>LR738712.1:896445437-896470898 GCA_902687465.1 Secale cereale
AGGGCATCGCACCCTTTAGTCCCGGTTTGAGACATGAACTAGGACTAAAGGGTGCGATGCCCTTTAGTCCCGGTTCGTTTCTCAAACCGGGACTAAATGGCTCATTTCTCAAACTCTAACCCCCTTCGGATCGTCACTTCAGTTTTGAAAAAAAACAAAAGAACATGATAAAAATTTCAAATAATAAAATCCTTCGAGATATATTAGTTAGGAAAATTTAAAAACTTAATTTTGGACATGTTTTGCAAAAAAGTGTTATGAAAAAGTAAAACAGCTATAACTTCAGCATACGATGTCGAAAAAAATGTATAATATATCAAAATGTCCAGCACAA
The DNA here is from genome assembly GCA_902687465.1 of Secale cereale. Lineage (NCBI taxonomy): Eukaryota > Viridiplantae > Streptophyta > Magnoliopsida > Poales > Poaceae > Secale > Secale cereale. Next base: position 896,445,772 of record LR738712.1, read on the forward strand.
AAATCCGCATCCGATTTTGACCGCCTACGGCCTGTTTGCAATTTTTTAGAATTCTCAAATTCTAAAAGGAAAAAAAGTTATGCCCAAATTTCAGTTTTTTTGAATTTTAGTTAAATCTAGTCAAACTATGGTTAAACTACTTATTCAACAAGTATTAGTGTTACTAAATAATTATTCAAGAATATTAGTGTTACTAAATAATTATTTCAGTTTTTTTGAATTTTGGTCAAATCTGGTCAAACTGTGGTCAAACTATGGTCAAACTATTTATTCAAGAAATATTAGTGGTACTAAATAATTATTGCTTTTTAGAATAATACTTTCATACTCAAGTTAAACTCCTGAATGTTAATAGGATTGACATCTTACTATTGTTAGGAAAACAACAAGTGCAGCCTTAGAAACGATGGGAAATAGAACCCGAAAGTTAAGCGTGCTCAGGGTGAAGTAGTGAGAGGATGGGTGACCGGCCGGGAAGTTAGATGATTTAGAATGATGAGGGGTGATTAGTATCGACCCTCTGCGTCTCCAACTGGTTAGCTCATAAAGCTCAGAAAGTACTTGAGCTACTCACGTACGCATGTATCACCGGAAAGTACTTGAGCTAGTCGCGTACGCATGTATCACCGGAAAGTACTCGGCTACATCGGCATCGATTGTTGTCGGGCTTGTGCCATCATTGACCGGTTGGAATCAAGTGTCGTGCCGAGTGCCCTAGGGATAACTTAATCTTGGACAGAACTTTGACAGTCCAATGTGCTGTCCATAGTTTCCCGTCATGGCTAGAGTTCGATGTCTATGTTATGCCTTATACCCATGGCTACATTTGAATTAAAGTGCTTTTTTGGTAGTAGTGTGTTGGACTTTCAAACTTTGCTAGAGGAGAGGTACCAACTTACAGTACTAATTTCTTAAAGTTGTTCAAAACTATGAAAACAGCAATGTAGCTTGTCATTTGACATCTCAAGCTAAAAGGTGGACAAGATAGATTTAATTGAGATCATGCTTTCGGAGCTTGGGCTGGTGTACACTCACTAGTAGAAAACATGGCTTTGGTTCGGCCAGAAAAAAGCATTAATCCCGGTTGCATTACGAACCGGGACTAATGTGAGCATTAGTCCCGGTTCGTGCGGCGAGGGCACCGTACATGCATTACTCCCGGTTCAAATGGGACCTTTAGTCCCGGTTGGTGCCACGAACCGGTACTAAAGGGTGTGATGCTCATTAGTACCGGTTCGTGGCACGAACCGGTACTAAATGTTAGACCTTTAGTACCGGTTCGTGCCACGAACCGGTACTAATGGTGCAATTTTCAAATCCTACCCCCCCCCCCCCGCAGGTATCGCCTTTTCAGTTTTGTAAAAAGCAAAAGAAAATGATAAATACTTCAAAAGTTAAAATCCTTCGAGATGTAGTTATGTTACCACATCTACTAGTTAGGAAAATTTAAAAACTTCAATTTGGACATGTTTTGTGTTTTGCAAAAAGTGTAGGGAAAATGTAAAACGGCTATAACTTTTGCATACGATATCAGAAAAAACGTATAATATATCAAAATGTTCAGCACGAAAATCCGCATCCGATCTATGGCCTGTTTGCAAATTTTTAGAATCCTCAAATTCTAAAAGAAAAAAAAGTTATGCTCAAATTTCAGTTTTTCTAAATTAATCTGGTCAAACTACTTATTCAAGAAGTATTAGTGTTACTAAATAATTATTCAAGAATATTAGTGTTACTAAATAATTATTTCAGTTTTTTTGAATTTTGGTCAAATCTGGTCAAACTGTGGTCAAACAATGGTCAAACTACTTATTCAAGAAATATTAGTGTTACTAAAGAATTATTATTTTTTGGAACAATAGTTTCAAACTCAAACAGTGAAATGTGTGACTTAATGCTCAAGCTAAACTCCTGAGGGTTAATAGGATTGACATCTTACTATTGTCAGGAAAACAACAAGTGTAGACTTGGAAACGAGGGAGAGTAGAACACGGAAGTTAAGCGTGCTCAGGCTGGGGGAGTGGGAGGATGGGTGACCGTTCGGGAAGTTAGATGATTTAGAATGATGAGGGTGATTAGAGATTAAATTGAGCAGTGATGAGGGGTGATTAGAGATTAGAGGTTAAAATAATTCAGAAATTTGAAAATCAGGAAAATTTTCAAAAAAATCCTTTTGTACCTGTTGGTGTTACCAACCGGGACTAAAGGTGGACCTCCAGGCAGCAGCCACGTGGAGGCCCTTTAGTCCCGATTCGTATAAGAACCGGGACTAAAGGGTGGAGCATTTGTATCGACCCTTTAGTCCCGGTTCCCCAACCGGGACTAAAGGCCCTTATGAACCGGGACAAATGACCCATTTTCTACTAGTGACTGCAGAAACAACAACTAGCATGTTGTGTGCATTTGTTATACATAAAGTGCATACCGTTTATGTAGTTAGTCTTCCATATGACCCAAATTTGTTTTCGAGGGCTTTTCCACCACAACAGAAGTAGAGAGAAAAATAATAATAATTGAGATGAAAGGAAATGGTACCCAGAGCATCAAGCAATGAGGTTAGCTACATGATTGATCCAACCTAACTACTAGCCTAGGACTAGTACTCGGCGTTTGAATGCAACACACCAATTATATAAGAGTACTCAAGGCAATCTACATCTCAAAGTAGATTCATCAGTGAGAAATTTATCCTCCTAGCTGCATCTCTTTTTTGGGCCAAAACACACTAACCTTTCCAACTAGTATTCACTGGAAAAATCCAACTAGGTGGCACAATGTTCTCTCTATGTTCCTTTTCAAGGGAGAAACATTTTGATGCTCTAGGTATGTCAGGTATGGGGAAAGAAATAGTCACTTTTGTTGAGTTATGTTCCAAATTCATACAACGGCCAACTTCTGACAAAGCAAAGGCCCGTCGCCTGGAGTTTTGTGCCCTCCACGGTACAGTACAATTTCGATATAGGTCACCGCTGCTATATATACCTCTTGTATGCCGTTGCACAGGATAAGATCACCGCTCTAAATCCCTGGCGGTGTAACCTCTCCCAATGTAGTGAAGTTCTGCTGACTGTCCCTGTTGTTTTTAACACTTATCACTGGATGTGTTTCTGAATGTTAAAATCTTGTGTCCCCTGTGTTCATTGGATCTTCCTCGTTTTTATTTCCTGTATTGTCTAAAACGACTTCTAGCACCGAATTTTTTGACGAGCAACATCGAATGAACTGATGCTTGGAGTACATGTCCTACACCTACAACAACATGCAGTACATATTCTCAACTTCCTAGTGATGCTTCGAGAACTTGTAGAATAAAAGGCTCACCTGCAACTACCCAGTTATCTTGTGGACCATATGTGGATTCATACTACAAATAATTAGATTTTTGATGTGGTATTAATTTAAGTTTGTGGGTTGCACTTCCAGAAATATTCATGCTTGAAATGTGTAACTTCTAATTTGAAATATGAATTGTAGAATTGTTGTGTGCTATTTTCATTGTATTGTGCTATTTGCATCACTAAATGACCTATGTGCATGGGAATGCATATATTTGGAGTTTTTGATAGAGGGGCACGGTTCCCAGGAAGACAAATGTCGCTTGGTCGGCTCGTGTCTATTAACGCTTCCGCGGACAAATGCGAGGGTTAAATCAGAGCAACTCTAGAAGACGCACCGTAAAACTCGAATCGACATAATAATCGACTATATGTTGAACGTTGACAAAAATGGCAGTCTAGGAAAGTCACCATTACTCCTGGCAATAATATGAGAGGGAAATTGTCAAACAACAAGTTCAGGACTGGATGTGGTAAGCCAATTGAAAAAACACTGTCCTAATTATGGTATGTCATTACTCTCCTATATTTCACGTTTGAATTTTTACTTCAGAATAATGTCATGCATGCTGTATCAGGAGCAGGATGGAGTACCTAGTTGAGCTTGCAACAAGCCGCCACTATCCATACTCCTTATCTGTTGTTGCCAACATAACATGGATGGTCTCTTGACGACCTGATTCTAATCCAATGACTCAATAAGACATTAAGCATCAAATCTGGCGTTAGTAGTTTTGATCAATGTGGGTTTGGATCGTAAAACTGGAGGACTTCAGAACGGGGTCCTAGTCTGCAAATTCTGACTTTGCAGACAGCAGTAAAAGGTACACCTGGAATTATATTAGATATAGGAAGTTTTAACATTCCATGTGCACACTGAATACATATATTATATATATAGGACAAATGTTATCTACCACCGGTGGTAGTTACCACCACGTGATTTTTGTATGTTGTATGTAGTATCTATCAAATCGGAGAGTACGTACGCGTAGTATGTAGTACTCCCTCCATCCCAAAATTCTTGTCCTAGATTTGTCTAAATAGGGAAGTATCTAACACTAAAATGTGACTAGGTACATCCGTATTTTGACAAATTGAAGACAAGAATTTTAGGACGGAGGGAGTATATAACAATGTTTAGGTAGTATATGTACTACTTTTTGGGTAGTATGTATCGTATTTTGAGTATGCTCCTTTTTATATTCAAATATGTACGTATTTCACAAATATAATAAAAACCATGGGCTAACTTGAAATTTTTTCATGTAACTCACTTTGGATTATCTTATATATAGTACAAGAAGAACATATTTAAAATGATAAAGGAGAATATATATTATCTCATGGTAGTACATGAGGCATGTGAGGCAACTACCCTCAGGTGGTAGGATATATATATATATATATATATATATATATATATATATATATATATATATATATATAGGAAAATAGGTTGGTACTCCTAGGAGTACATACTCCTATGGACGTGTGTTGCTTGCTGGTTTGTTCCCCGTCCTATCTATTGAGCTTTTCTATTTTTGAAACAAAAACCCGTGAAAAAAATCAACCGAGAACGTGGTTATTGTTCCGATTTTTCTGGGTTTTTATAGCTGCCGTTGGAGAACCCTATTCATTTGACCCTTTAATATCCTTTAATCTCTCCTCTTGTTTCATTTGCGTCCAGCGGCGGCGGCGGCGACTCGCACGGATGGGGGCCGACGTGGGCCTGAAGCTCGCTGGGCACGTACCGCTCATCTTCTCACCCACTAATGGTGGCGACATGATTGATCTGGTTTGTTTTCGGCACGGCAAACAAGGGCGAAATAAGATTGACGTGGCGCTAACTTCTCTGCTTCTGTCGGCGTTTAGGTAGCCGGAATCGGGTGACCGTCGCCTACCATGGCGCCAGTGAAGAGCGACATGCATGAGAACAGCGGAGCCAGTTCTTTCCTGTCGATATTGAAACCAGCTACTAATTCTCCAACCACAAGCAGCTGGCTTTGGAGTCCACCCATCGCATGCTAGGTACCTGATCGATTTGTCTCACTACATAAATTCCTCACGGCAATAATTCTCGTACAGCTTCATTAACTTTGGCTATTCTTCTGTTTCTAATTCGTTCTTTCAAGTTAGGCCACAAAGCACCACAGATCTGGTATGACATGGTTGTATCTTCTCGTACAGTTTGGCAACATCTTGAACCAACAAGTATTTAGGGTACATATGTATTTATCTGGAGTACCGCAGGCATACACTTAATCAGTTTAATAAATTTTCTCTGTTTTGCTTCAGATCATGCCAGGGAGAAAGAGATCTTTCAACTCTGAAAACTGATATCTTTGTTGATCACGTGGATAATTTGATCAATATGCTATCACAATATGGTCAATTGAAGCAGCAGCTAAACTATGGACGATCGAAGAGAAAATCACTTCTCTCTAAAAAAGAGAAAAACAGTCAGGTTTGTTTCTGTATATTTTCCTCCGTTACCATGTGTGTAGTCAAACTGAATGTACTATTATCTTCAAATGAAGGATACGCAATACCTGTGTGTTGACCCTTTTTTTCTGAATAATGTTTCCCTATATATCCATGTGTTATTTTGGATGGATTGATAGCCGTTCATTAGGAGGTATATACCTTTTAGTTCAGTGTACCACTTATGTTGGTATACACTTTTTCTTGCTAAAGCTGTACTCATTGCAGTTGTACTAGTCGTACAAATACCGTATATCTCTGGGTAGTATATACTCCTTTTAATTCTGAGCAGTATGTGCTCATTCAGCGAAAGTGATAGATGAAAACTCAGGTATATACTATTTTTCTATCCCATGAAGTATATAATCCTTTAAATCCAGTGAAGTGTACTGCTTTAAATTCAGTGAAGTATATATATAGTGTTTTTACAAAAATGCCGAACGGAGACCGAGCTCCATGGAGGCCTATATTTGAAAACTTCAAAATTCAAACTTTTCAGTTTCAAAAAATTCTGGAAATAAATATACATATACGTAGATACATAATGTCCATGTGTGCAAATTTTCAGGTCGAAATACATTAAAATGTGAGCTACACAAAAAAGACAAATCCGGGGCTTTTTAGCATATGTATTGTTCATCTTTAAAGTCCATGCTTTTGTTTTTTTGTGTGCAGCTCGTAATTCAAGGTATTTCATTCCGAAAAGGAGTATATACTTAAGTATCATCCATTGAAGTATATACCACCTTAATTTAGGAGTATGTAATGCATACTAATTTTTATAGCATCATATACCCGTAAAAGTTGCAGTATATATTCCATAAAATAGCATATACTCCTTAGATAAATTAGTATATACTAGCACAAATGCCCGTGCGTTGCAACGGAGAAAAAATTGATGTGTGTTAACCAAAAAGAAAGCTGCACGACGACATTCGTATGTTGCCATCTGGTGGTCGCAAAAAGGGCACGCTGAGATTTAGAAGAAAAGCATCATCAACTACACATTAGTCATAATGAAAGAAGCCTTAACACCGATAATAAGAAACACTTATTTTTTCGTAACCCTGAAATCCACTCTCTCCCTTCGGATTTCTCAGGCCTATCTCACAAATCTCAGCAAATAGGGTAGATAGTGATTGAAGAGAATGGATATCACATGCTCAAAACCACACAATTAACACACTTGTGTTTTTCATAAAATATTGGATTGGAAAGATAATTTTTCACCCGCAAAAAAAAAGAAAGATAATTGTTGCACGAACGTGCAACTACTATCCACTGTTCAGTTTTTCAGCTTGTTTGCAACAACTTCTTTTCGGGGCGCTAGTTCAGGACATATCATAGTGAATTGATCTGGGTGAATAACACTAACTTTTGATTGACATGTTGGTCACATCCTCCTCGACCCCGACATAATGTATTGCTGGTAAACATTGGTAAATATGTATTGTCATTGAATTCTGATAAACTAACCTTTTGTACGTTAAACCTATATAAGAGAGCATAGAGCTAGAAAAGTAACCGAAATTAACCAATAAGGCCTTATATATAGCAGTTTCCTTGTCGGGCGTGCAAAATTAATCAGTAACATGAATCATGCTATGCACTCTCATCCGTGAGATTTAACCGGTAATTCCATGAAGTGTCAATGTATGCATGGAGAGTACATATAAACCTTTAAAGGAGAAACACCCCTAAAATTTTAAAACATAATGATATACAAGAGAATTAATACCAAATCCCTAAAATAGACGATGCCAAACATGGCACTGCTGCCAATTTGGAGGGTTAAATTATTAGTGTAACCTATGTTGTTGAGAATTTCATCAAACACGTGGAAAGCACATACAGTATGCCTGCAATACGATAGATCAGCACCAATCCCAGCATAACAAAGAACACAAATTGTAATCTTGACCTCTAGTTGTGGATTGGTGCAGCACTTGGAGGTTTCCTGCCACAGCATTAGGGCATGCTATTGGTGCGAAGCAGCACACTGGAAGCAGAGGGGCTTAACCTCATTATTTCTCTAGCAGGTGGAGAACACGGCCACGTGAGGTGGCCATGGTGATACAGGCAGTTAGCAGCATTGATCTGACCAAGCGTTTTGTCCGTTCTTCCTAATCAACGAACGATGTCACATGTTCTCTTCCTAATCCAGCATCGACGGCACCGGTTCATACTGAGCGAGCGATGTTTGCCGCACGTCATGTCGGCTCTTCGCTGAGACGGGCTTGGCCACACCTTCATGACCTCCTGCCGGCGCTGAACAGCTGCACCAGGAAAGGTGCCATGCCGAGGTGCCGCACAATTTTTGCGATCGACTCCCCCGTCCACCCCTTCAGTCCTCCTCCCCCGACCGCCTCCTCCTCGACATCTTCCCCAATCTCAGCCTCTAGTAGCCCACGGATCCGTCTGACCGCGAGCTACCGCCCCACGGCACGTCCGCTTCTATGGCCCGCCCACAATGCATGTCCTCGACGATAATGTGGGCGTCCGCCATGGCTAGAATACCACCAATGGCATTGACGCCAGGCCCCACACCCTCAACCACCCATGGAGGTAGCTTTTGCTGCTGCCTCAATCGACCTGATCCTCTTTATTAGGCCCCTGGATCGGCGGTAAATAGCAGCTGGAAATTACGTTGAGTCTGTGAAGGACACAAACATCATGATCGGCCGAGCAATTGCCTTCCCAGCTTTGGAGCAAGGAGGAACGCGGTCTCTGGCACAACACCGAACAGCTGAGCAGATCGGGTGCAGGAGCGTCGAAAATGGTGATCTCGACGAGCTCTATCATCATCAGGTTTGTTAAGGACAGATCCAATACTTACTCAAGTACGCTGTACTTGGTCGCCGAGACCTGCCAGTAGAACTTACCGTCGCACAGCGTGACCGTGAGACGGGACACAGAACTAATTAGCCCAAACATTGCCTCACAAGGCCGCCACCAAGGAGCCGCCCAGATTGTACTCGTTCTTGGCCTCGGCCAGCGCAACAAAGACTGTGCATCAGAAGATTCAGTAATCACACAAGATGAAGCAGTAGCAAAAGTCACGGTTTGCATCAGAAGTTCAGAACCCCCTCGTGAATTCATTATGGCTGAAGTAGAGCAAGAAAGGCCTTGGACCCTCAACTGAACCGTACACCTCTCAAAATTGCTTCCGCATCTCAACCAGCGCTACAGTTTATTTACACCATCACGCCCCTGTTCTCGATGTTTGCACTGTACCACTGCCTGCACAGGCACCCCGTTCGCTCGTTACAGAACCACAATCTACCGAGGAGCAAGTCGACTACAACATCCACATGGCCGGCCACGTAAGCTATACAAGTCAGAACACCGACGAGAAGTCCGACGACGACGTCGACGACGACGACGAGCCCGACTCTGGAGGCAGCGGAGCCGGCGGCTGGTGGAGCTTCTTGAAGTAGTCCCTCACGTCGAAGCCCTCGCCGTCGGCTGCGTTGTCCTCCACTGGTGGCGGGATGTAGGGCGGGTGGGTCACATCCGCGAGCATGTCCCACGCCATCCCGGCGAAGAACGGGTGCACCCGGATGTCGCCAGTGCCGCCGGCGTACCCGAGCCGCCTCGCGGGATCCCGCTGCAGCAGCCACGAGATGAGGTCGGTCAGCTCCGGCATCCGGCGCTGGGTGTCGCCCGGGAACTCGACCTCCCTGTGCAGCACGTTCCGGAACGTCTCCTTGTGGTTCTTGCCCTTGAACGGCGTGCGGCCGAACGCCATCTTGTAGACGAGCACGCCCACGGGTCACATCCCACCGCGCGCGGCGGTCGGCGTCGGGCTTGGTCGGACTCCGATGAGAACAACCACCATGAACGCACGTCTCGCGGCATCGCCTCCCATCGTGAGTTTATGTAGGCGTCAGGAAGGCTAATAGATGTCGGATCGGTCTCGTATTTTTCTGAGTTTCTTGGTGGGGTTTTTTTTCTCGAGGAAAGGACGGGAGAGGTGTCCTGCATGGAAGATATATAGGGTGCACCATCGATGGATATCAAATTGGTTGTATAGGACATCCCCAAATTATTAGTACCACCTCGTTTATAAAGAAATTTTATCCATACAAATCGCAAAAAGCGTATTATGACATGAGAAGAAAGCGTATTGTGACGGTGAACCCGACAAACTCGTTCCGTGCCCGTGCGTTGCAACGGGGATACAATGTTAAAACGTTGTCAATTCTTAAAAAAAATGTTCTCATGGTAGTGAAAAGGAAAAAGACAGAAAATACGAATGAATTATATGTGTTGTACTTCCTTCAGCGTGTCCTGGTTAATGCCCTACATTGCGTACGTGGGCACCGTCACCATGAAGGCCCAACACGGTGGCAAGTTGTAGCATCCTTGGCGAGGGTGTGGCCTAATTGATGCCAAACGCATTTGAGAAGGTCTTCAAAGCACTAACCAGGCGCCGATGTCGCCCTCAGCCTCATACTCCTCCTCCACCCACCGATTGGCCTAGGGACCACTCGAGCATGCACAGAGTGAGGCAGGCATCCTAATTCTGTCTAGGAGGACATGTTTGCAGACATTGGTGTGAGGCGGACATCCTTTGCAAGGCGGAACTCTGTGAGCATCTGGTCTAGGGTGTCCTGCTTCTCCACGTTAGGGTCGGTGAGTCAAGAGAGGTGGGCTTTTCCCGATGGCACAGCCAATGACAGACATCCTGGTGCTTAGCCCACCCAAGGTTCCGTGTTTCGCGCATAAAGACATAGATATACACCTAGATATCCTCCTCATCTGACAATCTGAAGGTACAATGCATACCGACTGGTGTATGCATGTAAGAGCATGTACAATGGTGCTATATTAGGAGTGCCACGCGACAAGATAAATGATGAGGTGAAGGAGAGAGAAACCATAAGAAAATGTTCGCCTTCTCTTAATTAAGGGATGATCTCTCAGCAACAATTGTTTCATCACATATTTAGGGATATCTAGTTATTACAGATAAGACAAATAATAAACCATTGAACAACATTTTTTATTATCTTCTCCATATTACATAGCGGATTTAAGATAAGACTGTTTTCTCAACCACTGTACATGCCCTAGGATGCTTACTACTTAATGTTTTGATGTGTACATGAGCTAGTGTAAGAGCTAATATTTCATCTGCTTAACAAATGATCACTACTTCAATTCGAGCTAGTGAATTGTGGCTTCAACTTGAATTGCACATCAGAACAAAACGGATTAGTCCCAACTATCACAGAAAACTGTGTTCCCCATCATTGATATGAAGTTTTCCTAAAAATGGAGCTGAGCATCATCAGAATACATGTTACGATTATGATCAGAGGTAGTGATCTAATTAAAATACACAATCAAAATTGTACAAGTTCACTGTTGCTGTAATTGGCATCCTATACATGGAAGGCATTGAGTTTAGAGATAATATTATGCAATGATAGACTGCTAGCGGTTACGTTTTACTCGTGTGTTAGCTGATCAAAGTGATATTTTCACCGGAGGGAGCGAAGTATCATTGCTTTATAAAATCAAGTAGCTAAGATGATATTTTCACCAGTGTAGACGTGGGTTGGGGTCAGGGTCGGTGCTCTATTGGAGGAGATGGCCTCCATGGCCGCGACGCGAGGCATGGGAACCCGAGCAACGACGCGGCGCATAGGTCAGGGCTGGTATGATCAAAGGACGGGGTCTCCATGTCTTGGCGGTGCACAGTCAAAGAAGACGACCTCCATGGCTAGCTGCAACCAATGGGAGCGTAGACGGCGATGTAAGGAGACAGTACCAGTGGCGAAGCATGGAGGGAGGGGGCGCGTCGCGCTGTCAGATTTGATAGTATAAAGCTATTTACTCCAAGCTATTAAATCTCACAGTACAACAATTACAAACACATGACCGAAAAATAGATGCATCACTGATTTATGATCAGTACAAAGTAACCAAGTTTTATCTGAAACTGCATGCAGATAGCCAAAGTACCTCTGCAGTAGACAGATAGACAACATAATAACAAAGAAAGGGAAGTATTTGCACCAGGATAGAGGGTCAACTGAGCTCAAAAAGGAGGATGAAAGACCATGATCTCTGGCCAATGATATAAAGACACACACTTTCATGAATCATTAACTTAGATCTTGCACACATACGATGTCTATTCACAGCAACTCAAGATCTCCATTATGGATATTCCTGAAGAAGGAACAAACAATTGCCTATTCCAAATTCTGTCTCAACTACTCGCTCGGTATAGAAATATGAGAGCATTAACGCTCATACCGAGGGAGTTATAATCATGGGAGCGGTGTAAGAGAGGGAGAGCTGCACGGCTTAGTGTTGGCATGATCCATTTGAGAAGAAGAGCCCACATTTGAGCCTGAGTCATCCTGAATTACATTAGCGGCTACAACGACCCAATTGTAGACATCAAAGAAACGAAAGAGCATCTACAACAAACAAATACACAGCACCAGAGCACCATCATCCCTGAACGCAAGCTGCCAGCAACAATGCCTCGCTACCTTCCCATGGTCGCACCGCTTCATCATCAGTGCCACCATCGCTGTCGAGGCTGGAATAGTTGGCCTCTCAACACCATGCCGCATGACAGGAGGGAGACTCAAAACACTTGAATCTGGGTCTTGAGGCGGAGTGGGGAGGCTGCTTTGGCATGAGAAGATGCAGCGCCAATGCTTGTATGCCACCGCGCACTGGACGATGCCCGTCAACGCCGACAATCGTTTGAAGACCACCAGCTGCATCTCGTTGGGTAGTTGGCTGCCATGTCGGGCCTTGTCGCTGTCCAGCCCTCCACCTGTGGTCGCTTGTGCCGTGATGAGCACATATGGCGTCGAGGAGGCGCTCGTCCAGGTTGGCATAGAGCGGCAGATTCATGGCTCGTGTTCCCCATCTTGTCGCGCGATGCATTCATTCGCTGGCGCCATGCCGGATTTGGAGGAGGAGTGGACGGTGGGTGATTTTAGTACCTGTGTTTTCTCCGATTAAGGGGCGATGGGAGCAGTGCGTCTCCCTCCTTCACAACCGGTAACACTCCATCGATTGGCAACCCTAGAGGTTTGATGCAAAGGAGCGGCTCGAAGGGAAGACACGGCCAGGGCATCTCGATAGCTAGCGAAGCCGCGGTGCTGACACCCAGCTGCTACCGGACGCCGAGCCAATCCAGGAAGCGGCTCGTGTTGCTCCGAACAGACCTCACAATAGACGGGGAGGCCGACCCGCTCAGCAGTCTATCAGGCCGGCGGTGGTGCGACGGACCTGTACTACCGGTGCAAATCGGATCAGACCTCGCCACTGACAGGGAGGCCACGCTCTAGTTGCGAGTTTGCCGCGACTATGCAGGCGGGGATGGCAATGGCGTCGACGTCGGGCTGCCATCGACCTTACCAGATGTGACTCCTTTTTTACGCCTCTCGATCGGTGGTCAATTGCACCTTGAGTATGAGTTCATGAAGAACACAAATAGCACAAACACGACCGACTGAGCGGTTGCCTTTCCTGGAGCTAGGAGTGATGCCATCTCCAGGACATGCATGCTGCGATCCATGGAGAATCCGTGTGGCATACAGGAGCCGATTTTGTTGATCAAAGAAGAGGGAAGGAGATCAGGTTGAACCAAAGAAGGGGAAGGAGACCGGGTTTGCTGCTCCAGCGCATCGAGTTGCTGTTTTTGTGGGAGACGTGCTCCTGGTAGAGAGGAAGAAGGAGATCGATGAAAGAAGAAGGAGACCGAGTCGCATCGTGCTCCTTTCTTTGGGGTAAGGAAGCCCTAGCCCACGTATCACATCAGAACAAACGATTATATAAAAAAACTAATAGACGTATGGAGAACTATGAAAGCGTAAAATTCATGGGAGGAAGCGTATTGTGACGGTGAACCCGACGGACTCATTCCGTGCTTTATTATTAGGTAAAGATACTACTTGCAAAAAAATCTATGTTCGTCACAAAATATTTTAGTATATACCGCCTCCTGCTAATAAAGAAGTTGGTATATACTAAAAAAAATACATAGTATGCACCATTCCAACACAAATGGAGTATGCACTTTTTGGAATAATGGAGGTACATACCCCTTCAAAAGTGAGACTACAGTACTGAAGATACTACATAAATAGAGACGTACAACACCATGGTATCTTCCAAGTTGCTACATATGCGATCCATTTTATCGGCACCAATGCGCTCTAATCCTCCTTCCAGAAAATATAAGCACTTTAAGTAAAACGTGATATATACTCTTAAATAATTGGATATACTCCGGCACCTGAATAATGTAGCTATTAAGCAGATTCCTTTTTTCTAGCGGGCCAACATGGTCGTTCCTGCCTTCCAGGCCTGTGGACCCACCTTGTACCGGTTATTTTTTCTGCGTTTTGGCTATAATCGTGTTGCTTTACCTCATCCATTTACTAAGCCTGAGTGCAACATCGTCATCCTTATCCATTTGGGCTAGGATTACATACACCTGGGAGTACAAAACATGAGCGCAAAACTAAGCCTGAGTGCAAATTATTTATCATAGGCGCCGGCCACAGCGTGCGCTTAATTAAGCCAACCTCCCTTCCACCCATACCGCATGGAGCCATGCCCATATGAACGTAAACGTGGAACACTTTGTGGTAAGCATATGTACCTTGAATCAAATGTAAATCCATGATGATATTGGGGCTATGGTTCATATGGAATATAGTTACAAAATTAGTAGTAACGAAATCAATGTACTAGGTTAAATGTTCCTACATTTCGGTAGTAAACATATCGGAAGGTAATGGTAATTCAATTACTACATAGCTTGTCCGGTTAGATAGCAAACGTAGAGTATGTGTGGTAGTAATGCAATTACTATCTAGCTAACAGATGCTGATAGTAATTGGCTTGTTTCAAGTGTTAACACAATTACCATTCAATACTTATTTTTGGGTGAGGGAACTAGATTACCATAAAAATTAATTTGAGATACATATACTTTTAATTTGAGATTACATAGTAGTAATACTAGCATGCAACTATATTACTATATTTTGTAGGAATTTTGCTAGGTGAAATAGACGTGAAGGGACTTGTGCATGCACCGTGTAACCATTCTAATGTTGTTATACTATGTTTACCATGAATTTTACTAGCAGAATCATATGTGAAGCACTGCACACGTCTGCATGTTGATGGTAACCATTTTTAATCATGTTACCATTTTTACCACTGAGTTTACTAGCAAGTGGGAGGAGTACCTGGCGAGGCGGGGAATAGTTGCATGTTGATGGTAACCAATTTCATTCCTTTACTATTCTTACATGGAATTTTACTAGCAAGTCGAGAGAAGTCACTGTGTCAGTTTAGCGGGGTGCGTGACTTGGCCGGAGCGCAGGATTAGCATTATGCGCGCACGCTCACTTTAGTGCTTCATGCTTGCTAAACTATGTGTGCGCGCATTCTTGCCTATACTACGCTCCGGCCACTTTGATCCAGCCTGCCAGGATACGCTAATTAGGCCTAAGGGCACGCTTGACGTGGGAAAAAATCGACCATAATGGCTTAGATCAAAACTGCTCCACGCGCTTTCCCAGCTTCCATCGAGAAAACCGAATAGTCACAGGTTACCATCACCAGGCGCTAATTAACAGAGACATTCCTACGCACGCCTAAATGTCTGTTCATCGTAATTGACCATCCTAACATCGTAAAAGTGCCCAGCATATCTATTAATTCATACCATTAGTAACCGGGCATGTAGGACGTAGTAAAGAAGTTACTATTTGTAATGCATTAATACATATCATTACCACATGTAGCCCATTTAGTAATGCATTACCACACGTAGTAATGCACATGGAGTAATCCATTACTATTACTCCATGCGGCCTATCGAAGAATCTTTACCTTTTTTTGGTTCGCAATTTTTCTTTGCATTACCATCCACTCAACCTTTTTTTACTGTTACCAATTTGTGAGCATGTAGTAATACGTTAATACGTTCCTACATGTCTTAGAAATATTAAACTACGCTTAGGGATGAAAATATAGATATACCACTTCCCGGTAAAAAACATCGGTTCATTACCATCTATACTTAATGTATCATTGGCAATTAATAGTGACCCCAAAATCAGCACCGTAGCGGACCAACACATGGTAACAGATTTAAATGTGTTACCCTTTTTTCTACATGCCGTTACCCTCCGCTTTTTGCGGTGGCGAGCGGCCTCCTTCGTGCCACCCATGCACCTGATTAGAAGCGGCTGGAGCGAATAATGAGACCGGTACTTGGCTAGCTCCCGACTCCCCCTTCCCACCCCTCCCCTGCGCCGCCCTGTGTGGGCGACTCAGGGACCCTCCCTCCCTCCGGCGTAGCTCCCCTCCCTCTCTCATCTCCCTCGCTGCCGCACGAGGCTGGCGCCGTGCATGGCCCGTACCGTAGCTGGCGACTGCGGCGGCGGGGCCTTCGCTGTCCGGTCACATCGAAAGGCTATGGATAAGGGACGGCGGTCCCTCGGCAAGCCCCCTCTGCTCCCGCAACGTGCTTCGGGGTTGGCGTGGTGCCGGCGTTCTGGTTGGGTGGCCGACGGAGCTCTGGTGGACTGGGGCCTCGCGTGGTTGCCCTGGCGGCTGGCGGCGCCAGATCTGCCGTGGCCGCCTTGGCGGCTGGCAGCGCACGACCCGGCTGCTGCTCTCCGTCCCCTGCTCTGTGAGCGTTGCCTTCAACGGATCCCGGCTGCGCTGGCGTGGCTGGCCAGCCACGTTCTGTGGGCGTCTCTGGTCGGCTCCGGCCGGCCGAGACGACGACGACGCTTGCGGGCGCCGGATTTCTTCATGGAGACTTCGGTCAAGGTCTGCCTTTCCACTTCCCAACCCCCCTCCTCCTCGGATGAAAACCCTAACTCCGGTGGTCGGCGGCGGCGGCGTTCTCTGTGCCGTAACCTTCTTTAAGGCGCCGCCTTGAGGGATGGGGTGGTGGGCATTGTTGGGGACGTTGACAACAGCCGTTGGTGTGTTATTCTTCGTCCAAGCTTTTGCTCTTCCTCCGCCGTGCTTTGCCCGTTTGTTTTGCAGCTTGCTCTGCTTTGGCCAAGCCTCGTCGGCACATTTGGGTGCTCTGATGCGCTCATTGGGTCTGCCTGGCGGCTTTCATCCATGTTCGTGGGAACTTCCCGTTGTTCGACGGTTCGGCGCCTTTTGATCCAGGCGAGGAGGTTGTGGCCTCCTTTGAAGACAAGGTTGGATGGTCGTGTCGTGCCGAGGGCCAAGTCCCTTAGGTTTTAGTGAAGGCAGGCCATGTAGGTGCATCTTCATTCCCTCTCCAAAGTCGGCTTTGCTCCCAACCATGTGTAGTCCCGGTGGAGGACCTCAAGTCCTTCAGCTAGGTGCTCCATTGTATTGCCTTCCTGTGTGAAGTGCTTGAGGCTTGTGAGCTGCTTTCCAACGCCTTTGTATCTTGTTGCTTTCTTTGTTCTAATTCGTTGTTGTACTCTGCAGTTGTATCCTGGCCGGCTGATGTTTAAATGGGTCAATCTGTCAGGAGGCGGGGTACAGGTAGACCCACAGTACGGAATGACAACAGTGGATCTGAAAAATCTTGGATACAATGACGAACCGTTCGTCCTAGCCAATGATGTGGCACAGGTTATCTATGTGAAGGACATGTCTACCAGACCGAGAAAAAGAAAAGATAAGGAAGCGAATACATCATACGATGAGCCAAAGCGCCACATAGTTCTTTCAGGAAAAAGGGACATCCTGGGAGTGGAGGGCAAGACAGACATGTCTGAAGATTATGAAAAGTTTCATGAAATTCCTCCCTTCAAAGTCAAGGCTGACCCAAGCATCCTGATAAACGATGAAGATTATCCATGGTTACGGCGCAATAAGCAAATGACACAAGCGAAGAAAAAGTGAAGAGTTATTCCCGCAACTATTATGATGATACCATGCCAACTTTGTAACAAACGAGTATGATACCATTGTCCGTTTGTACTATTCAAATTTCAATACTACTTGCACTAACAAAACAAAACAAACTTGAAAAATAAATAGCAACAATAAGTATTTTGTTGTAAGTATAAACAAAATAAAATAAATAAAGCAACAAAGAAAATAAATAAAGGAAGTAAAATAAATAAAGCAACTCTAAATACAGCAAAAAACAACTTAGAAATAAACAAAGAAAATAAAATAAATAAAGCAACTCTAAATACAGCAAAAAACAACTTAGAAATAAATAGCAACAAAGGAAAAAATATGCCACCTGCTGGGCCCACACGGCCTGAATACGACTAGAAACCCAACCATGGGCCAGCATTCAGGCCCGTAGAAAGCCCAGCAAGACCACAGGCAAAGCAGTGTCAGTTTAGGCCCTTAGGCCTGCAGTTTAGAGGAGTTCGAGTGGACAGAGGCAGCGGGGCTTATAAACTGGTGCTGCTCTCCCTCAACTAGCGAGGTGGGACTAAACTTCCCACCGCACCGCGGCAAGGCCTTTAGTCCCGGTTGCTGCCACCAACCGGGACTAAAGGGTGGCATTAGTCCCGGTTGCTACCTCCAACCGGGACTAAAGGCCCCACCTTCCCGCCCTTTGGGCTGCTGAAAAGGGACCTTTAGTCCCGGTTGGTGGCAGCAACCGGGACTAAAGGGGGGCATTAGTCCCGGTTTCAGCCACCAACCGTGACTAATACCCCTCCTATATAACCAGGACTTGCGAAATTTTCGTCAGTTTCCTTCTTCTCCCCGCCCCGACGCCTCCCTCGATCTGCTCCGTCCCCGTCGCCGTCGCCGTCGCCCCCGTCGCCCCCGTCGCCCCGTCGCCGTCGCCCCCGACGCCGCCTCGTCGCTCCGCCCCGCGCCGTCGCCGCGCCCCGCGCCGTCGCCGCGCCTCGGCCGGCCCGTCGCCGCGCGCCGCCGCGCGCCCCGCCCCGCCGCCGTCGCGCCGCCACGCCCGGACGCCGCCTCGTCGCCGCCCCGCCCCGCCGCCGTCGTGCCGCCCAGCCCTGCCGATGTGAGGGCCGGCTCCCTTTTTTTATATGTTTAATATTGCTGTATATATATATATATATATATATATATATAGTTGCTGTGTATATATATGTATATATGTGTATATTTTTTTATGTTTATATAAATTGCAGTATATATAGTTGCTGTATATATAGTTGCTGTATTTATATGTATGTGTATATCTTTTTTTTTCTTAGGAATTTGCTAAATATATATGTTAAATATATATTTATGTGTATATAAATATATTTTTTCTTAGGAAGTTGCTGTATATATGTGATGTGTGTATATGTGATGTATATATATGTGTATGTGGCTAGCTATATAGTTTTTTGTTTATATATGCTAAATATATATAGAAAGTTTTATATATATATATATGCAAAAGTTACAAATTTAGAAAAAGAAGGATAGGAAAGAAGAAAATAAGAAAGAGGAAAGAAAGAAGAAGAGGAGAGGAAGAAGAGGAGAAATAAATAAGAAGAAGAAAAAAAAGAAAAAGAAGGATAGGAAAGAAGAAAATAAGAAAGAGGAAAGAAAGAAGAAGAAGGAGAGGAAGAAAGAGGAGAAATAAATAAGAAGAAGAAAAAAAAGAAAAAAAGAGGAGAAGAAGAAAGGAATAGAGGAGAAGAAGAGAAATTTTCTCTTCTTCTCCTCTATTCCTTTCTTCTTCTCCTTTTTTTTCTTTTTTTTCTTCGATCTTCTCCTCTAGCGGTTCCTTTTTTCTTCTTCTTCCTCTTTTTTTATCGGATATGTATACACCCTCTCCCCGATAACTTCGACATTAGGGGGGGCCGGGGTCGAGGGTCGTCGAGGGACCGAGGCCGAAGGTCGAGGGGTCGAGGGTCGTCGAGGGACCGATCGAGAGGCCGAAGGGCGAGGGGTCGAGAGGTTGCCTAGCAGTCGGGGGTCTAGGGTTGTGGATCGCCGAGCAGTCGGGGGTCAAAGTATTGAAGAATTCCATGACTTCATCATTAGCCAGAAGTAACCGGGGCATTTTGGTACAAAGTTATGCAAAGATATTTTGGAACGGAGTTCCTGATAGAATAATCCGTCTTTTGTTACGAATTATCCTATCGGGGACTCCGTTCCAAAATAACTTTGGAGAGCTTCGTACCATCATGCTACTGTTACTTTCGCCTAATGATGAAGTATTGGTTTTGTTGAATCCTTTGACACTAGCTAGACAAAATGTGACATGAGGGGGTCTAGGGTTTGTGGATCGCCGAGCAGTCGGGGGTCGAGGGGTCGAGAGAGGTTGCCTAGCTAGTGTCAAAGTATTGAAAAATTCCATGACTTCATCATTTGCCAGAAGTAACCGGGGCATTTTGGTACGAAGTTATGCAAAGATGTTTTGGAACGGAGTTCCTGATAGGATAATCCGTCTTTTGTTACGGATTATCTTATCTGGGACTTCGTTCCAAAACAACTTTGGAGAGCTTCGTACCATCATGCTACTGTTACTTTCGCCTAATGATGAAGTATTGGTTCTGTTGAATCCTTTGACACTAGCTAGACAAAATGTGACATGAGGGGGTCTAGGGTTTGTGGATCGCCGAGCAGTCGGGGGTCGAGGGGTCGAGAGAGGTTGCCTAGCTAGTGTCAAAGTATTGAAAAATTCCATGACTTCATCATTTGCCAGAAGTAACCGGGGCATGTTGGTACGAAGTTATGCAAAGATGTTTTGGAACGGAGTTCCTGATAGGTTAATCCGTCTTTTGTTACGGATTATCTTATCTGGCACTCCGTTCCAAAACAACTTTGGAGAGCTTCGTACCATCATTCTACTGTTACTTTTGCCTAATGATGAAGTATTGGTTTTGTTGAATCCTTTGACACTAGCTAGACAAAATGTGACATGAGGGGGTCTAGGGTTTGTGGATCGCCGAGCAGTCGAGGGTTGAAGCTAGTTCTACGTTTGCCATTAATATATCCATCTGTCATGTTTGAATAATAATTGGCATGTTGTAAATATTTGTAGAAACAATGGACGACAACACCCGAGACCTAGCACAAGAAGCGATGTTGATGGACATAATCGCAGACGGAAAAAATGCCGTCAGGTCGTATCTCAACGACACCGATGAGCAGGTCGAACAAGAGCTGCGGCTGGAAGATCTAGGCTATGATATTGATGAATTCGGTGACCCAATGCACATGGAAGAAGTAGACCGTGAGGACGGCTCCGGTGACCCAATGCCGGTGCAAGAAGGAGACCGTGATGCTGGCTCCGGTGACCGAACCGAGTCCGGCCAGGAGGTATATATGTTAGTTAAGCATGTGCTGACTAGTTAATTGATTCATTCATTAACTCTCGTCTTTGTTCCTTTTCTAGCCCTCCGGATCGAGCAAAACTTCGGTAAAGAGACGAGGAGCGAAGAAAAAGTTGAGGCCGGATGAAAAGTTTGAGATCTCAGAAATCTCGCTCTCCGGCGAGCCGATTGCACCCATCCGCACAAAGAACGCATTTGTTAATCAGTGCGGGGTTCTGGTTAGGGACAAGATCCCGATCAGCATCCATCAATGGTTAAAGCCGGCTGCAAACGACGCTCAGGTGACTTATGTCACAGATATGCAGAAAGAAGATCTTTGGACTGAGCTGAAGTCAAACTTCGTCCTACCGCGAGAGGTTGATCCGGTGAAGCCAGTTAAAGAGGACTTAATCAAGTCTTATGCACTTTCGAAGATGGCAGACCAATTCAGGGCATGGAAGAAAAAACTGAATACGTTTGTCAGAGAGAAAACGACTCCAGAATTCGTGGGCATATATGAGAAGATCAAAGATGACTGGCCCGCATTTGTGGCCCATAAGAAGTCGGAAAAGAGTCAGAAGATGTCGGAGACAAACCGGATAAATGCTGCAAAGAAGATGCATCACCATCGCACGGGGTCGGGCGGCTACCTCGTAGCCCGGCCTAAGTGGGCCAAGGCTGAGAATGATCTGCTTCAGAAAGGGATCGAACCAGAGACAATGCACTGGCCAGAACGTTGCCGGACTTGGTTCTTCGGGGCTGGCGGAACCTTGGACCCTGTAACAGGGTGGTGCATTTGGACGGACAAGCAATTGGAAACACCACTCAGGAAGATGCGGCAGTATATCAAAGCAGCGCTTGCAGGGACGTTCATCCCCGACAGAGAGAACGACGAGCTGACAATGGCCCTCGGGAATCCTGAGCACCCTGGACGGACACGAGGCACGCCAGGCTCCCTTCCGTGGCGTGCTGGGTTTCCGGACGCAGGAGGCTACAAATGCCACGACAGGAGGAAGAAAATGGAGATGACCGAAATCCAGGCGCTGCGGGCCAGAATACAAACGATAGAGGAACGGGAAGCAGATCGGGAGAAAAGAATTGCCGAAGCTTCCCCCGAAGCTACCCCGCCATCTCAGCGGAGAAGCAGCGTGGCTTCCACCGAGCTGCTTCAGCCAGAGCTTGCCTTGATGGCTACTGCCAGGAATCCTGTGGATGCTATCACGCAGGCACAAAATTGCCACCTTATGGCACAGTGGATGAATCTGAAGGTCAAGGCGGCTGCTGGCTCTGTTTATCCTTCTGGACCAGACGACACTTTTCACTGCCGGCCGATTCCAGAAGGATATGCTAGGGTGATGGTCGACGAAATAACGGAGGGATTTGAGGAGCTCCAGCTTGACCACCCTACCGGTGAAGGGGAGACTCGGCTGGGTTCTTCACTGAAGACTCCATGCCTATGGCGGAAGGACCTAATCAACATTCTGAACTGGACGCCTCCGCCTCCTCCTCCTCCTCCGACGAGTTAGGGCACTCCGCCTCCTCCACCGCCTCCTCCTCCGGCGAGTGACCATCAGGGCACTCCGGCTCCTTCTCCGGCGAGTGACCATCAGGGCACTCCGGCTCCTTCTCCGGCGC
The DNA here is from genome assembly GCA_902687465.1 of Secale cereale. NCBI lineage: Eukaryota > Viridiplantae > Streptophyta > Magnoliopsida > Poales > Poaceae > Secale > Secale cereale. The sequence continues at coordinate 896,468,468 of LR738712.1, forward strand.
GTGGCGGCACACCGCCTCCTTCGCCGCCGGCGCGTGGCGGCACTCCGCCTCCTTCGCCGCCGGCGCGCCCGAGCAGACAGCCAGCTCCTCCTTCGCCTAATCAGCAAGGGCGGAAGAGACCTGCCGCCGCTCCGGCTGCTCCTGCTCCGGCGCCTAAGCAAGTAAAAAAGACAGCCGCTTCGTCTGGTCCGGCGACGTCTACCAGTACAGCCAGAGGCGGGAGGCGATGCAGATTCGGTCCTTCTCTCACGCCTCTAGAGAAGTTACCGTACGAGAGGTCCGACGAGGAAAACACGAAGATCGCTGAAGGCGAAGTGAAGGACTTTTTACTTTTTTGAAGGGTTGAAAGCACAGAGACATCCACCTCCAGAGGAGAAGATAGATGCGGTGAAAGCAAAGCGCACTCTTGCTGCCCTGAAGCAACCAGCGAAAAGTAAGCCGAAGGGCAACTATGACCGCATTATTCAAAAGATATTTCAAGATGCCAAGCGGTCCGGAAGTACAAAAAGTGATCAGAGGTTAGCAGAAGGGCGAGCTGGGAAACAAATTGCCCAGCTCGGCGAACAAGCGAACCAATCGTGCCCCCCGCTCAAGGTGTCTAGCGACATGGTCGCTAATGATCCGAGGATGGTGCCCGGTTATACCAATCTTGCAGATTACGCGTCCGACGATGTACACTATGATTTCATGGACGTGCAGATAGAAAGATACGAGTACAAAAAGCCTCTCGTCAAAAATGAAAGATCTCTATCAACGAATATGCGAAGATTGCATGATTGGTACATGAAAATCTGCAGAGAGTCTGGGGGGAGGAATAACTTGTATTTGAGAGTTAAACCGGAGCATGACCTCGTTGGAATTGACCTGTTGCCTGTTCCATTTGAGGAGTTCTATCAATTTTTCAATCAATTGGCCCTCGATAAAACAACGATCACCTGCTACTGTCTGTAAGTAGTACTACTTCTGTCATTAAGTCTCTCTATATAGCTGATCTTCATTGCATGTATTTATAATTATCCTCACTATATTATGCAGATTGAAGATCGTCGAATTGAAGAAAAGACAAGTAGGTGATATTGGGTTTATTAACACATACCTCATAGATGCAACCGAGGTTAAATTGCGTCCCGGCGATACCGAGACCAACTTGCTACGATCGTTGGTGGTAAATGGAAACAAAGATATAATACTCTTTCCTTACAACTTCAAGTGAGTGTTAATGTCTTGTGCATATTTGGTTTCCCTTATATATATCAGTCAAGTTTATAGTGATGTAATGATCTCATGCATTCGTGCGCAGCTTCCACTATATTCTCTTAGAGATTAAGCTTGAGAAGGGAATAGTAACTGTCTTCGACTCTAAACGTAAAGATCCCGAGGAGTATGCGGACATGACTCAAATTCTAGCCAGGTAAGTTAAATCGATCAATATTATCCACCATGCATATATATCAGCAACTTCATTTCTGATATCAACTAATTGTTTCCTTTGTCTGGCAGGGTTTGGAAAAAATTCATCAAAAAAGCTCCGGGACTGCCGAAGAAGCTACAATTTAGATACCCGAAAGTAAGTACTATATAGTAGCATGTTCCGCGCGCGCATCTCCTATATCTTGATTCAAGCGCTAGCTAGTTTCATCAATACCAATTTGGCATTCTTGCTTATCAGTTTGATTGAGCTCTATTTCTTGTAAAGTGGTTGTGGCAGGAACCCGGGAATGATTATTGTGGATACTACATTTGCGAGTCCATCCGCCACACGACCTGTGAGCGGGGCTACACTGATGAACAATTTGAAGTGCGTAAGCAATCAATAATATTCACAAATTTATAGCATCATTTCATGTATTGACCCCCTACTTCAAATTAGATGTTTCGGATGCGGGATGAACTCCTAACACCAGATCGTCTGCGAGCAATTCAAGAGGAATTGGCGGCATTCTTCCTTGAACACGTGATCGCTGAAGACGGAGAATACTATGTGGACCCTGCATCCATGTGTTAGGAGATTATTTTTGTAAGAGATAATTATTGTATATATATGCCCGGTAGTGTCGGATAGATATACGAGAACTTGTTGTTCGACCAATCTCTCGGAGAAGGAGATGTGGTCGATATTATTACTTCTCTCTGTATGCATATATATATATATATATATATATATATATATATATATATATATATATATATATATATATATATGTTGATTATATATACGAGATCTTCTGTTCCTTCGTTTGCTTAGTAGCTAGCAGCTAGCTAGCTAGCTAGCGTGACTCTAGTCCATATATATACGTATGTGTAGTATGTAGCGTCGACCAAAAGCACGGACATAAGAGAGAACACTTCTCTCTATTAATTAGCTAGCTAACACAATATATCAAACACCTAAATTAACCCCCAAAACCTAAAACCCCCCCTCCCCTTTCAA
>LR738712.1:896470908-896492949 GCA_902687465.1 Secale cereale
CCCCTTTCAAAAAAAAAAACAAAAACCACAGCCACAAAAATGCTGACACGTGGATGCCTTTTGGTCCCGGTTGGTACCACCAACCGGGACTAAAGCCCCTCCTGCCTGGACTCGGTGCACAGGCCACGTGGACACCCTTTTGCCCCGGTTCTGGATTGAACCGGGACTAAAGGGTAAGAGCATTAGTACCGACCCTCTTGCCCCGGTTCCAGAACCGGGGGTAAAAGGCCAAATGAACCGGGGCTAAATCCCCTTTATCTACTAGTGGGTGCCAAACCCAGTGAATAAAGTTGTCAAGATACAGGCCGGTTCGCGGCCGCGGCGTTCGTCGCCATTGCTCCGAGTTCACGCTCGAGTTGAGTTTCTTTGTGCATGAGGTTTCCGGATTTGCGCCAACAAAACCTACTTGTCTCTTCATTTTAATGATTCAAAATTTGAAGTTAACATTCAACTATATAGAACAAATCTCTAAACCAAAATAATGCTCATGAAGTCTAATCCCCACGGTCTAAACACAAAAAAATTGAGATCTAATTCCACCAATCCCAGGATGAACAAATCAGTTTGCAGTCTTACCTAATCATGTGCGTGGGTATGGGTAGTTGTTCGTTGTACTGCCATGATTGAACATGAATAGATCAGAAGTTTTCTTAACAACAAAAAATGCAAGCCATACCTGCCCTCGTGGAATGCGCGCCCAGGCTAGCCCCTGCATATAACGAACAAGCAAAATGAGGTTCTTTATTTTTCTAGAACAATGCAAAAGGAGGTGAAGCGATCAGCGATGATGATGGATGGTGATGGAAACCCTATAGTGTTGGGGCAACACAATTCTACCCGGGAAAAGGGGTTACGGTGCTTGATTTGCCCTATTGTCGCACATCATCATCATACACTGTCACCTAAGGGCATGTCCAACGCTGGACGCTTGGGGCGGCGCTAGGAATCCTTTTCTAGCGAGTTCCTGGTGAATTGACGGTTGAGGCCGGCAAATCCTGGCGCCGGGCGCTGCCTTGACGCAAACAGATGCATCGGGCGCTTCGCTTTTATCTTTCCCGCATGAGGCACATGGGCTGTTTAATTAGGGTCCGATTAGTGCGTCTCGCGTTGCAGGACTGGGCCGCTTAGATGTTTTTTAATATAATAATATTTTTATTTTGTCTATAAGCGCCTAGTTAAGCAGCGGCCATTGTAGATGCCCTAGGCGGGGAACCCAGCCGGGCAGCCCAGGCTGGCCGGGCGCTGTCTCGGACGCTGCTTTTAAAGATTTCATTGTTACGGTTCAAAGGGAAAAATATTCTCACCTGGACTGCCAGTTGCTTGGCTGCATCGAAAATAAAATATAATAAAAATAGCTTGCTCTTTTGAAGCAATACAAATTGCTTGCTTATGTAGCACAAGGTATTTTAGATTGTGTATATGTTCTGATATCTCCAGACTAGTGCAAATATCTATTAGTGTCTGTATGTATTCTTGTGAGAGAGAGAAAACTTGGGCCGGATGCAGCATGCACACTAGGCGATATGGACGGTGCATGACGCATCGCGCATCAAGTGAAGCTCATAATTTTACTAGGTCGTGCATAGAGGTTTTGGGCACGCACGGATTTGCTGCATCGTAAGGCCGTTGCCTCGCGAAAAGAAGAAGAAGCAGCTCAAACTAAAAACTCCGAAGCACCATCCCTTGCCAAACCCTTCCCTCCCGCCACCCGCGAGGCGGCCGGGGAGGGCTCCTAGATCCTCCCCCGCCGGCCTCCCCTCCTCCTCCCTCCCCCCTCGCCGCCGCGAGGGAGCGTGGCCGGGTGAAGCCCGACCGGCGCGGGCCCGGCGGTGCTTATTCTTCCTCCGCGCGATGGGGCGGCGCGGGTGTCTTCAACCAGTGCGGGCGCGGGGCACCGCGGCGTGGTAGCGCGCGGCCCCCTAGCGGGCATGGCGCAACGTTGTCGGCAGCGCGGTGGTGCGTGCCTCGCGGCGCGGTCCACGGGCGGCATGGGCGACGGCGGGGTTCCGGCTTTGGCCTCCGGGCGGCTGCGTTGGTTCGTGTCCGTCGCTAGCGTGCGGCGGTGGTGCGGCTCGGCCGGTGGTGGTCCGGCGACCTGGTGGTGGTGGTGCTTCCACTTGGCGGCTCTCTGTGCGGGGAGGCAGGAGAACGGCTTGGACATGGGTGGAGGCGCCGACGGCGTGCTGGCTGCAGTGCTAATGCGGGAACTTTACGGGCCTCGGAGATCACGGTCGGGCCTCTGCGGCCACGGGCCTGGTATGTTCATGCTATTGCGTCCGGTCAGCTACCGTCCCGCGTGCCGACGGTGCTGCTGCCCTAGTCTAGGCTCCTCTTCTTTATTATGCAGGCAATGCTTCACGGTGCCGTGGTGAGACAGCATGGGAAGCTTCGGGACCGGGTTGGCGCATGGTGGGGGTCTATTTGGTGGCGAGCTCCGGAGTGCCTGAGGTGAAGGTTGGGATCGGGAGAAATCCCTGTTGGCTTGGCTGACACAGACGCGGTTGCGCATGCGGGTGCCGCCGGACCTTCCTGGAGTGCGTTGGGTCTACCCTTTCTCTCTCCTCACCGCGTACTGGGGAAAACCTGATGAAGACATGACTACCTTGGATACGACCGAAAATATTGCATACATGTATATTTGTGAGGTGATTTCTAATGCAAACTATGCAACAATTTATTTATGTCATCCAGGACAAAAATACTTCATAGACTTTTGTGCCATGTCTAATTCCAGGTGTATGGGACATTTGTACAATCCACATATGAAGATAAGGGAAAAAGAAAAGATAGAGTCCAAGTCACTCACGTTCTGCATCCAGATTCGGACTGCACAGACATACCTAACTCAAAACGGCAAGAACTCCTTCATACGGACTACAAATTGGGTGATTCTTTTTTTGTTGGAAACTACATTTCGTACACTTTCCAACCCAATCGGATTCACCTTCAAATTCGTCCGGAGCTTTGGGATACCGACGAAACAATCTGACGGTGCAGCAGAATCTGAGTCAAACTACAAGTCCAAAGGTGTTACATCACCTCCACTTGGGCCCATGAGACTTATACGACCTAGGGTTAGTTTTAGGCTGCCTTGGGACGTCCTTCCACCTCCTTGGCCGCCACCCCTTGCTCCTATATAAGTAGATCCATCTAGTAGTTTCTTCTTTGGGATTTGTTTAGTCAAACGTTAGCCATTGTAACTTCGTGTACTTCGTTTGTGTCCAACGACCAGACCAAGACCGCTTACGGATCTCCACCTTTATCAATACATCATTTATATTTGCAATATTCAGATTGCTTTATCATATTCTTGCTTGTTCTTGGATTGCATGCAGGAATAGACCTTCGTGGTCAGGCTGATCGTGCTTCTGGCAATGTCAGTAACCCCTGGAGATTGGTTTAGCAATTGCTAAGGTGCAACATCGTGCACGTTTGTAGTCGGATCGTCAAAGTCGTCTCCACCAAATCGATAGTTATCTTCTCATCGAAAGATCGGGCCCCTCGCTTTTATCAAGTGGTATCAGTTTTCAGGTTGCTCGGTGAGAATTTCCAGTTATTCCTAGATTAGATTTATTTTCTTACCTATTGTCCTAGGAAAAGCCACAAAAAAGTTAGATATATTCATCCTTTGTCCTAGCTAGTCTGAGCCTTTGCAATTTTCTTTTTATTGTTTGCATTATAGAATTATCGGTTGCATCGTCGTATCGAGTTGCTGGTCTTAGTATCTAATTTGTTAGAGTTTCGAGTTCTGTTCACATTAGTCACGTCGCCGCTCCATCGTTATCCCTTCCGCTGTCCACCACCTCATCCATCAATTTCCACCTCTGCTACCCATCGTTCATTGTCACAATCATACTTGAAGTCGTTCGCATCTTTGCTTGATCCAATATGCATCTTATCTAGTTTGTCTTGTAAAGAGGGAGAAAGAAAAAAAAACAGAGAAAAAAAGTAAAAAAAAAAAGAGGAGAGAAAGAAAAAGAAAAAAGTGTGAGAAAAAAGAAAAAGAAGAAAAAGAAAGTTGGAGAGAGAGTTGTTGTATATTCTGCTTGGCAGTTGTTTTCATCATTATCTTTACTGCCGTTGTGATCTTCACTTATATCTTACTGTTCAGAGCTACTTCGTATCCTTTATTGATGCTAGTTGTGCTACACCGTGACCTCATTAGTGTTCTAGGCTCGCGTCTCTAGTCCGGTCTAGCCTAGGACCAGCGCAGTACCGTCGTTGAGCGTTTATTCAACATTGCATCTCTGAATTGATTATTGCTAATCTTTTGCTACCATATATAGCCAACCTAGCTCAACATATTTCTACACCGTGCATATTTACGTTCACCTGGCAATCTATTTTCTCAACCCTTGGCAGCAGCGTCGTCATTGTGGCGCCTCTTCTTGGAGGTGTTGATTGGTACCAGTGCTTCGGAGGCTCGGAGCTTGGTGGGCAATCTTCGGTGGGTGCAGCGGCCACGAGGCTTCTGCATTTTTTATCGATTCGTCATTGTCGGCATTTGTTTCTCTTGTATTTTTTCTTTCATTTCATTTGGGCGTGACTGTGCTACTTCCACCCCAGCACCTCTCATTGGTTGCTTTGTATACAAAGCGGGGGAAATCATTTTTCGGTAAAGCCATTGCCTTGCAATGGAGATTATTGTATAGGAACCGAGATATTTTTCCTAGAGTTTTGCAGTTTTCCTCAGCCGAGAAACTCTCAAAAGAGGCAGGGCTAGACCGCTGGAGCTCTGTCGATTACAGAAAATACAGTTTGCCATTAGTTAGTTCATACCCTCTCTGTAAACTAATATAAGAGCGTTTAGATCACTACTTTAACACTCTTATATATATTAGTTTATGAAAGGGGTAGTTGATACAGGGAAAACCAGTTGTAAATTCCGTTGCATGAGCACGGCTGAAGTGAAACAGGGTGGCAGCAAGTTCAGCACGAGTCTAATCCTTTGATATATATATATATATATATATATTTATTTTTTGTGGTGAGTCTGATCCTTTGATGAGCGATCCACATCGCTGGATGAAGGGCCGGAATTGGGCCAGATTTCTTTGTGGCCCACCATCACGACTGTAGGGTAGGGGAAGGATAACCGACTCCGGCGTCTTCACCTTCCACAACGCATCTCGATCTCTTGATCCCTACTACCGGCGTTGCGTCCACAGCAGCACGTCGCTGCCGACTCGTAGAAGGGATCCTACGCCAGGCCTCGTGTGTGCCGAATGCGCCGCTCTCGTCCGTCGCTGGCGTCCCCCCTGGACAACGAGGACCTCCTCGTGGAGATCCTCCTCCGTATCCATCCACAGCAACGAAAAAAATAGCGCGCTATCTAAAATAGCGTGGCCCTTGTCGAAATGATATACAAGTTATTGCGTGTTATTTGCGTGCTATATTCAAAATGCCAAATATATCACAAAAATTAAGGATTTCAACGTCTAAAATTTTGTCCAGGAGCTATACATGCATACCGCTGGTGTACACATTATAACATTAAATGCACTTATAAGAATTCTTCTTGTTTTCGTCCAAACAAATGCAATATTTCCATCCTAGATGGGCCTATTGTTGTGTTGCATTGGGCTGATGCCCGATGGGCTGCTATGTGCTGAGCGAATGCCGTGTTTCTATCGCTCTACGCTAAAAACGCTAAAACGTTTTTGCGTTTAGCACCGTTATAGCACGCTATAACGTGAATAGCGGCATAACGTGCAAAATGACTAAAACGTAACGTGATACCCTTAAATACGCTATAGCGAAGTTTAAACGCCAAAATAGTGCGCTATTTGTTTCGTTGATCCACAGCCATCCGCCCTCCCTCGTGTGTAAGCGCTGGCACAGAATCCTCTCCAATCCCCGGTTCCTGGGGCGTTTCCGCAAGAACCACCATGAAGCTCCTCTGCTAGGCTTTTTCAAAGGATATTATTGGAAAAGACATGTCTTCACTCCCATCCTAGATTCGCCCAACCGCATCCCTGCCGCCCGCTTCTCGGTGCCACAGAGCCACGACCCATATGAAAAGTGGGACTTCTTCGGCTGCCGCCACGGCCTCGCTGTCATGCTCAACGATTATTTGTGCGAGGCAATTGTGTGGGATCCCATCACCGGCCAGCAGCACCACGTGCCTTTTCCACCGGGGCACTGCACGGCCACGAGGTGGAGTTTCCAAAACCGCCATGCTGCGGTACTTTGTGTTGACGCCGAAAATCAGCATGTGCATGGTGATTGTTTCTCGATCCCATTCAATTTTGTCTTGATCTGGTCCACCAACCGCACGCACGCTTTCGCTTGCATGTACAAATCGACATCTCGTGTATGGGGAAGTATTGCCTCAACAACGACTATTAGTAGCGCTATTTGGTGTAGACCCAGCATCCTAATTGGAAATTCCATTTACTGGACATTTTATGGAGGTGATGTCCTTGTGTTTGATATAGAAAAGCAGAGCCTTGGTGTGATCGAGAAACCAGTGCACGCCCATCGTACGGATGTCTTTTCCTTTCAGCTATTAAGGATAGATGGCACTGTTCTTGGCTTTGCGGTTCTCTCTGAACTGAACATCCAATTGTGGAAGAGGACATCAAACTATAACAAGGATGGCAGATGGGTATTCTTCCAGAAAACCATTCCACTTGAGGGGCTCTTTCCACAAGGAATGCGTAGTGACCTCAAAAGGGTAGTGATGGCGGGCTATGACGAGGACTCAAATATGATTGTTCTATCTACATACATTGGTGACTTCATGCTCCAACTTGAGTCGATGCGGTTTATAACTATTTCTAAAAGAGATTATTGGGATGACAAGATTTTCTATCCCTACAGGTAAAACAACCGCACTTCTATATGCAATAATACTCATTGCAATTACTGCCACTATGTGTTCACTATATTATTGTTCATGCATGTGATCAAGGATCAATTAGATATATATTAATAGTAACTTGAGTTATTTGTTTTTCTATCAGTATGTTGATCTTAAGGTATTGCAATTCTTAAGTATTACTGGTACAAATTAAATAAATCTGTGAAAGAAGTATAATTGTAGCCATTGCTCTAGGTTCATTTTCATACCATTACCTCTGTCCCAAATTAGTTGACTTAGATTTGTCTAGATATGTATGTAACTAACAAAAAAATCCAGGGCAAGTAATTTAGGATGCCGGGAGTACAGTTTTGACTTTGTTATCGATCTTTTCATTAGGATCTTCCTGTCAACATGAACTACCAAGATCCACACTAAAAGGATATAGTGAAACCATATGATATCTGACATAATTAATCTAATGTCAAAATTTTGAAGATTAAAGCTTGTAATGTTTTTTATCAACCCATTTCATTGCATAACACTTATCTTGGTTGATTGCATAACACTTATCTTGGTTGATCTTAAAAGCAATCACCGGTCAGTTAAATTTGAGTAGTGTTAAGTAATACTAAACTTTCATTGTAGTTTCTTAACATGTGCATATTTTGTTTGAACCCGTTGGAAACAACTGGTACTTATTCTCTCCTTAATTAGACTGGATGGATACATTTGTTTAAACATATATGCAGTATAACATGTATTCATAAACATTATTATTCTTCTCTCTTTCTGATGTGGCTTCATTTACTGTATTTGTCACAAAAGGCTACCCCTCTTTCTGATTGATCCAGCTTCTACTTTTTTTTTCATTGTTTTATTGGCTTTTATTTCTTCTTGACAGGGGAGTTGGATGGAAATGCGTGGATCAAAAACTGAGATGTGTGAACATTTAACACGAGATCTGCTAAATGTACTATATTGCTCGATGGGGTGAGGTCAATTTATCTTCTTGCTATGTGTTCCCTTTTTGCTGGGCTGCTCAATGTATGCTATTGTTTTAGGTTTCTTGCGCATGAATCTTATATTATATACCTAAATAGTTGATCCCCACTATTTCAATTCTCTCAACATGCACGCATGCCATCTCATCACCCCAATAACTATTTCTCTTAACATGCATGGCAATTGCTATTTATATTCTCTCTCAACATGCAGACATCCCAACTTCAATTGTTCTAATTACATTTCTCCCAACATGTGTGAGAACTACTACTTATATTCTTTATATATTTACAAGTTTATAATACTATTTAAATTTTAATTAAGAAATATTGCAACCAATCCCCGCAGCACCGCGTGGGGAATCATCTAGTTTGATAAATTTCTATACCCGCAAATTTTTTTGATAAATTTCTAGAGGGTCTAGTTGTTAAATTTCAGAAAAAATGCACTTGAGTTACATACAAGATGTTTCTTCTTCGTGCTTCCTCCACCTCTTTTATGTGCACAATACACAAAGTAAACTTCAGATGACTTTACAGTTTAGCAAGTTGAGTTTTTCCTACTGGAGTCGTTGACCTTATATTTTCTATCGCGATCATATTAGCAAGAGAACATTGGAGCATGTCAAAAATAGAGGTTGCAAGGTGTGCCAGTACAAACTAATTATTCTTCTAGATGTTTTTCTGTTTGTGATGTTAGTTTTCTCCAATAATGCTTGGATGATTCTGCTCTGTTTTGCATTGTGTAATTTGCAGATAAGTGGTTAATCTAGGTTAATGTTTATTGTTTGAATCTTACACAATTTGGATTTTCTGTGAGAGAGTATTACAATTGGCTTGACTGAGGTGGCACTGAGTTAATCAAGGTTAATGTTTATTGTTTGAATCTTACACAATTTGGATTTTCTGTGAGAGAGCATTACAATTGGCTTGACTGAGGTGGCACTGATTTCAATGCAGGTATGTGGAGTTAAATTCGGGTTGCTGAGAGTGAGACACGGAGCTGCCTATTTGGTTCTTGCATTCTGCATGTTATATTGACATGTGATGCTGTAGATGCTGGAAAAAATGCCCCTCTATGCAGAATGTGGGTTCCGACATACATGTATGCATAGCATGTGAAGTGAAGTTGTAGGATTTAATTGTGTAGCTTTTTGTGTTGCCTAATTTGTGAAGTCGTTGGTCAACTTGCATCAAGCCTAGAAAGTAGTAGAAAGTTACTCATGGGGTTTCTTCGTTTAACACTCGGCCATGTGATGTGAGGTACTTAACAGATTTGTCTTTGGAAGTCCTTATCTACAGCTGATATTTGGCTATTTGTTCATTTATGAGGGCCCTACTTGGGTAACCTGCTTTGGTCTTTCCAACTGCAATGGAGGAGACAAGTTATTGTGAAGGGTCACTACTTGAAAAACGGCTATACTAATATAAACATTAATGGCGCACCATGTATGTGGTGCGCCACTGCTATATAGTAATGGCGCATCATGTGTAAGTGCGTCATTAGTAACCAAAACAGTAATGGCGCACCAGGTGAAAAGTGCGTCATTACTAAGTTTGACCAAGGTTTGACCCAGTCATACACATAGTAATGACGCACTTTTCACCTGGTGCGTCATTACTATGTCAACTTAGTAATGGCGCACCTATGCAAAGTGCGCCATTACTATGTGTATGGCTGGGTCAAACCTTGGTCAAACTTAGTAATGACGCACTTTGCCAAGGTGCGCCATTACTATGTCAAACTTAGTAATGATGCACTATACAAAGTGCGTCATTATTAAGTTTGACCAAGATTAGATCAAGTCATACACATAGTAATGGCGCACTTTGTGAAGGTGCCCCATTACTAACTTTCTAGATTTTGAAAATTTCACCAAATGCACACCCAGTGGACCGCCTTTTCAGTTTTAAAAATAAATAAAAGAAAATGATGGAAATATAAAAAAAATAAAAGAAAATAAGTTTCCCATGTGATATGTGGTCTAGTTGTTGGGAAAATATAAATTTCGACTTTATTTACAAAATCTCTCTGGAATTTAGTAAAATGTACATAACTTTTGCATACGAACTCGGATTAAAAAGTTTTTTATATGAAGATTTTTAGAATCCCAAAAACCTAACAGAATGAAAGATATGGGGCTTTTAAATGTTCCTACGGAGGAGGAAATAAATTCGCAGTGGCTACCTTGTACATACCATATAACATCTGCCACATGATCGCTTTAGTTGACGAAATGGTGGGTAAAATTTTGGTCGTTGCAAAGGGCTCGCATATTATTTCCACTTTCTCGTGTATATGTATGTCTCCACTAAATATTTTTATTTTCGAAAAGCGAAACAGAGCCCGCCATAGCCTGAGAAACTCCTACTCTATTCTTCCTCATGCTCGTTCAGCCAGCAATTGCAAAGGCGACAAGCAGTAGAAATCAGCAGGGCATCTACCCAGGTGAGCTTTGCCTTCGCACTCCCCACCCCACTTGCAGCTGTTGGAAATAATCAGAAACGTGGTTTCCATCCAAGTCAGATACGGAGTACAAGCGAATCAAGTACTAGTTGTTGATCCAGAGTCAGTCTGCTGTCCGTATAGAGTCCATAGTTTTAAATAGCGCGCTAAACCTCTTAGCGATGGACCTCTTCTAAACGCTATAGCGTGCTATAGCGGATCTATAGCGCGCTATTTAAAATGTGTGTTCATTTGTTTGGACCAATGTATCTTAGCGCAAGACCTTTCGTAAATGCTATAGCGTGCTATAGTGAAGCTATAACTGGCTATTTAAAACAATGATAGAGTCCCATAATCTGCATCTATTTATGTAATAAAAGAGAAAATAATCTGATTTGTGCTCTAGTGTGTCTTCACTCTTCAACCAATATCGATTCAGTTCTTGTACGTGCTCGGTTCTCTCGGCCTAAGGCGTTGGCGAGTAGCACCAGTTTACAAAGGCAACTCAATTCGTCTACCCGCGTGCAATCTGATCTACATCAGGTGCGCCCCGTTCAGTAGTATCTGATAGTGGGCCATCTTGAGCCTGCCTGTCATAGAGGAGTAAATTGCTGAAAGCCATCACATTTATGGCTAGTGTACTGCAAAACTACCGGTTTTGCCAAAAATCACAAAAAACCACCAACTCTGAAGCAAGTGAGTAACATATTGCACTAAACGAGCTGCAAGCCGCAACTAATAGGAAAACTTACAGCGCTGGCCCACCTGTCGGGTCCACTTGGCATATCTACATGGACAATTACTGATGTGGCCAAGGGTCCCACATGGCAGCCCCATGTCTCTTACATCTCTCTTCCCCTCCCTCTCTTGCCCGTTGACTTCGACCCTGCCCCGATGGCGACAGCCCCGACACTTGGTGCCCGGCGAGGTAGGCATGCGAGGTCAACGGCGAGCAACGCCGCTTCAGCTCCGGCGAGCGCGCCTCCCATCGAGGTAGCCATGCCGGCGGCGCACGAACCCGGTGAGCCATGCCCGGAGCCCGAGCTGGCGAGCAGTGCCGCTCCCGCTACGCGAGTGTCCCTCCCGTCGAGATAGCCATGCCGGCGGCGCACGTGCCCAGGGAGCCGTGCCCGGAGCCAGAGCTGCCGGAGGCAGTCCTGCCGCGCCGCTGCCCAATTTGTTCCTGTCGTCTAGATCCCGCGCACGCATAGGGTGATCCCGGTGCCCGCGGTCGAGATCCGGCTACAGCCGCTGGGATCCGCCGTCGGGCCCTCACGGCGGCTCCTCCCTCTCCTCCAGCCGCCTCCCATCAACACGCTCGCCCAGCGGGAGAAGGCCAGGTCGGCTGGCCGTGTCCCAGCGAGAGAAGGCTGGGCCGAGTGCGCGTGCCCCAGTGGGAGCACCGCAACCATGGTCACCCCCGAAGATGCACCACCGCAGCCCGCCGCTTCCGCTGGAGCTCCATGGCTGCACCTGAGGAAGACGGGGAAGGAGAAGAGGATGGGGAAGAAGAAGAGAGGGAAAAGAAGGTGGGTGGATGACATGTGGGACCCACGTTCCACCTCAGCAAAGTGTACAATAGACATGCCATGTTGGACCGACAAGTAGGTCCCACCAGTCAGTTTTGCTATTTGTGCGAGCTAATCTGTGAATCGATGTGATTTGTTACTCACTTGCCTCAGAGTTGGTGGTTTTTTGTGATTTTTGGCGAAAGCGGTAGTTTTGCAGTATCCTAGCCACAAATGTGGTGGCTTTCAGCAATTTACTCGTCATAGAGAGATAGATAGAAAGGGAGGGAGTGTGCTTAGCACATCAGCCTAACTGTGGGTCACCGCCATGCTGACTTGCCAGATGAACGTCACGTACCGCACATACGGAATGATGCATCGTATTTGCACTTTTGCTGGTTGAGGCAAGTTTGAGCGCCAGCTTCATGCATTTTACAACTTTTTAGGTACCAAAGTGACCGCCGAGCACATGTTTAGTCACTCCTAGTTCAGGGTGGAAGAAACAAGTGCTCTTTTTGGCCCGGCTTGTGGCCCTCTTGGTCCTCATCAGCTCGGTCCTGGCCAGCTAAAAAAATTAACTGTCCGGTCTGTGTAAAATGGACCAAAAAAAACTTTGGTCTGTTCTGGTTAAAGCTCGGCCCTCTCGGTCGGACAGACAATATGACAAAGCACAATTTAAAGGTACGAAGCAATCCCACCTAGGCACCCTAGAGAGCCCAAAGTGACCGGGAACAATGCACTGGATTACTTCTAGACCTACCGCTCGGTCGCTCCTGCTGTTCTGGCCATAGGAATTTCTGTCGTCGTCCACCATGGCTCGCTCAAGCGGCCACTCATCTTTCTGACTCCGACAATCATGTCTGGTGACGCGCCCCGCTCAGATTTGCCCTCTCTGACGAACGAGTCGACTTGGGAGGCCCTACTTCAGCAAACCTAGTCCTGGGCAGAGTATGGTGTCGGTGCAGCCCGAGGCTGCACCCTCTCTCTCTTGGACCTCTGCTCTCGCACGAACAAGGACAGGAGGTGGTAGACGACGACTGAAGTAGAGACACGGGAAGTTTTGCCGGCCGGTGCACGGAGCACCGCCGCGGGCGCTCGAACGCCTGAATCCTTTTCTCTTTGAACTCACAGTGCCCCAACGAGCAGTACACAGGGGTTCTTATACGGGGCAAAGTCACATGCGCACGCACGCACGTTGCCCACCTTGCCCACGCACACACACCACTCAGCTCATGATCCACACACTCCGCCCGCCCGCATGAAGCGCTCTAACACGAAGGACGGCTGCAGCTGACTGACTCGCTAACAGCTAACTGAACTCACGCACACAAGCATGCCTATGCGCCCGGACGCGCACACACACACTCACGCACGCACACGCCACGCGCATGCACACACGCGTCATGGCTTATGCTAACATATTGTTGGTAACAAAATGCATGTTATGTTGGAGTTCACAAAATGCAATCACGGAATATGTATAGGCTTAGGACCTTAGCTTAGGTGCTATATATTTCCTTGTAATATCTCCTGTAAATATATTGAGATTGAAAGAAATAATCGAACAGGTGAGACATGCACCTGTCGCCATAAAATCCATTGTTTCTCGTGTGTGTGTTCCGCCAAGTTCTACTGGAAGACAATGTACTAGTTTGCTACTGTACATGGGAATCCATCAACCTGGTTGCATGCATGCTTCTTGTGTCGAGATCAGATCCCTGTGGCAAGTACGCGCGCAGTTGACCGCCATGGATCCGTGCATCCAGGCTTTCCACGAGTGGTTGGAGACCATGATGGCAGCCCACACCACGGCGATCCAGGCAACAAACGCTAAGATCGATGATATCGCCTACTGCCCCGATCTAGAGCGGCGAGTCATGCATCTAAGCGAGCCGTTGCCACGCTCCAACTGGAGCATCCCCCATCATCAGTGGCGCGTGACAAGGGCACCAGGTCGAGCGCGCACACGACACCTCTGCTTGTCACTCACAACGCCAATCCCCGCATTGTGACTGGCACGGTAGCGATCTGGCAAGGTTCTACGGACAGGTCGAACAATCTCTCATCTCTCTTGGAGATGGCGGAGCGAGCGGAACCCAAACCCCCACCTACTACGCCATTAAACCTCGCTTCCTCACAATTAATTCACTCTAGTTAGCCTGCCAACACCTCTCCACCTCTCCTCATTGCCTTATCCTCTCGCGCCACGCCTCTTGCACCGTCCTCGCCGCTTCGAGATGCCGGGAGGTTCCTGTCAGTGTGTGGCACAGCCGTGGAGGGTCGGGTCGCATCGCTAGTTGTGCCGCCAATGGAGCTGGCCCCGATCGACATAGCTCTGCCGAAGGTTCGCCAAGCGATGTGGCGGGTGGTCATTGCCAAGTTCCAAGAGCCCTTCCTGTGGGGTTAGGTCGGCATTCACATAATCTAGACCTCCACGCTCTATGAGCGGGCACGGTTTTCAGGCGAGGACGGTTATGACTCCATGGAGTGCATCTTCTGGGCCATAGTTGAGGCCGACTCACCGGATCTCGCGATGGCGTCGAAATGGCGCGAATTCAAGGCGGGAACTCCTATCCAGCCAGCGTTTGCCGTCCTCAGGTGGGAGCACTGGCGCTCCCACCACCACGTGCACTCCCTAAATCATTATATAAAACATATCTAAAATGTGTATCAATCTATAAGAAGGCAAGCATGGTGATTGTTGTGGTATGTTGTTGATTAGATTGGTTTTTATTTTGCAATTCGTTGATTGCCCCCAATTTTTTGTCCATGTCCGGATCCAGATTCCCCTATGTGGAGGAAGTTGACGAGAGAGCAACACCGATGGATCTGGCGAGGCACGGCGTGGGGATTCACTCCAGGTTGTCGACCCAGGCCTGGCGCCGGCCGTGAGCGCGAAAGCACAGAACTGCAATGGGCAGAGGGCAACTGAGAACACAAAAGGAGCGTTCCACCGGCAAGATGAAACTGCAAGCCGCTAGTCGGACTAAGAGGTACGTTTCAGAGACGAAAAAGCACGAATGCAGTTCTGTTATGATGCATAAATCATAAAATGTCTGAATCGAAGTTGTGAGCGTTGCCTTGATCACGCCCATGGGATTGTGCATATAATTTGTGCCCAATAGAAATTGTTCTGTTTCTGAAGAATTATTTTTGATGGTGCCGAACCTGTTCAAACTCGGCTTTGTCGCTATGAGCTTGTATTGAATCATATGAATAATAAATTCCAAAGGGGAAACCCCATTAGGGTGATATGGGACTCAGGACAAGGCAAAAACAAAAACAAAAATTTGAATGGTAAAAAGGAGTCGCAAAAACCAGTAGCTTGTTCAGAAAATGTCGCTGACCAATCCAGTTTCTGAAGATGAGGCCCTTGGCGATCAACTACTAGTTTTGGCACCCTCTAGTAGATTCAGAAGCATCGCTGACAAATTCAATCAGGGATGTTTAGTATTGGATGCATAATGCTTATAAGCTTCTAGAAAATGACATTAGTGAAATATTTTCAGAAAAATGCTTATAAGTTTTTGAAGGACATCAGGTTGCATTTTGTAATTTATAGGAAAGCTACACACTGTTGAGATAGAAATGCTAGGGCTCAACTTGCAGCAGTGCTTGAAGGATATATACTTCTTCCATGTCAGAACTGAAGAAGCAATAACCTTCAGAATGAAGTACTATGTGATTTGGTGATTACCAAAAACCAAATGTAGTGGGACTGTGCAATGATTCAGGTATTTAGGAAACATTAGGTGCATTCAGTACGTTTATTTTTTGAAGTACATTGACTCGTTCGTGCGCTTGAAACTGGACTTGAAACATCAATGTGGAAGCTATATGGTCTAGTCTTATTAAACTGGGAAGTAATTTAGGAGCAGGATGAGCATTGGATCAGCAGGACCATCTAGGGGTATTGGCTCTTGAAAAAGAAATTAGGGGATTAGCTGAGAACTTATCTGAGTGTGATTGTGCCTAAATCAGGAACACTTATTTGGCTCATTGGGGGAGGCCCACGATTTTCACAACCTTTATTCTTGAGAGAGAGGTTTTCGTATTAGGTACGACAAGATCAGGTTGAATGTAGAAATGACAAGATGTATGCAGGAGATGGTATGTGGTCGCGAAGTGAGTACCCATTCAACTGAATGATTTTATTTCTTGTTGACTTGATTGTTACTCCCTCCGTCCCATAATATAAGAGCGTTTTTGACACTAGTGTAGTGTCAAAAACGCTCTTATATTTTGGGACGGAGGAAGTACATTCTTATGACCAGGAGCTTATGTATTAAGTTTGTGCTTCGCTGGGAAAAGTAGGAATTGAGAACACGAGGTCATTTCCAGAGTGTGATTTTAGCCGGCGTCCTTGTCCGTGAGGAAACAGTTCAAACTTTCAACCGTGTATTCTCCGAGTTCCTCTGTTTCATGGGAAGGGTTGCGCCTAAAACAATACCTATATGTATGCCTTCTGAAAACTGGGTTTTGATGTCAAATTTTGTGATGTACATGTGTTGAGGAAACAAAGAAAATTAATCTGGGTGCTTCGTCATTTTGAGGCCAAAACTAAGCAACGGATTTTGTGATGCACATGCGTCTGGGCTACTGTACATGAAGAAGAATAAATGTCGTGCAGAGTTCCCACAAGGTAGTCAACCATATGTTAAGTATCGATGAGTTTGAAGAATGTGCCAGTGGCATTTTTTGCGTCCGTTGTTCGAAAACTGCCAAGAGTTTGAATTTTGAGTTGTGTATTGGCCTAATGATACCTGCATGTTGTTGTTTATTACAGGTGCTTGACTTTATCCATGCAAAGGAAATTTCAGCGAAGCATCTAGTGAAGCGGTGGACGAGATGCTGACTGCAAACCATTCCCATTAGTCGAGAGATAACATGGATCGTAAAACGTTCTCTTGTAGACACTTCAACATATATATGGACACAACGGAGTTAGTTCGACTCAGCGACACTGGTATTATATG
This sequence comes from Secale cereale, assembly GCA_902687465.1. Taxonomy (NCBI): domain Eukaryota; kingdom Viridiplantae; phylum Streptophyta; class Magnoliopsida; order Poales; family Poaceae; genus Secale; species Secale cereale. Next base: position 896,487,645 of record LR738712.1, read on the forward strand.
CCCATCGCCTTATTCAAATCTAATATGGCAGAAATGCAACCATATGCAAGACGGGAGATGTACTAGGACTGGAAGATTGTCTCGCAGAAAATGGACCGATGGTGCAGGTGGGTTGACAAGTAGTACAACGCTGCACTAAAGATTAACCAGCAGCTGCAGTTAGTAGAGACAACCTTTCAGTTTCTATGTCTGGAAACAGTCAAACAGTTTAATCGGACTGTTCACGCCCGCAAAAAGGAAAGAGACTGGGAGACCAACTACCAGCAGGGAGAAGGCCCCATATGATTGTCTTATAGCATCTCCAACAGTGGTGGTAAAAAACGCGAGTGCAGGAAACATGCATTTTAGCGCGCACGCTCCAGCTGGCGCCGGAGATTCCGGCGTGATCGAAATGTTTGCGCGCAGGCGAAAAGGCGGCCCGGCGCGCGAGTATTGGCGCGCGGCGTCCGCCGCACACTATAAATCAAGTGTTTGTGCCGAGCCCAAGCTTGCTCTTTGCGCCGGTGCTGGCGCACAAATGCCATTGCCGCACATACGGCCTATTCCGGCGCACGAACGCCATGGGAGACACGCCATGGAGACTTACTCCGGCTACATCTTTCTCCTCCACTACCGCCCTCATGGCCCTCGGCTTTGCTTAAATAGACTAAGCCACGGCACAGCCCAGCGGCCACACACATCACTTGGCTAGCTACACGCACGGCCACCACCAACGCCAGAACCGGCGACTAATGCACGTATATATCATGCATGACCCGGCCACCACGTCTGCAACTTAGCTCACGCATGCACTAACTAACTTGGAGTCTATCCGTGACTAACAAACTCTATCCATGTAAGATTATGGCTAATATTTCTTCCCCTAATCTTGACACGGCTTGCCATTGAAGTCGTTGCAGCTCCCGTCGTCGTCGTCGTCTTGTATTCGTTGCGGGCAGCCCCTCGCACACGACGTCGACGTTCCCCGGATGCCGCGCCATTGCCGCAGCAGCATCCACGCCATCGTGCAGCGCCGCTACTCCTCCATGCCATGCCGCACCTTCCCAAACTCTACGCCACCACGCAGCTGTCGATGAACGCCGCCACCACCGGACTCGCCGCACGTCGCCGTCGCCACACGTCGCCGAGATCTTCACGTTCGCCGCGCTCGTCGTGGACTCACCACACGCCGCCTCCGCGCCCCGCCATGACGGACGCAGCGCCGCACATCTCCTCGGCCCGAAGCTTCACCACGCAGCCGCCGGCGAACTCCGTCACCACCGGCACGCCTCCGACAAGGATAAATACACCCAAGAGGCCAAGACAACCAAGCTCATGATACCAATTATTGGCGCCGAGGCCTAGCTTGCTCTTTGCGCAGGGGCCCATCTCCCCCCCTCTCTCTCTCACTAACGAAGGTAGAAGAAAGAGGAGACACCGGACAAGGTGGTGGTTTTCCAGCACACAAACGCTATTGCCGCACATACGGCTACATCTTTCTCCTCCACTACCGCCCTCACGGCCCTCGGCTCTGCTTAAATAGACTAAGCCACGGCACAACACAGCAGCCATACACACCACTAGGCTAGCTACATGAACGGCCAGCACCAACGCCAGAACCGGCCACTAATGCACGTACACATCACGCATGACCAGGCCACTATGTCCGCAACTTAACCTGGAGTCTATCCGTGACTAACAAACTCTATCCATGCAAGACTAGGGCTAACATTTAGTATCATGAGCTTGGTTGTCATGGGTGTCGTACTCTTCACCGGAGGCATGCCGGCGGTGGCGAACTTCACGAGCGGCTGCGCGATGCTTCGGGCCGTGTGTCGGCCGATGAAGGTGCGCGACGAGGAGGCCGTGAAGGCTGCGTCGGCACAGTCGTGGAGGTCCTGCGTGGCGGCGCAAAGGCCGCGGTGGCGTGGTGCGGCGTGGTACAGCGTGCCAAGGCATCATGGCGTTCGAGCGCGATGACGTCGATGGCGTATGTCGCCGGAGAGAAAGAAGCAGGCAAGGTGGCGACCGGCCTCACTGCGCCAGCTCGAGTCCGCGGGGCGACAGGAGCTGCAACAACTCCGGCGAAGACGAGTCAAGATTAGGAGGTGATTGTTAGGAATAATCTTTTTAGCTGGTTGTGTGCGCAGTGCTAGCCGCGTCGTGGCTCAGTGCATGCATAGTTGGTTAGTCCATGCATGTATCAGATGGATAAGCTAGCTCCTTGCGTGGGGTGTGTGCGTGCGTGCGTGAGGCCAACGCCTGGTTTGAGTTCGGCTATATAAGCCATGTACTGGTGTTGTGTACAGCAGCTAGGAGAGATGTAGTCTGGTCTCCAGTAGTCTTTCGTGTAGGTGTGTTGTCGGTATGAGCTGAGCCACGGTGTGTTTTCGAGCGACGGTGTGTGCTGAGCCAAGTGAGAGGGGCGTAAGATGATGTAGTCTCCGTCGGGACAGTGGTGTGCGCCCGGTCGACGTGAGAGTTCTTTTGAGTTGTGATGCCTGTGTGCGTGTGTACATCCATGTATGTGTTTGAGTAGTTGAGTTAAATAAAAACCAAGATACAGGTTGTTCGGCGGCCGAGGCGTTCGCCGCTATTCTGTTCATCTTCTTCGACCTTCGTCGACAATGGGGGTTGGTTCAGTATGTGTCGCGAAGGGCAGCCCCAACATCGAGCGCCTCCTTCACGCGCCATTCCACCGCTCCCACGCGCCATCGCCTCACCACGCGCCCTCTGCCGCTCTCTCTCGCACCTCTTTCCTCATCTCGCCGCCGCCGCGCCACCATGCCGTCGTGCCGCCGGGTAAGTTTGGGCTACCGCGGCGTCCGTGTGCGCCCCTCCATTTCCTTCTCCGCTGAGATCCGGTACTGTGAGAGGCGCATCGGCCTTGGCACGTTCGACACCGCCCACGCGGCCGCCCGCGCGTACGACGCGTCGGTGTGTCGCCTCCAACAGCCTTGTAGGGAGATGAATTTTTCCGACGTGCCAACGCTGGATCGGGCGCAGGAGCTCGTGCCTCCCCCCACGGCTTATCACCGACGAGGACCATCGCGACAACAGGAGGTGGGAGCGCCAGCTCGGCGTCACCGACATGGACGAGGAGGCCATGACGCTGTAGTGCCAACACTTCCCGCAGGACATCGTCAACGAGCGCGAGTTCTACGCGCAAAGGATGGCGTAGAGGGAGGGGAGGAGGGTGTAGAAAACCGCCTATCGCGAGGACAGGCGTACGCGGAAGGCGGCCGCGCTCTTCAACATGGAGCTGAAACGAGCGTCAACCTGGGACTCCGACGATCAACGGTGGATTGACGCATTCATTATGATGTCGGGGTCGGAGGAGGACATCACTGAGTCGGAGTCGGAGAAGGAGGAGGAGGACCACAATAATGAGTGGTTGAACTATCTTTTTTGATCTATCTATGCTATGAACTTTCTATGTATCGTTTTAGAGCAGTTTTAGCATGGTCCCTCTTACCCCCTCTTTTCATATGAGAGGTAAGAGTATGTAGTAGATCTGAGCCGTTGATCACATTAATTAGTGGTCGGATTAACTCTTACCTTCTTACCTCTCATGTGAAAAGAGGGGGTAAGAGGGACCATGCTAAAATTTGCCATCGTTTTATCTATGCCTATCAATGTATGGAGTCGGAGTCGAATGTGTATCGGGTCGAAGTCGAAGGAGGAGACTAGTAGTAGTATAAATATAGCGAGTCTGCTGAAGCGGCACGTGCGCGCAATTTTTTGCCGCGGCCGCTGGAGCTAGCACTCTACGGCGCAAAAAAACTAGCTATTTCGGCGCGCAAAACATTTTTTTAGCTCTCCACGCGTTGCGCGCCTGTTGCAGATGCTCCTAGCAAGAGCACAAGGTTCTGCAGTACATGTCGATGAGACGATGACAAGGAAACAAGCGAACTACCTGCCCAGCCAGTGGACATACTCTGAAGCTACCACGGAAACCTACTCGCCGCAAGTGTAGAGGGTCACTAGAGAAACAATGGAACAAAAGCCGGCTGAACTGAGACTGGTTGCAGGGGCTTGTGTTTTACAGAAATGAGTCGGCCCTGGTGCCAAATGTTTAGACAATAGGAATCGAATTTCCTCCAGTCGTGCATTGCAAAGGGTTCTTTGTTATCTTGGCGTGTGCTAAGTTTTTTGGCATAACGCCAACCTGGGCAGCAATTTGTCAGCAATGGCATCCTGAAATTTCCTCCAGTTGTTGAAATTGTCAGCAGTGGCATCCTGAAACAAACATTTTATTTATAGAACAAAAAAGTACTTCATGTCAACATGCGTGTGTTATTTGTGCTTGTGTATATAAATAATTTGATGATGGAATTTGCTCTGTATTCATAGACTGGATGAGGGTTCTGCGTGGCAGTGCCGGTCATGTGTGTTGTAGACAGAAATTGCTTAGGATCCAATACGTGCCCTGTTCCGAATACTGGGAAAGGAACTGTTTTTTTAGGGGAAGACAAGGAACAGTTGGCGGCGAGGGACGTGTGGTGGAAGGCTCGGAATCGGAAGAAAATTTCCTCCCCGTTAGCTACCCATCTCTGACGGCAAGAGGCCTAATAAATAGGCGACTGATAGACGCCGGCGCACCGGCGGGACGGTTCGGCCGGCCGCATCTGACACGTTAGTTTATCTTTTTATAAACCCTCAGATCAACTTTTTTGCATGCTTTCTTTTGCTAAAAAAATCGCATCCAGCTTTTTGCCCCGGACACCCGCCATGGACGCTTTGAGGCCTGTCTCGAAGCATCACCAGCTCGCCGCCGGTCGCCGTCCTCGTGGTCGGTTGCCGTACGGCCATGCCGTCAGCTGCAGCTTTTTTTCTCACGCTCATTGAAGCCTTTTCACAAAATGATTGAAGCTTTTTTCGGCGACGGTTCCAGCTTCCGCTGTTGCGTGGTGGCCGGTCTCCAAAATTCACCGCCTTCGATTGAAGCTTCCTAGGACACTGGTTGTAGCAATTCTTTTTTGGAGAGCGATATTTGGCAACGGGTTGCCCGATAGCAAATCTGCCTCCCCTTACCAGGCCGACCAGGAAACAGCCTCGATCGCCCTACCACCGACCAGGAAACAGCCTCGACCGCCCTCTTATCAGGCTGCCTCGATCGCCCTCTTACCAGGCCGGCCAGAAGCCCACTTACCTGGCAGACCACCAGCCCACTTACCAGGCCGATCACACGCTCCCCACCACCCGCACGACCCTTCCCACCACCCACCCGCCCCTCCCCTACCCCTCCTCCAGATCTGGATCAAACGGGAGAATCAACAGAAATTACCAGGCAAACATCTCAAGAAATTACCAGGCCGATCTCTCA
>LR738712.1:896526354-896538515 GCA_902687465.1 Secale cereale
CCTATTATGGTTATCAATATTATGATTGAGATCTTCAAAGTCGCTTTAAAGCGCAATGGATATTATTTCATCAATGGAAATGATTTATTTTACAAAGGAATAGTCCCGAGTTGCTGCAGGCTTACAACCCGGCACTTGGGGGCTACATTATTCAGATTAAGATTACATCAAATGCACAAGTCTCAAGCACACAAACAAGTTGTCTACTTGACACTTGGGGGCTAATGGGCAGTTGAAGCAGTAAAACAGCAGCAATTCAAAGACAAAAGTCTCAAGCACACAAGCAAGTTGTCTACTTGACACTTGGGGGCTAATGGAAAGATCATTTGCTTCATCTGGAAGTACCGGTTCACCTTCTAAATGTAGCTAAACCGGAACTTGGGGGCTACCAATCGCTCCTATCAACAATTCAAGGTACACAAGTATTCATCCATTATATTATATTGAAAGGCCCGTCTAACTCAGTTGGTAAAGCACAAAGCTCTTAACCTTGTGGACGTGGATTCAAACCCCACGATGGAAGTTACATTATATAATGTTCATTTCAATAATTATATCTACAAAGTCCCTGCTCATTATTATATAATGACCCGGCACTTGGGGGCTACATAATATGGAATATTCAGTTTCATAGTGATTGGGATGAACAATCCGGATTTCTTCAAGATTATACAAGGCTATTTTCAATGGAGTATATACAAAGTCCCTGCTCATTATTGCATAATGACCCGGCACTTGGGGGCTATAGGTAATATGGATATAAAGGAGGAACATTTTCAAATTTTCAGTTCTGACAAATCAGATTAATTGTGTGACCCGGCAATTTTGGCAATCATAAACCGGCAAATTCTACATCTTCAAGCCGGCTGGATATCAGTTGAATATTTCAAAGACCAATATTTTTATCAAGTTAGAGAATTGAAGGCCGATTCAAGTAGATTCTGGATTTACAATATTTCTTATGCAAGCAAGTTGATTATGGAGCCGGTCTATTGATCCGGATTTTCTAGAAGAAGGAAGGATGAGGACTTAAAGATGATCAGGTGCCGATTTACAAGAATTCATAACCCGGAGCACGACCTATCAATTTGTTCTTGTGTTTATTTCGCAGCATAAAGTTTACCATGGACACATCCAAGCTAAACTTGGGGGCTAATGTCGGGGATATTACCCCGCGGTATGAACCGGCCGGAATTATAACCCGGCCGGACTTGGCGGTTTACACTTGGTGATTCATTGGCGATCCGTTATCACCAGACGGTTTACAAGCAACCTGCCTAAATGATATTACTCACTGGTAACCCGGCGTATGGATTATGGATGACAAGGCCCAAGGCCCAGAAGTCCGGTTCATATTAATAGTGGGCCGGTTTAATAATAAAGCGCAAGGAATATTCTCCATAAAGGAAGCAAGACTAGGACTCCTTGTAATAGATCAATCCTATTCCTACTAGGACTAGTCATGTAAACCCGCCCCTTCAACATATATAAGGAGGGGCAGGGCTCCCCAAAGAGGAGAAGCTTGAGACAAACCACAAGTAGACAAGTTTTAGAGGAGAGGTTTAGACAAGTTTCTAGGGTTAGACACCAAGAGCCGGTTTACCGGCGACACCATCATAATGAGACCTAGCCTCAAACAGCACGTAGGGTTATTACCGGATGATGTTTCCCGGGGCCCGAAGCTGTCTAAATCCGTGTCTTGCATCGCGTCTCTCGATTCCGCTCAACCCCTTCAAGCTACCACATAGATGCGCACCTCAACACTAAGTCCGTTGATCCGGACATCTGCCGTGTTATTTCCACGACAGGTGGGTAATTTGTTTTGCTTTGAGTCATGCGGGTAGTAGTACCTGCGGCAGTGTGCACACATAGAGATGTGTCCGTGTGTGTGCATGCAAGCTACAATAATACCTTGTGTTCACCGAGTCAAATGCATGCATTGGTTAGTTAGCTAGCTAGCTTCAATCCGAATAACCAGGCCATTGTGAGCGTGACACAAATGGTGTAAGTGGGCATGCATGGTGTGGTAATTAGTTAGAGCATGTAGCTAGTTGGTTAGTGGCCGAGTGTGGCCGCCAAGTTAGTGCGTGAGTACATGGGTTAGTGGGTGAGTGTGGCCGGGTGTGGCGGCTGGTTTGGCAAGTCGGCCAATCCCTTGTGTATATAATTTTTGCATTGAGTTAATGAAGAAGATTGAGGCTGCGGCCTGAGAAAACAATGTAGTGCTTGTGGGTGCCAAGGGAGAGTCTCGGCAAAGCCTGTGTGTGTGTGTGCGCGCGCGTGTTGAGTCATTCACATTATGTCTGTTTGTGTGTTCTTGAGAGAAGAAGATAGAGAGAAACAAACAGAGAGAGAGAGAACTGTGAGAGGCAGCAACAAGGTAGAAGAACCGCCGCTGCCAGGAGGCGCCAACAACTATGCCCTTCCCACGTGTCGCTTGCTGGGAGCTGCTGGTGGATATTCACCAACACCGGCACATGCCCCTCTGCAGTAGTACAGATGAACTTGATGATCGTTTCCTTCCCATCAGAGCATCCCCGAGTATCTTGGTGTTGCATCATCTGACGTTCGACATCACAGCATTGTCGGGCACCTCGCTGCCCCCATCGCGGCATCCGTTTACACTAATGAAGCAGCGCTATGCCTTGTCGCAACATCCTGGGGCTTGCCACTGTCATGGTCGCCGGATCTCCATACCTCCTTGGCGCATCATCGGCCACTACCTTGTTGCAGCTTCCGTCGACCCCATCACAGTGTCACCGGCAACTCACCATCGCAACATCCGCTAGGCACCTCGCAGCCCTTCTCGCTGAACCCGCCTCCCCAGTAACATTCCATAGAAGGCTGAAGGTCGCATGTACTAGATTTAGTGACCTGCGTGAGTCTATGTTTCCATCTGCCTCACAAGCCTAGTTGATCTAAATGATTCTCCCTAGTAGAGAAACAAGGCATCCGAATCACCTGATTCATACCATTCTTCAATTTGCAGTACTCCAGGAGCATGTCTAGCGCCCCCGTTACCAACTAAATGGACATTGCTACATCATTTGCTTCTTTTCCTTCTCCCCTCCCTCTTATACCATGACATGATAAGTGTATTATATGAGGGAATTAGTAGACATGCTAGAGGTGGTTATGAAGTTTAGTGACCAAGAATTTACTAGGATTCGAGCAAGGTATATATTAGCATACAATGCAACTGGAAGAAGAGAGAAGAAGGCTAGGTATACTGCGTAGCTTATATATTAAGGTGTGAGGGATATTTCTACAAGGCGAGAGGAGGAATCAAGAGGAGTGGAGAGTGACGCAACAATGAATGCCACATGGGTATGGATTAGATGTGGATTGTGGCACATGCAGTCGTGGTACAACTCCATCTAGCCCAGCCTCACCTGGCAGCCCAACATCTACCAAACTTATTTAATGCAACGACTACTTCTGTTCTCTTATGTTCATGTTGGAAGATGCCATGACTTTTCCCTGCATTCATAATCTGTTACTTTTCCAGTGTAGTTTGTTGGGATAACGATGGGCTAAACCCATCATGAACCAAAATGCATTAAACAACCACTAGTGCTGAAAAAGCCTAGTACCGTGGTTTGGAAAACGTCTTTAGCCGCACATACGCTCAACGCCGCTAGTATGCTTGCCATTGTGGCGCCGCCCCTCAACGTGGCTGGTATCCGACCTAGTTGTGAAGTAGAGGCTAAATGTTGCTCATTTGAAATTTATTAGTAGCTGTGATATAGTATAGGACGTCACTACACATCTCACATGCTATATCCAATGCGGCACCTATGATCTATGGGTCTGAGCTGTAAGTTAATCGCTACTATCAGATAACCCCTAGGGCATTATTTTAAATTAGTAATCACAACAAACTAAATTAAATATAGATTAAAAATTAATTAAACAAAACTGGCAAGGTCGTATCATTTACATGAAGAGGGAGCTTGTCGGCAGCTGGAATTCTAAACCTAAAAAATCTGCAATAGAGAAAGATATTCTGTGAAGCTCGAAATGACCTAAAAAATATTGGAAGAGGAATCATTGGGAGGGGCCCCACCAATGAGCAACAAGATCAAGTGACGCCCCCCCGGGGGCGCGCCAGGTGAGCTATTGGATCCAACAGCTAGACTTCGTGGCCCCGATTTCTCAACAAATGGCAAGTCAATCAAAAGATCTCGAAGCCATCCTGCTTCGACACAAGATGTGTCGAATGCTGGAATGCTATTAATTTTGCTTCCATTATCGATCTCGTTAAGATCGTTTGCTCGTAGCATAGAGATCCAATTCGCATACTATAAGAGTAAACATATGCCCAATTGTGCCCTTCATCTCATCAGCATCAGAGATCCAATTCGCATAACTATACCCTTTAAGTACCGATAGGTATCCCGTATCCGGTATAGTGAAGTACATAGTTCATAGTACCTTTCATATAGCACATAAGTATTTCAATAGCATGCCAATGTACATCATATAGTTCACAGGGCCATGCATGTTCGTGCGCGTGGTGGCCGCACATGGAGCGGGAGTGCGTGGGTCGTGCTCAGCGTAGGCACGGCTTTATAATGCCTTGAGCCGATCGTTGTACCCTGGCATGTGGAGTCGAGTTCGAGCTCAGGAAGAAATGATTGCCGTTGTTTCGGCAGGGGCTCATGGCTCAAGGTTCCTGTAAGTGGTGGACCAATGATTGTTAACTCTTTTCGTTTAAGGGACAAACATCTCAAAGTATGGTTAAGTATTTTCTTTCCAAAATGGCATTACCATTTCTTAAGTGGCGCCATTCCCTTTTTCTAATATATTTTAATGAGCCCTCTTTTACGGGTTCTAAAAAACTAACCTAAAAATTTGTAATATATCTACTTTCATTCCACAATTAGAACAAATTACATGATGATTGACCAAACATGAACAGAAGTAAGGTAGCATCAGCAGGGTAGCAATGGATGGAGTGATAATGGTGGCATCTAATGTAAGGGAAGAGGACAGGAGCGGCAATAGGTGGGACCATCCTCGAGCTAAGAAAATATGACTGCACATGTGAAATCTATTGCTGGAGCACTTGAGTCCAATCACTCCACATGATCCAATCATTATGACTAGGTGATTTTTCTCGCACGTTCCTAAGCTCTTGAGTCCACCGATGCTTCTACTTATTTGTTCTTCTAGTTGTATCTCATGTTAGTTTCAATTGAGATTTCCTCTTGTGTTATATACCTTGCTCCTTTTCTAGTTAATTTATCTCTGGTGACCATATCAGTCTCCTGCCTGGCAGCTGCTTCTTTAAACTAATCCTCTTTACCAACATGATATAAGAGGAGGCGAGAAAGAAAACAAGCATAGTAGGGTGAGGGAGCATGCTCATGGAGTTTTCCACTAGGTATTTGGTAGCCTCCTTCCTGAGCAGGTGGGGTGCTCTTGAAGAGTTGCATTCTAAAGAGGAGTGTGAAATATGGAACCAAGGCCCTTCGGGTTGAGCTCTCTTTGTTTTGCAAGGAGGTTCCTTTAGATTCACTTGGCATGGGAGGCACCGTAAAAGGAGGAGTCGCTGCATGAAAGGGGTGTTCAACAAATTGGCCACATGCCATATACTAATGAGCTCATAAGTGCACTGAAGCAGTGGAACAAGCAACAAAAGCTAATTTGGTTCAATGCCCATCGATGTTGGATATGTGTTAGCTTGACCATTGTCCATTATGTCCTCACAATCACATGGATCGATGAAACAATATAACCACGATGCCCCTAGACGGCCAACGTTTTGTACGAACCACTAATTAGTGTTGATCCCTAGTGCTTTCTAGCAGCTTCCAGACCACGTGCCGCTATCACGGCGCCACTGGTAAGTTCATACTAGCAGCGCGCCTGTCGAAACCGCTAGTCTATGTGCATTACCAGCATATCCCGCGGATGATGCTAGTTTGTACCATCCTAGCAGCGTGCTGATTTGACAAACGTGGATGGTGCCACTGTCGCAGTGACATGCACTTCTTTCTACGCGTTGCTGATTTGACAAATAGTAGCAGGGTTTAATACTCCTCGAACGCAGCTAACACAAATTCTGATGATAGAAATTTCCTTAATAAAAACTGTAAAAACCATTTTTTATTTTTCCCAAAAAATTTCCTGATTAAAAAATTAAAAACCATTTATTATTTTTGCCAGCAAATGCTGTAGAAAATGGAGGCAAAAATAATAAATGGTTTTCAATTTTTTCGGGAAATTTATATCTGGAGTATTTGAGTTGGCAGCGTCCGAGCAGTATTAAACACTGCTACTTTTATTTCAAATCATTTTGTAGCCCAAGATGGTGCAGTTAGTAGCACTTCATACTCCACCACATATTACCCACACATTGGGAGGTTTTTTTCTACATAATTGGGTGCCATGGCATTATTTACAAGCCAAGATGGTGCCATCATAGCTTTTTTGAGATAAAAGTGCTCATTATGCTGACATGACATCTTTTTTGGGCTACCAAAATCTAATGCAACATTGACTAGCATCTTGTCATATTTTGGAGTTACATGTTGAACGCACTTAGCTAGCATGCATAGTACTTAGAAAAGTCCTTGACCCTCAACCCTCGAAACATACTCGTCGACCGAATCGATTGGTGGTCGGGGCATTGTAACCGTCCTCCGTGGTGGTAGTGGAGGCATTCTAAGCGGCATTAGCCCCAGCATGCATCCCAAGTTCTTTGAACCTGATTCGGAGATTTAATCTCCTATAGTGCAAATGAGGACCAATTCCGGTCTGCTCCGAGTCGGCGTCCAAGCATGCCCTATATTGCTAGACTCCGAGATAACGACGTCTGTTGCATTCCTCAATTCACTCTTCATACATTTTTTGCAAAGTTGAAAGCCCTCAGAGGTCTAGGCTCTCACGTGCAAGAGTGTGCTTCCTTTTGAACTCCACCGTGCCCTCCCACCAGCTGAACAACACGTCATAAATCCTTTGCTGTCAGCTCCACCGCCAATTTTGGAGGCCTCCATGGCTCCTGTCAAGGTGTGGAATGGAGGAGAATGGTGCGGTATTGGTGGTGTGAAAACGACGAGGAGGCATGGAGCCCATGGTGGATGATCCGAAATTCAGCGAAGGTCATTAAATGTAGTACTTCCATGACACAGTTTAATTAGTTATATTCTTACTGTAATAGAACAGTACTAGACTGCAATACTTAGAACAATCAAACCAACTCAATATAAATGAAACCATCCTTGGTGAAAACAAACATGCCAGGTTAATTTCCATAGATAACAAATGCAAATCAAACCATGTACGTTTAGCAGTCTGACATATTTTGGATGAACAAAGAAAAGTAGGTGCATTTGATGCGAGTTGAGTGGCACCTCAAAGAAAAGCGTTGTCACAGCAAGGTATGGGGCACTGGTGACCGCAGCTCGGGTAGCGTCAGTGAGATTAGGGCTGGATGCGCAGGCGGTGATACTGGGGAGGTTTCTGCTGGGAAGGCGACAACACCAGCTTGGGCGAATGCAACACCCTGGTTTTTGCCCCTGCATTTTTTTCTTTTGGTTCAGTTGGACTTCATGGTTCTTGCTCTTGCTCATCTCAGTCAACTCATTTGGACTTGATATATAGGCAGCACATCTGCCAATTCCTCAAAAGAAATATGGAACCGGGCAATTTTGCATCTCTACACTGAATTAAGAAAATGGTAAAGGTTCAAGTTATGTTGTTGAAAATGATAAACACACAAGTGCTATTTATGTAACCTGACAACCATTGAAGTACGAAAGATTATCGAAACAATTTATGTTTCTTTTTCTCGGAATACTTTAATCTCCATCTCTACAATTGTATTTTCTTATTGCCGTGTACAGCAACAGATTGGCAAAACCAGATTCAGACTTGGGACAGAACGTTGTCAATCTGAGATCCTGCCTGAGTAGTAAGTATCAGCAGACAATGTCCCCTCGACTATGTAATATAGTTTTTGCTACCAGATCCAGAAGAAATGCAGTTCACTGCTGTTCTCTGATGTCACCCTTGTCGCGATACCACCCGACTATATCCTGATGTCCTTGTTCTTCACATAGAATCTCCTTTCTGTTCCCAGTAGGAATAAAAGAATTCATGATAAAGGTTATTGAGAAACAGCAGTAACCCAGTAACATTGCGAAATATTGCCCGACTAATCACATACAGAGAGATACACCGTTCAAGGGTACATCATTGTACACGAATGGAAAACAATGAATCGAGGACTTTCACTTGGTTAATCAGAGGCGGAGCGAGAGAAATTGCTCAATATAATTATTTTCCATCAAGGAGTAGACAAACTGGCCTAAAATGGGAGTTTTTTCTTTGTTTCTCGGGTAAAATAGAGCAGCACAACACTAACAAAAATATTCAGAGCGGTGAACAAGATGAACGGTTTGACAACTACGAAAATTAACAAGCACAACAAGTATTTGGAACCACAAGACTGCAAACAGCTCCATTTATAAAGCATCATAACTAATCCAAGTCACCACATTCTTCGTTTGAGAGAATTACATCAAAAATTCGTTGAAAGGGGTCTGGGGCGTTTCGAAGTGGTGGAAGGAATTTGTGCCTCTCTCATGGCAAAGCGGGTGGTGAACTCTTTATAGTATAATAGTGAACTCTTTGCCATTCCGGCACTCCAAGATTCGTAGTTTGTTATTGTAGGCATTGAAGCTATGGCTCTCCACATGGTGGACTATGGTGGCGAGCTCCGGAGGCTGGGGTACGAATGGGACAAAGCGTGGAGAGCCACAAAATCCCGACAAAAACCCTCCGTTGATGTAGAAGCCAAGGAGGCGAGGCGGGTGGTGCTTACGGAAATGATTGAGGAACTTGCGGTCAGAGGCATGGTGGTACCAACGCTTGCAGACGAGTGCGGCGCATACGAGGGTGGTAGGGAAGCCGACACGAACAATGATCTCCATGAGGAGGTTGTCGTCGTTCAACACCTTGGATACTGCAGCCGCCATCGATGTCGGAGGGTCGCCATTCCCACACGGGTTCTCGTCAGGAAGGTCACTGAAAAAATCAAATCGTTAGTGACGAACAAATGCTAAACTGCAATAATCGAAGAGACAAATTCTGTCAACCAATGTCTCCGACAGCAGAAGACATTACAAACAAAACAAACAGCCCGTACTGAGATGTGGGAGAGATTGGATGGTCTTGCATGTGGAGAATCTCCTCAGCAGCAGAATCCATCATCTATCTTCCTTCCCTTCCTCCCTCGGCTGAGTTGTCGTTTAACATGTAGACGTGGCTAGCTAGTGTTTAATCCAGCGAGAAGAGAAAGAGAAAGATAAGGATTTGGGAGAGAGGAATCAATCAAATCGGGAGAAGGGGAAGAGCTCACATGGACAAAATCGGTGGAGGTGGGAGATGAAGCGTCCGCCCGTCGCCGTCGGGTCCGGCTCACTACCGGACTGCGACACAATGCCGACGGCCTCAGGCCGTCGGCATAGCCGTTTTGCCGTCGGCTTAGATCTATGCCGACGGCACCCGTCGGCATAGAGCCGTCGGCGTAGATCACGTCAGCGTAGTTGTGTCAGACCGTCGGCATAGAAAAGCCGTCGGCATAGGCGCATATGCCGACGGCTTCTGGTTGGCCGTCGGCATATATTGGCCGTCGGCAACGATTCTCACATGACGGCAACGGACGGCGCCGTCAAAAGCGACAACAAACCAGCGTCTGCCACGTGACACAGGTATGCCGACGGCTTGGCCGTCGGCATAGATTTAAATCTATGCCGACGGCCAAGCCGTCGGCATACATTGTCACGTGTCAGCTCCTGAGGCGTCTCTACAGCTGTGTAAGCCGACGGCCTGGCCGTCGGCATAGTTTGAAATCTATGCCGACGGCTAGGCCGTCGGCATACCCTTGCCACGTGGCAGCTCCTGAGGCGGTTCTGAAACTGTGTAAGCCGACGGCATGGCCGTCGGCATAGTTTGAAATATATGCCGACGGCTAGGCCGTCGGCATAGATTTCAAACTATGCCGAGTGCCATGCCGTCGGCTTACATGCCACGTGTCAGCTGCTGGTTTCTCCTAGGCATAGATATGCCGACGGCAAGGCCGTCGGCATAGTTTTGTTCTGTTTTTTTTTAAATTTTCTCTGTTTTCTTATTTCCATTCAAATTAATAGCATATAATTCCACAAAATATGACAGAGAGCATATATATACAGAAATAGACTCAAGTTCATCATCATCATGTAAACATACTCAAGTTCATCATACAAACATACTCAAGACCATCATCATCATCATCATCGAAACTTTATGAATATAAGTTTTGAAAGAACGCTAACAAGTATGGAACATGGATAGTACTAGCTACAAGACATGGATAATAACTAGCTATCATCATTGGCCGAGACCGCCACCGCCGAGACCGCCACCGCCGAGACCGCCACCGCCTAGACCGCCACCGCCGAGACCGCCACCGCCAAGACCAGCACCACCTTGCCAGATCGGTGTGACTGGGCTTTCTGAACCAGGAGTGGAGCTACCGGTCCCCTACATGTTTGAGAAGAGATTGTAAGGTTAAACATGATATGATAGTGCTGAGTGAGAACTAATTTGGCAATACTTATGCAAATGTACTAACCGGAGCCGGACTGCCTAGTGCCACCCATTCATCGAACGTGGGCACGTGCGGGGGATCTCCAGGTACTGGTGGTGCGGGTCCCACTGATGGTGGCGCATCGCGGTTGGACCAATTCGACAGCATAGCCTGCATGTTAGGTAACCAAGCAAACATGAAGGTAAGAAGAAATGAAAGGGCACAATTTAGCTTGGTTCAAAGTTGGCAAAACTAACCACCATCAACGCACGGGTGTACTCATCGTGGGCCTTTACTCTTTTCAAGTACTCCCGCACCTCGATGTTCTTGTGCTCGACAAAGTCCTTATAGGCCTACAAAATTTAGGTTGTTTGTAAGTGGGCAATGCTGAAAATAAAGTCAGAAAGTGAAAAAGAGAGAAGATAAGAGAGAAATACTTACAGCATGCTGGCGGGCAATGAGAGGCTGCGAACGCCCCGTACTCTGACACGAGCTCGGATTGGTAGCCCGAAGCCGTGTGTACGAGACGGAAGGAGTGATCAAGGAATCGAAACACGGGTAGCGGCCATGTAACTTCGGCTGGATGGCCACCACCGCCGTGTCGTCGATTTGAGACAGGGCGACTTCAGGAGCAGGAACATCTGGATGCAACCTCTGAAACTCGTGAGTATAAGACTCCAGGTGCTCCTCGGTGTTGCCGTAATACTGGCTCTCGCCTTCCTTGCGATCACTCCGCTCGCGGGCCATCTTCCAGGACTCAATGTCAGAAAGCGGCCTCTTCAACTTGTCCTCCTGCAATGTTAAACAGAAGTTAGCCATACATAAGAACATGAAGGTAAGATGAAGGAAAAAATCCATCATGCATATAGATATACCTTCATGGCCTTGAAGCCCCAGTGGTTCCTGTTTCCTTGGGCATGTGTCCCGTCTTTTCCACGGTTTGCCCGGGCCTTGTTGCTCTTGGCAGCAAACTCTTCATCCTCGCCGAGCCACCTATCCACCAACCTCGCCCATCCATCATCCTTTCCAAAACACCAAGGAGGGATAACCTTAATAATGGGAAAACCCACTATACATCCACTGATTATCTGCCATCTCTGCTTTATTGGAAGCCAGACAACAAAATTAAGGATTCATTTTAATTACTCACATCAATATTTTATTTTTTACAAGGTTGACGAGAAACGACATTTAATCCACCTACATCTCTAATAGGTAAAGATGGGTCCTAATCCCACCCGAGAATGTGTAGATTGAGTACGTTGTCCATGCTCTACCCCGTTCCGAGACAAAATTTCGGCAGCACCTCCCCGCTGTTCTCCAAATACACGTCTCGGCAAAATGCCGAGAGAATGTGCATCCGGAGAACAACGGGGAGGCACCGCCGAAATCCTGTCTCGGAACGGGGTAGAGCTTGGACAACGTACCCAAACTACACATCCTCGGGCTGTCCGTGGATAGCGCTGGACAATCCGAAAGAGCTGCGGTGATAAATATGCAATTGAATGCATATTTATCGATGCAACCCTTTCGGACGGGAGACGCCTAGGTTACGCGACTTGATGTGAAAATTTAATCTAGTGAC
>LR738712.1:896539515-896601067 GCA_902687465.1 Secale cereale
ACATGCCACAACACCATACGACATGTATAAGGGCCCGGTGCTACGCTCCGGTGGCATTGCTACCCCCCTAGGGCTCCCGTCCCGCCTAACCCTAGAGCGGTTGACCACGAGGTCTAGCCCTTTGACTTCCCACCGACGGGCTCTGACCAGTGGACCTCTCGACCCGGCTGTGTCAGGTCAGCCCACAGGGACACCTGGGAGCAACTTCCGGGACAAACCCACTGCTACATCCCCTCCGTGTAGACCCGACGCGGCCGTCTCCCCCCTCCAGGTGCCGCCGGCGGCGATGTCGGTGAGGGGGGGGGGGGGGCACGCCTCGGAGACGCGTGCCGCCTCTTCGAACATGCCACAACACCATACGACATGTATAAGGGCCCGGTGCTACGCTCCGGTGACATTGCTACCCCCTAGGGCTCCCCAGTCCATGTGCCGACTGGCGGCGGCGCAGTCCACGTGAGGCGGTTCAAACACATGTATAGAACCGATAAAAAATGCATGTATGCTTATATTAACACATGCTATATGTAAGTTATCAAATAATAATGTGTGAGAAAACATAAAAAAGTAGTTACACAAAAAGAAAAAAAAATCTACATCTATGCCGACGGCAAGGCCGTCGGCATAGAAGGGACCAGGACGGTGGACGAAGTGTCGCGGATCGATGACGTGTCAACTATGCCGACGGCAGCCGTCGGCATAGTGCTTGGCCGGTGCGCCGCGGATCGATGACGTGGCACGCGCGTCTATGCCGACGGCCTGCCGTCTTGGCCGTCGGCATATATAGGACGCCGTTACACGCACGTCACGACCGGGTCCGCCGGGCCCACATCTATGCCGACGGCCTAGATATGCCGACGGCTGCCGTAGGCATACGTTGGGGTATGCCGACGGCCAGATTGTGCCGACGGCACCCGTCGGCATATGTAAGCGTAGGCCGACGGCTTATATATGCCGACGGCCGTCTGCAGGCTGTCGGCATACCTTCGTCTAGGCCGACGGTGGCCGTCGGCATAGATTTGGCCGTCGGCAACGAGCCCTGTTCCGGTAGTGGCTGGGCTCTGGTCGGCGGCACGGTGCTGCGATTCGGTACGGCCAAGTTTTGCTCAGAAGAGTTTTATTAGGCAATCTTCAGCTGCGATGCGATGCGATTTCACGCGTGCGTACGTGCAGGCTGCCCAGCCCATCAGGCCATCACCATTGGGCTTACAGTTTGGCCCGTAACAAAGTACCCCTTAAAAAAACAAACCAGGAATTGGTGTTAGTTAATTAGTACCACATTGCTCAGGAACGGAAATCCTAACCAATTTATAAGCTGGATTCAGTAGATGGTTTTCACCGCTTGGCATAAGCGGTTCGGTATCTCAAAAAACAATCAACAACAGCTAAATTGTTATGGTTACATGTGGCAAGTCTTGTCGAGAGTGATTCCTTACTTGACTAAGCTTAACATGTCCACTGCACACCGACATGGTGTGCTTCAGATTTTTTTTTATAAATTTATTTCCATTAACTTTTTCTTTCATGGTTTACTATTACTAATACTCACATACATCAACTTCAAGGCATTACTCCGGAGATGTTTCCAAGATATTTAACGAACATGGACTGCTCTAGAGATGCCTTCAAGTTGTTGCAACAACATGAATACATGTTGGAAACGTATGAATGGAAGCATACGGTCGATTCACAAGGAAGCAATACCTCACCTGCCCCATGCCGTTTAAAAGGCAGTCAATTGAAAAATAAACATACTGAGACAATTTAGAACTTCTTTTTGGTTTTACAAAAAATAACTATAAAGCCAAAGGACGTCGTGGGTCCAATTCTTCGCCTGCCTCTCCCTCACTTCCGTCCCTACGGCCGACAATGCCGGAGGAGGCTGTCCGATGGCGGACGGCTGCGGCGAGGTGTCCTAAGATTTTTCCTACCTTTTCCAACTCGCCCTAGCTCATTCTCCCATCCCCACATCCATGGTTGATCTTATCCGATCTAATTGCCGAGACAATCCGGGCCAGGATCATACCGCCGATCTCGCCGTGGACAGCGACGTTCGGTCACAATCCGGCGAGGCGCGCGCCCCTCCAGCCGCGGTCGTCCATAGTGACGGAGGCGAGGGGCATGATGCCATCTGCGGCTGCCCACAGATGTTTCTTGTCTGGTACCATTGTGTGGCCTTTGCCCGAGATCATCGACGCTACGCATGGATCACAGTGATGAGGTACAAGCGGTGGCACCACCACATCGTATTATCCACCTCGTTGGCCAAAAATTAACGGAGGTGGATATGTCAAGATGGATTGAAGGCCAGATATTCTACACACTTATACTGTGTGAACTTGGTAATGGCGGTGATGTAGAAGAAGACTGGATGGGACAGATCGGAAGCAGTTTGCGCGTTGGACGATTGGAATTTTGCAGCAGTAATCTCGATGCGTGAGGCACCAACACTGGAAGACTTAATTTTTGGTGATCTCAGTTTCCGGGGTGAAAACTCTAGGTCTTGTACCTGGCAATAGTGGCTTCCTAGTGTTTACTTTGTGAATGCATTGTTTGGAGATTGGACCTTTCCAACGGAGATAGTTCAGGATCTGACTATGATGGTTGGAACGGATGATGATAGTGTTTGTGCACTATAACCTTCATGAAGGCGTTATTTTTGGAGGATCCTTTTCGGAGCCTACATGTTACCATCATTGGTGGTGCTCTTGCAGCTATGAGCGTCTCTTTATTTTCGGCGAGGCCTTTTTTTTGGTTGTGTGCATCCATGATGTTTAGACTTGCTCTGGATATTATGTTGTTGTAGAGGCTGGGTGTAATTGATATCATATTGATATTAATATATTCCCTTTATAAAAAAACATATCCTAGAGTCCAGTGTACGTGTTGCATGAGCCCCTTTCACTTTCCTCACACCCCAAATCCTTATCCTATTGGCATGCACATGTTGTCGCATTGATTGCCTAGGAGCATCTCCAGTCGTTGGCCCCCAGGGGGCTCGAAAAATCGCTGCCTGGGGTCAAACCGGCGCGAAAATCGGCTTGGGGCGAATGGGTTCCCAGTCGCCGCCCCCAGGCGCCGATATCGGCCCAACTTTGGCGCACTTTTGCCCGCTATCCATCCCACTTTCGGCGCAAAACGGCCCGCCATAGCCGCAAGTCGACCAAAATTCGCCGTGCTTCGGCGCTTTGAGCTATTTTTTATCACACATTTCATCACAGAAAAACAATAGAAACCAAATAGTTTAATGAATAGTTCAATACAAATTATATAGTTCAACAAATAAAAACTCTTATTTCATCATACGTCGAGCTAGGCGTTGCCCTTGAGCCTCCATGGGTGCTTCACCAGATCCCGCTGCAGATGTTGATGCACTTGTGTGTCTCGGGTCTCCTGACGCATGTTGAGGAAGGTAGTCCAGGTTGCCGGTAGCTCGTGATCAACTTGAGCAATAGGACCCTTCCTGTAATTTGGTTCAGTGTCATACATTGGCTCTTCCTGCTCGCTTTCAATGCTCAAGATAACACAACAAGTCATGACTTCCCACATTTGATCTTTCGACCAGGTCTGAGCGGGGTACCGGACAACAACTAATCGAGATTGGAGCAAAACAAATGCCCGCTCGACATCCTTCTTGCAAGCCTTCTGGACCTTCGCAAAGTGAGAGTTCCTGCCTCCTAGCACAGGGTTTGAGATAGTCTTCACAAATGTAGACCATATCGGATAGATGCCTTCTCCAGTTCTCGTAGGTAGTAACCCTTGTTGTAGTGCCGCCCCATTGACCTCAAAGTTCACCGGAGGAGAATGACCTTCAACCAGCGTGGCAAAGACAGGAGAGCACTGCAGTTTGTTGATGTCATTGTGAGTTCCTGGCATACCAAAGAAGGACTGCCAAATCCAGAGGTCGTGTGTGGCCACAGCCTCAAGTACCACACTACAACCGCCTTTGGCGCCTTTGTACATTGCCTGCCAAGAAAATTGATTATTTTTCCATTTCCAATGCATGCAGTCGATGCTTCCAAGCATCCCAGAAAATCCTATTAATGCATTATGTGCTAGGAACCGAGCAGTGCCTTCAGCATTGGGTTATCGCAAGTATTGCGGTCCAAACACTGCCACCACTGCCATACAGAACTTGTAGAAACACTCAATGGTCGTGGACTCGGCCATGCGCCCATTGGCATCGAGTGAATCACCAAGAGCTCTGTATGCAAGCATCCTCATAGGTGTCTTGCACTTCTGGATTGAGGTGAATCCAAGTGTGTCGGTGCAATCATTCTTGCACTTGAAGTAGTTGTCGAACTCCCAGATGGAATTCACAATTCTGAGGAAAAGCTTTCATCTCATCCGATAACGACGACAAATATTTTGTCGCCGTGCAGTGGAGCATCGGCGAAGTAGTCAGAGTAGAGCATTCAACAGCCTTCTAGTCGATGCCGGTTCTTTGCTTTCAGCCGCCCCGGCGCCGATCCACCTCGCTGCGGCTTTGCATTACATGCGATCAGGCCGTCCAGGGTGGCGAGTACCACCAGATGCTCTTGGTCATGGATGTCGGCATCGGCTTCCTCCTCCAGCAGCGCCGTGAGCGCCTCCTCGTTGTCCGAGTCCATGGCCAAGCAGGCAAATCGCCGAACACCTGGCGGGCGGGGCGGACCCACAGCCACCGGTATCCCGCCCTGCACGGCCGGAGCGCCGAAAAACAGGCCCAGGAAGG
Organism: Secale cereale; assembly: GCA_902687465.1. Classification (NCBI taxonomy): domain Eukaryota; kingdom Viridiplantae; phylum Streptophyta; class Magnoliopsida; order Poales; family Poaceae; genus Secale; species Secale cereale. The sequence continues at coordinate 896,544,227 of LR738712.1, forward strand.
TGGTGGAGATGTTGTCATGGCGAAACCCACTCTCTTCTCTGGTGGGGAACGACCTGGGATCGCCAGGCACAAAAACGGATTGAACCGACGGATTTCAGCATCTTGGGGGCGCGACTGGGCGCCTTTTTCGACACAGGCGCGGTTGGAGATGCTCTAACAAGCCGATACTTGAGCGAGAGCACTATGTTGGTTCTCTTGTTCATACAAATATAATATAAAATTAGGAAAAAAAATAGGGCACTACTAGGAAAAGGCCTACTAATGGCGCACCTATTTTGGCCATTAATGGCGCATTAGTGGTGCGCCATTAGTGCCACGCCATTAGTATATAACACGGTGCTTTGGCATACTAATGGCGCACTCTTTCCTGATGCGCCATTAGTAACTTTGGCATACTAATGACGCACTGTTGGTTGATGCGCCATTAGTATCCTTTGGCATACTAATGGCGCACTATGATGTGATGCGCCATTAGTATGAATATTCGGTTATTTTTTTTTAATTTTCTGTTTTTTGCACAGGTAACAAAATGTATTATTGGACAGAATATAGACAGCACAAGCACACAGCAACAACAGATTCATCGAATACAATAGAAGATTAGTCTCTGAATACAATTCATCATATTAGTCTCCGAATACAATTCATCATATTAGTCTCCGAATTCAAAAGACCGAACAAAGATAGAACATTATATTACATGTCTCGAGACCGCGAGTAGCGAGTTTGTCTTCACATTACAAGTCGATATCGATCATCTAAACTACCATCACATAGAAGAGAGCTGCGGTCATCACAATGAGCATCATCATGATGAAACTCGTCTTCATCCGGTTCCTCCAACGCTCCCTCCCCTCTCCCGCTAGATAGCGGGCGTATCTAGATTCCGCCTCGGCCCTAGTGGTGTACCCTTTGTAACTGTTACCGTTGAATCGGTGAACCTGTCTCCGACACTCCTCCCAGTCGTCGTAGACTCCGGGAACCTTACCCTTGTACACGACATACGACGGCATCGCTATGCACTAGCCAAACGAAATGTTAGTACCAATTCACAGACAATACATAAGCAACATATAAGTATGCAACAGAACGATCGGAAGAGAAAAGCAAGACATTAATAGCATCGATTACATCTAAGTTGAACGACTGTCGAAACCAAAGAGACATACTACAAGTTCATTAAAGTTTAATTACAACATGAGCCAATCGATGTTTCAGAACTAGACACATGATCACTACTTTCGACTCGACTCAAGGGACCGGAGCGTGGATGAAGCCGCCGTCTATCGTGGGAGTCATGAAATCGCGGGCGTTGTCAGTCTGCATTTGTAGCAGTGTGTCGATGTCACTGTTGGACGGTTGATTTCTAAGGTAGAACTGCCCCGAGGTACGAAGGACATCTTGATGGATGATTTCCGCAAACTCCGACTGGATGCGAAAGAATTCTTGTCTGATGTTCGCGTCCTGGATTGCCGACACGCTGATGTCTACACACGCTTCTACTCTTGTAAACTATGTTGGGCCTCCAAGCGCAGAGGTTTGTAGGACAGCAGCAATTTTCCTCAAATGGATGACCTAAGGTTTATCGAACTCAGGGAAGTAGAGGTTGAAGATGGTCTCTCTCAAGCAACCCTGCAACTAAGATACAAGAAGTCTCTTGTGTCCCCAACACACCTAATACACTTGTTAGATGTATAGGTGCACTAGTTCGGCGAAGAGATTTTAAATGGCAAGTGATATGGATGGCAAAACAAAGTAATATAAATCTGTAATAAAAAGTGCAGCAAGCAAACAAGTGGTAAACGTGAGCACAAATGGTATTGCAATGGTGGAAACAAGGCCTAGGCTTCATACTTTCACTAATGGCAACTCCCAACAATATTAACATAATCGAATCACATGATATTTCCCATAAAACATGCAATGGAGACGCACCCGGAGGTCATTCCTTCGTGGTCAAGAGAGAGAGAATTTTGTAGGGCTACAAAAGCACACCTCAAAGTTCGTAGTTCTCAATCTAAGGATTTCCCAATGTCACCGCGGCCATCCAAAGAGAGTCCCACAATCACCACAACATATCTAAAGGATAGTCAAAGACAAGCACCAAGAGACTCTCAATCTTCAATCAACACACAAGAGAGGAAATCACTCATGAAAATATTTTTCTAATCCATGTCCAATAGACCGCTGTCACCTTGGTCTCGGGGATTATACTAGATAAAGACAAGTGAGTACATCAATCCAATACATAGAGGAAGGGGAAATATCATGGGATCACCCTAGATTAACATAGCCTATGTTCACAATGAAGATCACATCATGGGAGAGAGAATTGACCACATAGCTACTGGTAGAAACCTCAGCCCCGAGGAGGAACTACTCCCGCATCATGGAGGGAGGAAGCAACGTCGATGGAGATGAATCCGGGGGCACTTCCCCGTCCCGGCAGGGTGCCGGCACAGGAATTCTGGCCCCCCAAAGCTTGATGGCGATGGCGGCGGAGATCGGAATTGCGTCTGGAGAAAAGGGGTCCGGAATCAGGGTTTCCTCGACGGGTGTTAAATATATGCCAAAGGGGGTCGCCAGGGGAGCTAAGGGGGGCCCAGGCGCCCCCCCGGCGCGGCCCGGAGGGGGGCCGCGTGGCCAGGGCGCCTGGAGCCTTGGTGGCCCCCCTCCGGCCCTACTTTGGCCGCCTGGAAGCTTCCGGAACACTGATTTTTTATATAATTTTTCCGGCTTTTTTCTGGCAGTTTACGTGATGGGAAAACCTGAAATACAAAAACAGCAGAAAACAGAAACTGGCACTGGGGTGCACTGAGTTAATAGGTTAGTCCAAATATGATCAAAATTGTATGGAAGTGTATAAATATCATATCAATATCACACAAAAGAGGCATGGAGCAAGAAGAAATTATAGATACGTTTTGGACGTATCAACATCCCCAAGCTTAATTCCTGCTCGTCCTCGAGTAGGTAAATGATAACAAGCATAATTTCTGTGGTGACATGCTATTAACCATATAAGGACTTTTCATAGTCACATGACAAAAGCTTAATGAGACAATGAATCTGTAGTAATTAAGTTGCCTCATGAGAAAATCACAAAGAACTGAAAGTTTTACAATATGATACTGAAACATCAAATAGATTTGTAGTGAGCATGATGTGCAAATATGATAAAGTGGTACCTCGCTTGCCCCCTTTAGTGAAGCAAAACATAAATGCAGGGGCACCTCCAAGGTTAAAGTGACGACTAGATACAATGATTTCAGAATAAACGATATCATAATCATGCAAAAGACAATGGTACTTTGGGACAATGCACATTACACTTAGAATGACAATCATGCTCTAAATAGTTGGTGCTTTAAAGAAGGTGGAGACTCTCGAACCGTGGCTTTTGTTGGCAAGGTTGAAAACCCGTGGTCGGAAACAAAGACAAAACATGTACCAGAGCTCTTGGTTTTAAAAACAGAGGTAATAATTATTTTTTTAGATTATGCATATTTCGTCAACGAATGCTAGCAGATAACTCAATTACTTCTCGAGCTGGACAAGTTTCGAGGAACGGCTCCCGAATGAGGACGATCACATCCTCTTAATCTTCTTTGTTTATCACTGCCAAAGTTTTCTGATTTCTCATGAACAAAGCATGAAGGAGGGTTTGTTTGTTGTATAATTTTTAATGAGCCGGGCGCACTCTATGCCAGTTGCTTCTCGTATTATGGGTTTGCACATTAGACATGCAATCCCGGGGTGAAGCTTGTCCAACTTAAAAAGATCATGAATTAACTACTACTTCCTCATGAGTTAAAACAGAGGCACAAAAGAGAAATGCTTTTTTGTTGAATAATTTCGAGATGGTACATGAAAGTCTTCGTTAGGAATGGCAGGTAAATACCATGTATAGGAAGGTATGGTGGACTCATATGGCATAACTGGTTTAAAGGATTTTGGATGCACAAGCAGTCAGTCCGCTTAGTACAGGTGGAGGTTTGCAAAAGACTGGGAGCGACCAACTAAGAGAGCAATGACGGTCATAATCATGCAGAGCGACAAAGCAACATTGAATCGGGCATGGAAGTTATATCGCTACTCAGAAATAAAAGATCATCAAGGCTTGATAGACTTTGTTTACAGTCTCAAATATGCGTGAGCATATGCCAAGTCAATCAAAATAAATTCTCGGAGGAAGATATCACTAAACCATACCACATCATAGGCAAACAAATCATGTTGGTACTCCAATAACACATTGAGAACCCCCCAGCTATTTGAGACTAACCATAAGAAAACATGAACTACTAAGCACCATTATGCACATAGCATTTTTATCATAGACATATCAACCAGTGCAACAGAAGCCAACTCTCTTAACAAGATAAGCATGATAACTAAAGAGAGTTCCAGCGACCAACTAAACAAAAGCTCTTTAAAAAGAAAAGCATGAAAACTAAGAGCTAAGCATGATAGTAGCTATTGAAAGACCAAGAACATACACAGCAAAGATAGACATGAAATTTCTATGTTATGTTCTAGGTTGAAGTGGAGCGTGTTTCTCTCCCACACAAAGAAGGCTGAGTCCCAACTCGTTATGAACAGCAAGCAAAGCTAAAGAAAACTAAAAAGGAAAACTAAAAGCAAGACGCTCCAAGCATAGCACATAACACATGAAGTGATAAAAATATAGTGGAACGAAAGACGAACTGATAATGTCGATGGAGAAGGGGATGCACGGGGGCATCCCCAAGCTTAGACACTTGAGTCTTCTTGAATATTTCTTGGGGGTGCACGGGGGCATCCCCAAGCTTGAGCGTTTGACACTCCTGAATCTTTTTATCATCTTCCCTCGCACACTTGAAAACTCCCTTCATACATAACTCATAATAATCTGATTAGCGAGGTTAGTACCCATAATAAAATAATTTTTCCTTGCTGGAAATAAGGATATTCTTGAAGGTCTACTGTTTCTCAAGATTGCCAAAAGGTTTTTGCAAAGAAAAAGCAAGCTCAAGGTTTGCAAAACGAAGGAAAGGCAAAACAGGACAGAATCTGTGAAAAACTGACCAGCAGGTAGTAAATAATTTTTTCGGGGCACTTCTGCAACTCAAATCAAAAAACTCAGAACAGATGCCCGAAAGCCAATTGTATAGAGCACGCTGTAGAAAAAATTCAGACCAAAAAGATGATCTGGTGATTTTATACGAATTTTTCTGTCCAAGGACAGAATCTGTTTCCTGGACAGCACGTCACAACTTTTGAACTTTCTTGCAATCGGAGGCTAAACTTGGCACAAAGCTGAAAAATAAAGATACAATGATGTTGCTACAGTAGTAACAAACATCAAGACCACTAAAAACTGAAAGAACAAACTGAAAGCAAAGATAACAAGGGTTGTCTCCCTAGAGCTCTTTCTTTATAGCCATAAAGATAGGCTTAAGACTTTAATGATGCTCTCGTAGGAATAAGAGTTGAACAACAAAAGAGAGCATCAAGAAGCATATATAAAACATATTTAAGTCTAACATACTTCCTATGCAGGGGAATCTTGTAAGAAATTAAATTATTGAAGCATAAAGCAACTAGCATAGGAAGGCAGAACAAGCATAACTTCAAAATATTCACCATAAAGAGAGGGAACTTGATATTATTGAAATATCTATAAGCATATGTTCCCTTCTCATGATAATTTTCAGTGGGATCACGAATAAACTCAACAATATAAGCATCACATAAAGCATTGTTACCATGATCCACATGCAAAAAGGTACTCTTACTCTCCACAGAAGCATAATCTTTCTCATTGGTAATAGTGGGAGTAGGACTATCATAAACAACTTGAACACTGTTGATTAATTGTGTATTAGGAAGATGGTGTTTAACAAGGGAGTAATTCCCTCCATGATTATGACAAGTTTCATAAGGGTAATTTCTCCTTATGTCATAGGTACCTTTATAATCACTATAGATTGTATTATAACACCATCATAGTAGAGAAGAGCATTATCATTGCTAGCAACTATATTTGTAAACATGTTGTCTTTATTCCTACTAGCAAAAGAATTATCAATTATCACATCACTAGTGGGTAAAGGATTTGCAATCCTATCATCCCCAAGCTTAGAGCTCTCCATATCATCACTTTCAGAGTTGGTACCAAAAAGATTTTCAAGATCATAAGTAGTATTATCATCATTTTCCCAATCACAATAAGTAACATGCATATCATAATCAAAATCATCTTCAATAGTACCTACGGACGTATCATCAAGTTGATAATTAAGGCAATAAACTTCACCTTCTTCTTTAAACTTACAACCGTTAGGATAAAAGTTGATGGGAGGAATATGCTCAGGCCAGGTTGATACCCATTCTTCTTCCTTCTTGCTCCTCTTCCTCCTCCTCTTCTTTTTCTTCTTCTTAACCTTAGGAGGGAGTGGTTGGAGATGAAGCTTCTCCACATATCCTGGTTTATCATTAGAAACAATAGGGGAAACTTGGGAGAAACTCTCCTTTTTATTAGCAGAAATATAAGAGACATTTTTATACTTTGGTAAAGTTCCCTCCTTTCTAATCTTACTTATGTAATCATTTTCATGGCAATTAACAACACAATAGAGATGGCAATTTTTCAAAGTGTTTTTTATTCCTATGGCATTAACATCTAGCCAAGAAGTCTTTTCTGATAACTCTTCACACATCAAAAATAACATAAGCTCATCATAAAGATCAGAGGTGATCATGTTATCACACAACTGGTTAACAGTTATGTTTTGAAAGTTCATGCATTGAAAATTAAAGTGACCATCTATACAGCAAAGTTCACAAGTAAAAGGATAAAGGTCACACAATTCTCTAGCAATTTCATTTAAATCTCTGACCCAAGTGATTGTTCTTTCATGCTTATGTTGCTTACAATACTTCTCTTCTTCAATCATAGGCCTTTCACAAGGTCTATCCACTCCACAAAAATTAACATGCTTATATAAAACTTCATTTTTAGGAATTGGATCATGCATGTTGCAATCATCATGAACAATTTCATTTTCTTTGCAATTCTCTTTAAAAGGTTTATGATACTTGATCCAATCCTCCTTAGGCATATTAAGATGTGAACCAAAAGATTTGAGGAAATCAACAAGGAGTTGAGAATCAAGCCCAAACTTAGCACTAAACTTATTAAAACTTGTAGTTTCAACAAAGGACTTAATGCAATCATACTCATAAATTATACCTGACTCTTTACCTTTGTCGATCTCCCAATTTTCAGTGTTGCGTTGAATTCTTTCAAGGAGTTCCCATTTAGCATCAATCTTTTCGTTTGTGAAAGAACCCATAGAGGAAGCGTCGAGCAAATCTTTATTCTGTCGAGAAAGCCTCGCATAGAAATTAGTAATAATCATATCTTTGGGGAGCCCATGGTTAGGACATTTTAGCATTAACGTTTTCAGTCTTCCCCAAGCTTGAGCTATGCTCTCTCCGTCATGAGAATAGAAATTATAAACATAATTCCTATTCTCATGGACTTCATGAAGAGGATAAAACTTGGAGTAAAAGAGAGACTGGATCTCTTCCCAATCCAGCAGGTGAGAGTCATCTAGTAGCCTATACCATTCCAATGCTTTTCCTTTCAGTGACAAGGCAAATAATTTCCTCATGACAAACTCCCTTGATACACCTGCAAGCTTAAATAATGAACATAGTTGTGACAGATATAGCAAGTGTTCACCGGGATGTCTGTCTCCTGCATAACGATTAGCCAAAACATAATCGATAATACCAGCTGGTATTTTATAGGGCACAATTTCAGTAGGGGGAGGAGCAACCACCACAGGTGTGGGGCGTCTTCCCGCAAGCAACGATCCAATAGCAAGGTTGTCCATAAGCATAACTAGCGAAATAAAAACAAGAAACAAAAATATTTAATTGCAAGATCTAAAGATATACCTTCAAGCACTTACTTCCCCGGCAACGGCGCCAGAAATAGCTTGATGTCTACACATGCTTCTACTCTTGTATACTATGATGGGCCTCCAAGCGCAGAGGTTTGTAGGACAGCAGCATTTTCCCTCAAGTGGATGACCTAAGGTTTATCGAACTCAGGGAAGTAGAGGTTGAAGATGGTCTGTCTCAAGGAACCCTGCAACTAAGATACAAGAAGTCTCTTGTGTCCCCAACACACCTAATACACTTGTTAGATGTATAGGTGCACTAGTTCGGCGAAGAGATTTTAAATGGCAAGTGATATGGATGGCAAAACAAAGTAATATAAATCTGTAATAAAAAGTGCAGCAAGCAAACAAGTGGTAAACGTGAGCACAAATGGTATTGCAATGGTGGAAACAAGGCCTAGGCTTCATACTTTCACTAATGGCAACTCCCAACAATATTAACATAATCGAATCACATGATATTTCCCATAAAACATGCAATGGAGACGCACCCGGAGGTCATTCCTTCGTGGTCAAGAGAGGACGAGAATTATGTAGGGCTACAAAGGCACACCTCAAAGTTCGTAGTTCTCAATCTAAGGATTTCCCAATGTCACCGCGGCCATCCAAATAGAGTCCCACAATCACCACAACATATCTAAAGGATAGTCAAAGACAAGCACCAAGAGACTCTCAATCTTCAATCAACACACAAGAGAGGAAATCACTCATGAAAATATTTTTCTAATCCATGTCCAATAGACCGCTGTCACCTTGGTCTCGGGGATTATACTAGATAAAGACAAGTGATTACATCAATCCAATACATAGAGGAAGGGGAAATATCATGGGATCACCCTAGATTAACATAGCCTATGATCACAACGAAGATCACATCATGGGAGAGAGAATTGACCACATAGCTACTGGTAGAAACCTCAGCCCCGAGGAGGAACTACTCCCGCATCATGGAGGGAGGAAGCAACGTCGATGGAGATGAATCCTGGGGCACTTCCCCGTCCCGGCAGGGTGCCGGCACAAGAATTCTGGTCCCCCGAAGCTTGATGGAGATGGCAGCGGAGATCGGAATTGCGTCTGGAGAAAAGGGGTCTGGAATCAGGGTTTCCTCGACGGGTGTTAAATATATGCCAAAGGGGGTCGCCAGGGGTGCTAAGGGGGGCCCAGGCGCCTCCCCGGCGCGGCCCGGAGGGGGGTCGCGTGGCCAGGGCGCTTGGAGCCCTGGTGGCCCCCCTCCAGCCCTACTTTGGCCGCCTGGAAGTTTCCGGAACGCTGATTTTTTATATAATTTTTCCGGGATTTTTCTGGCAGTTTACGTGATGGGAAAACCTGAAATACAAAAACAGCAGAAGACAGAAACTGGCACTGGGGTGCACTGAGTTAATAGGTTAGTCCAAATATGATCAAAAGTGTATGGAAGTGTATACATATCATAGCAATATCACACAAAAGAGGCATGGAGCAAGCAGAAATTATAGATACGTTTTGGACGTATCACACGCTCGCGGCCCAATCTTTGAGTTTACTCGGTAGCAGAAGTTGATGATGGTCCCGTACGATCGCCCGCATGTGATGGATGGCGTAGTAGGCACCCTTCTGACCGCCAGGCGGCTGCTTGACGCAGAAGAACGTCGTATTGTGGGAGAACACGTGCTTGCCGTACTTACGAATAGGCCTGGTGAAGGTGCCTCCAAATTTGGCGTAGCCGGGGAGAACATCATCAAGAACATTCTTGACATTTGTGTAGTCTACCTTCGACTGACGGTCCGAGTCGAAATACGTGTCCATGGAATATTTGGGGCTTAGGAGGATGAGTGTGCAATGTGTGTCACTGCACAAAACACGGAATGTTAAAAGAAAAACGATCGAAATCTAAGAATTCATATGTTACGGGGCGGTTGAGGGGAGGACTTACTCGGGAAAGTAAGGCACGAGGAAGTTATCCTTATATCGGTTTGCCAGAATGACGCCTTCGAGGTAAGAACTCGCGACTTGCCGGTCCCTAGCGCTGCCCAAGATCTTGGCACGCATGTAGAAGGGGTCGACTATCACGATGTCCGGGGTCTTGTCGCGAATGATCCGCATCTCCATACTCAGCGAAAATAGTCGAACGAAGGTGTAGTGCAGCGGATGAAGGTTCAACATAGCGTAGATGTCATCAAACCGCAGGACGATCATACCCCCGATGGAGTTATCCACAAAGCCCTTGCCCTCTAGCACCTTGGCCGCGAAAACCAGGTATGCCACATCCTTCTCTCTGAGACGCCGCTTCTCCAAAGAAAGAACACTGTCATGCAGACTCCGCATAGCACCGGTTGCAGCATCGAGCATATTTCTCGGTAGCATCGGCCTACCCGCCACATGCACCCTCCTCATTACATCCTCAGGTGAAGGTGGCCCGTCCTGAGCATGGATCGTACTCGGTGCCGGCTGGCTCGCACCCTTGTTAGTCTATCTTTTCCGTGCCTTCTTCTTCTCCTGTAATGGGACCGAGTTCTGCTCACATACCGCCTTCTTGATTGTGTTGGGGCTAATAATATTTCACACCTCGCATATCTAAGGCTCGGTGAAGTCGGCAGCTGGAGGCGTCTCCTGAGAACTGAACGGCAGACGACGCCTGTTGCAACTTGGTTTCTTCGTGGTACCAGCTAGATCGCGCACGTCTTTTGTAGGGTTGGGTTCTTGAGAAGGAGGCCCCATGAAGTCGCCACCGTACCCATGATCGGCAAAGTACTGACCGACGTTGGCAAATGTATCGTCGTCGTTGTCGTCGTCGTCGTTCGGATCCTGTGCCATATGCATGTTTGGATCCAGTGGCATAGGGATGTCCGGCACCATTGCGGCGGTCTTGCCATGGGGCCGACTTGGCGCCGGCATGACTGGCGGTGTTGTCTTTGGGGTGGTGTCCCCCGCCCCCAAACGAATTTGGCTCTTCGGCCGAAGCAGGGGCTAGCTCAGGCAGGCGCTGAGGGTCATCACGTCATCTTCGTCGGCCCCGACGGATCGAATCGGAGGTAACAACTCGTCGCAGCCTGGTGATACGTCCAAAATGCATCACTATTTTATATCGTAATTCATCCTTATTCATTGATATATTTCACATTACGATGATGTTCTTATGTTGTTTTGGCCTATTTTACACAGTTTGCAACTTTCCGGTGCCGAAGCAGCAGACGCAGGATTCAGCGGTAAAAAGTGGACGCTGATTTGCTGAAGAAGAATACCTCCAAATTACCTGAAAATCGACGGAGGGTATTTTTCAAAAGGATCACGAAGATACGCAAAAGAGCAACCAGAGGGGGGCCACAGGGTGCCCAAGCGGCCACCTGGCGCGGCCCCCACCCTGGCCGCGCCGGGAGGGCGCCTGGAGCCCCTGGCCCACTCCAGGCTCCCCCCTGGCCTATATACTCCTCGTCATCCAGAAACCCTAAAAAGGAGAGAGTTTACGGAGTTCCGCCGCCGCTCCGTGGCGGAAACCTACAGAGAAGAAAAGCCATCTCCGGCGGGCAGATTCCGCCGGGGAGATCACCTCCCGGAAGGGGAGATCATAGCCATCGTCATCACCATCGTCACGGGCATCATCGAGATCATCATCAACATCATCCCCAACATCAGCACCATCTCCATCTTTATCCAATCTCATCACACAATTGCAACTTGTGTTGTAATCCGTACTATCTATCCTCTCTACTCTATCGGTGTTGATTACTACTTTGTGGTGAATGTTATTGAGTTTTGTTGGAGAAATATCATTGTGTCCAGATTGTTTATCATCCATCTATCTCCACTGATCATGATCTCTTTTATGTCTTGTGAGTAGTTACTTTAGTTCTTGAGGACAAGGGAGAAGTCTTGTTGTTAGTAGTCATATGATGTTGAAGTAATATGTGTTGTTTGATACTTAAGTTGTGTTGTTATTTTCCTAGTGGTGTGAGTCGAACACTCAACACTTTGCCTTATTAAGGACCTAGGGGAATACATTGTGTACAAAGAAAGCTTACGGTGGGTTGCCGGAGTGACAGAAACCTGAACCCCAGTTCGCACGCTTTTGCACAAGGGAACAATGGATCATCAATCGTATTGCTATGGTTAGGCTTTTGCCTTAAATACTATCTTTCATTTGCGGATGCTTGCAAGGTGTTTAATCATAAGAGTGCACTCATCTTAGTCTAGAGGGTGTACTAGCATAGATCCACCCACTCAACGCTTATCAACACATCACATAGTACCGATACGGAATATGGCGAAAGCACATGACTACCTCTCCCGTGTGTCCTCAAGAACACTTTAGCCTTTATAAGTTCAGTTGCTAGGCCTCTCCTTTGCTCAGAAAGGATTGGGCCACTTGTTACTCTCCAGTGCCTTTTACTTTGCTCGCTTCTACTTTCCTGTTGCTTATATCAAGAAAACTCCTAAAAAGTTATCTTTCAGTGCTTGCAGTTATTCCTTGCTCAGAATCACTTATCAATACCTTCTGCTCCTCGTTGGGTTCGACACTCTTACTTATCGAAAACGCTGCAATAGATCCCTTACGGTTGTGGGTCATCAAGTACAGTTTTCTGGCGCTGTTGCCGGGGAGTGTAGCGCTATTGGTAAGTGAAGCTGGTAAGGAAGTTTTTATATTTCTGTTTTTATTTTGCTGTTGCTGCTCTTTGTCCTTATGGACAACCTTGCTATTGGATCGTTGCTTGTGGGAAGACGCCCCACATCTATGGTGGTTGCTCCTCCCCCTACTGAAATTGTGCCCTATAAAATACCAGCTGGTATTATCGATTATGTTTTGGCTAATCGTTATGCAGGAGACAGATATCCCGGTAAACACTTGCTATATCTGTCACAACTATGTTCATTATTTAAGCTTGCAGGTGTATCAATGGAGTTTGTCATGAGGAAATTGTTCTCCGTGTCGCTTATAGATAAAGCTTCAGATTGGTATAAGCTTCTCGATAACTCACACTTGCTTGATTGGCAAGAGCTTATGTCTCTCTTTTATACCAAGTTTTATCCTCTTCATAAAATTCATCGAGACAAGAACTATATCTATAACTTTAGGTCTCGTGACGGAGAAAGCATTGCTCCAGCTTGGGGGAGATTGAAGTCCCTAATGCTCAAATGTCCTATTCATGAGCTCCCCAAGAAAATTATACTTACAAATTTTTATGCCAGGCTTTCTCGTCAGGATAAGGAGATGCTGGATGCCTCCTCTAGTGGGGTATTTCAGACAAAGAGCGTTGAAGAAAGGTGGCATCTCATTGAAAGGATCCAGAGGAATACCGAAGATTGGGAAATCAATAAAGGTATTGAACCCGCTATAAATTATGAGCATGATTATATTGAGAGCTATGTGAAAACTGATTACATCAATACCTTTTGCTCTAAGATTGGTCTTGATTCCCATCTAATGATTGATTTCTGTAAGGATTTTGCCTCTGACGTTGATTCTTTTAAAAAGAAGAGAGATCAGCATCATGAACCTTTCAAAGAGTTACCTGTTGATATTCATGTTGCTGACCCTATTTTGCCTGCAGTTATATATGAAAAGCCTCCTTTTCCTGAAAGGATAAGGGAGCACTCTCTTGTGACAGGCATAATAAATAAAAGTGAGAGAAGAATTGATGAGCCTGAGGACCAGATCAAGGTCGATCCTCAAGTTGCATTGGTTAAAGACCTTGTTACTAATGATGTTTTGGATTCCAATGTAAATTTTTGTGCTGTTTCCACTAACCTTGTCACAACTAAGAATAAAGGCCCAATTTCAGGTACTCAAGTAGTATCTGTTAAAATAGGAGACCACAATTATTATGGGCTATGCGATTTGGGATCGAGTGCTAGTGCTATCCCCTATTCACTTTATCAAGAGATCATCGGTGAGATTTCACCTTGTGAACTTGAAGAAGTTGATGTTACCATTCATCTTGCAAACAGAGCAACTATCTCTCCTATCTGAATTGTGAGAGATGTTGAAGTCCTATGTGGAAAGGTAAAATACCCTACCGACTTTCTAGTACTTGGTTCAGTGAGGGACAATTTTTGTCCTATTATTTTTGGTAGACCTTTTCTCAGAACTTGTGGAGCTATAATAGATTGCAAGAAAGGTAAAGTTTCTGTTGAATTCAATGGTGAGCCATATGAATTTAACTTTTCTAAGTTCCGTAAGCAGCCTCGTGGTATCGATTTACCTAGTGATGATAAAATTATTGAAAGTATTGCTTCTATTGCTATTCCCCCTAATGATCCTTTGCAGCAATATATGGAGGACCACGAGAATGATTTGCATATGCAGGAAAGAAATTAACTAGATGAAATATTCTTGAGACAACCTGCTATCCTGAAGCACAACCTTCCGGTTGAACCTTTGGGAATTTTATCAAAACCAAAAGAATACCCGGTGTTCGATCTTAAACCTCTTCCCGATACGCTCAAGTATGCTTATTTAGATGAAAAGAAAGTATATAATGTTATTATCAACTCTAACCTTTCAGGATATGAAGAAAAGATCCAAGGGCAAATTTATGATCTACATCACCAGAACTGTGAGTATGAACTAAGGTTTATGCGCATGGGTATAGGTGGTGCATGTAGGATTCAGGAGACAAACTTCTCATATGAGACTGGAGAACCCCTTCCATGGAAGCGCTTCGTCGAGGACTACGTGATCAACGTCAACAAGAATGAGGAGTGAAATCTCCTTGGGTAATGGCATCCCCTTGGCTTGTTCCAAGCTTGGGTGAGTGCCCGGTATCTTTATCTTTATCTTTATCTTTTGTCTTTTAGAGTCAAGTAGAGTCGTATCATGTCTAGGGAGGTTATTATATGAAATAGGTGTGTGCATTGAGGTCTATCACTCCTTCTGTGGAGAGATTGTATCCGTGAGTGTGGAGTCGTCTATGATGGAATATTAATGAGAAGGCTATTGGTTCCTTTGCTGCACTCGGTATTCTCTTCACGCAATCGACATTATATGATGATTCTTATGGGGAGTATTGACCTTATATCAGGTATGGCTTTGAAAACTTTATTTAATCTTGGCAAACATAGCTTTGGTCATAACAACAAGCATGATTTTCTTAAAGTAGCGACATAGCCAAAACCTTTATGTTATTATGCTTGAAGTGTTATGCTGACAAGGAAGACAACTTGATGTGTTATGCTTATTTTAATGTTTATGCTTTATATTGCTTTGCATCTTAGTCATCATCAATTGTCTGTTCTCTCAAAGCCTTTGCTAGCCTAAACTCTGTACTAAGCGGAATTCTGCTTGTGCATCCATACCCTTAAACCAATACCTTCCATATGAGTCCACCATACCTTCCTATTCGTGGTATTCCACTACCACCTCCTAAAGTATAGAATTTATGTGTTATCCTTAAATGTTCAAAATCTTCTATTTTGTGCCCCTGTTTTTGCTCATGAGGAATTAATAGTTAATTCATGATCTTTTTAAGTTGGACAAGTTTTACCCCGGGATTGCATGTCTAATCTGCAAACCCCTAATATGAGGAGGAACTGGCATGAGTGCGCCCGGCTCATAAAAGATAATATAACAAACAAACCCTCCTTCACACTTTGTTCATGAGAAATCAGAAAACTTTTGGCAGTGATAAACAAAGGAGATTAAGGGGATGTGATCGACCCCGTGCGGGAGCCGTTCCGCGAAACTTGTCCAGTTTGAGAAGTAATTGAGTTATCTATTAGCATTCGTTGACAAATCATGCACCTCTCAAAACTTGTTTTCATTCTGTTTGATTTAAGGATAGCACATGAGTTTTCCCTACTTCCCTAGAGCAGGGCCTATCTCTTAGTTTTAGGTTGAGTCAGTTATTCCTACTTCCTTCTATTCTTAAAGAGAGCACACATTTGATGTTTACGAGGATTCATTCATATAAAGTTGCATTAAGATTTGTCATATCATATCCTTGTTGACATTATCATTTGATAAGTATGTTGTTTGTCAAGCCCAGCTAAAGCAAACATCTTCCTTTGTGTCAACACTTTCACTTCTTGCCTAATAACATGTTATTTCAAAAGCTTCAATTAATCTCGTCAAAACATAAAGAGAAAGAGCAAAAGTAAAAGCTATTAGTTGTTCTTTGACCAAAGGACATGTTTGCCATGATTTGATGAGTTTCCTTAGCCCTACTTTCGATTATAAGTGTTACCACTCTTTTATAAGGGCCTTATGAGTTGAAGATTGCTGTTGAGGATATTTGAGTTTGGTGAAGAAACTATGATGCTTCTTGTCCGTATTCTATTTATCGACACTTCACTCTCTAAACTTGTGGACAGGTTTACCGAGCTCTGTATTCGCTTGGGGACAAGCGAGGTCTAAGCTTGGGGGTGTTGATACGTCCAAAATGCATCACTATTTTATATCGTAATTCATCCTTATTCTTAGATATATTTCACATTACGATGATGTTCTTATGTTGTTTTGGCCTATTTTACACAGTCTGCAACTTTCCGGTGCCGAAGCAGCAGACGCAGGATTCAGCGGTAAAAAGTGGAAGCTGAGTTGCTGAAGAAGAATACCTCCAAATTACCTGAAAATTCACGGAGGTTATTTTCCAGAAGGATCACGAATACGGAAAAGAGCAACCAGAGGGGGGCCACAGGGTGCCCGGGCGGCCACCTGGTGCGGCCCCCACCCTGGCTGCGCCGGGAGGGCGCCTAGAGCCCTTGGCCCACTCCAGGCTCCCCCCTCTGGCCTATATACTCCTCGTCATCCAGAAACCCTAAAAAGGAGAGAGTTTACGGAGTTCCGCCGCCGCTCCGTGGCGGAAACCTACAGAGAAGAAAAGCCATCTCCGGCGGGCAGATTCCGCCGGGGAGATCACCTCCCGGAAGGGGAGATCATCTCCATCGTCATCACCATCGTCACGGGCATCATCGAGATCATCATCAACATCATCCCCAACATCAGCACCATCTCCATCTTCATCCAATCTCATCTCACAATTGCAACTTGAGTTGTAATCCGTACTATCTATCCTCTCTACTCTATCGGTGTTGATTACTACTTTGTGGTGAATGTTATTGAGTTTTGTTGGAGAAATATCATTGTGTCCAGATTGTTTATCATCCATCTATCTCCACTGATCATGATCTCTTTTATGTCTTGTGAGTAGTTACTTTAGTTCTTGAGGACAAGGGAGAAGTCTTGTTGTTAGTAGTCATATGATGTTGAAGTAATATGTGTTGTTTGATACTTAAGTTGTGTTGTTATTTTCCTAGTGGTGTTGTGTGAGTCAAACACTCAACACTTCACCTTATTAAGGACCTAGGGGAATACATTGTGTACAAAGAATGCTTACGGTGGGTTGCCGGAGTGACAGAAACCTGAACCGCAGTTCGCACGCTTTTGCACAAGGGAACAATGGATCATCGATCGTATTGCAATGGTTAGGCTTTTGCCTTAAATACTATCTTGTATTTGCAGATGCTTGCAAGGTGTTTAATCATAAGAGTGCACTCATCTTAGTCTAGAGGGTGTACTAGCATAGATCCACCCACTCAACACTTATCAACACATCACATAGTACCGATACGGAATATGGCGAAAGCACATGACTACCTCTCCCGTGTGTCCTCAAGAACACTTTAGCATTTATAAGTTCAGTTGCTAGGCCTCTCCTTTGCTCAGAAAGGACTGGGCCACTTGTTACTCTCCAGTGCCTTTTACTTTGCTCGCTTCTACTTTCCTGTTGCTTATATCAAGAAAACCCCTAAAAAGTTATCTTTCAATGCTTGCAGTTATTCCTTGCTCAGAATCAGTATCAATACCTTCTGCTCCTCGTTGGGTTCGACACTCTTACTTATCGAAAACGCTGCAATAGATCCCTTACGGTTGTGGGTCATCACCTGGCAGCACCCGAACCAGTTGAACCCTAAAAAAGTTGGGTGGCATCCTAGTACCGTGGAACACGGGGTTGCCCGGTTGAACGATTTTGCCCTTGGCGACATCGACCAACTCATTGTTCATGAAGTACAGGAGAGTGCACGGAACGTCGGCGGCGCCCTGCGAAAACATGTAGGGCGTCAGTGATGCCCAGTCAAAGGCAAGGAGATGAAGTCCTCGGCCGAGAGAGGCTTAATTAGTTATCGTGATGATGGCGTCGAGCTCGGCTAATGTCGAGGCACCGCCAACCCGGGTGCATTAAGCTCCCGTGCCGGCGTCGGAGACACCAATGTCGCCTCCGTCGGAGACACGAATGGCCCCGCCATCGCGTTCTGCGAGTTGTTGGCCGTGAAGCTGGGAATCGGGGCCGGCCCCTGTTGGCCGCCCGCAATCCACGTCTGCAACCCCTCGATCAAGGTAGGCACAATGGCGGTGATCGTCGCTCCCAGTTGTTGTTGCACTTGCTCTTGGACAATCTCCGGAATCCGCGCCACTTGTGCCTTGAGTTCTTGAACCTCGCGCGACTGGCTTTTCGAGCTGGTCTATTTCTCCTTTCGCCCACCAGCGTTATAGTATGACGACCATTTTGTGGACAAGCCTTTGCCGGCCACACGACCAGCTGACGACGGCTTACTGAGCTTATCCTTTATCTTCATTACATTCAACGCCCTATTTAGAGTGGTGTCCCAAGGGTTGCTCTTAGTCGACCCCGCGCTACTGCTTTCAGTCGCCTGCGGAAGGAATGTGAATCATTTAGAAATTTGGCTTCATTAATTAGAATGCAACCATATGGAGCTAATTACGCGGGGTGTATTCCTTACCAGAACAAGCTCAAGCGCCCTGGTCTTCAGATCCGTGGTAAGCTCCTTTGTTTTCGGGTCCTTCTTGTACCGGGCCCTGACAAAGTTCCTGGTCTGCTTGTCACCGTATTTATCGAAGAGGGGCGGTAGGCCTTGCTCGGCACGGTCCGCCTCCTCCTTGTCCCATATAGGCTCCGCCACTCTGTAACCGCCGGGACTGAGTGTATGTTCCCCTAAGTTCAGCTCCCACATTTCTTTCCCCCACTGACTTGATTCGGAGGTTGCGGTGCTCGAGCACTTGATCTTGAAGTCGTTGTAGTCATCTTCGGTGATCGAAGGATTTTTCTCCTTGATCTTCTCATAACTCTCACCTTTCTCAATCATTCTCTTCACATTGCTTCTCCAAGTAGACAGGGCCGTGCTCATCCTCGTGAGGGCAGTATTGTTCAATTTATTCCCTTTGAGGCTTGTGTTTTCAAATTTAGCGGGGAACTTGTATCGTTCGTGCAGCTTCGTGAAGAGGAGGTTGCGCAAATTCCCTCGGTTAGGATGCCTCAGGTTCTCGGTGTTGATCGAGACGGTGCTCCGGAGAATGCACCCGAGCTGAAGCGAGTACCCCTTCACTATTCGTTCGGGCGCCGTTGGATTCCCGTCGGAGTCCACTTCAGTAAATTCCTCCTTGACGGTGCGGAGCACGGTCGGGCGCCGATCCTTCCGTTGCCTCTTCGGTTGGCTGCCATCTGTGCGTGCGCCGCCATCATCAGTGGTGGCATCCTCGGCGGCACCATCAGTGGTGTCGTCCCCGACGGCACCATCAGTGGGGTCATCCTCGGCAGCACCATCAGTGGTAGTGTCAGGATCGGTGGGGAAGGCGGCGTCCTCATACAAGTGAGGTTGTTCCTCCATCTCCTGGGACAGCTCCCAGAATGCCTTCCCACCGAACCCCCGGCCTCATCGTTGTTGGCCATGTTTCTCTCTAAATAGGAAAAAAGTTTGGTCAAAAACTTGGTTATTGTCAAGGAACAAGATCATGGTCTCATCATTTAGGGTTTGTCGACACCGAGGCATCCTAAAAGCTAAGCTTTTATCATTGAGGGTTTTTCGACGCCGAGGCACCCTAAAAGCCTAAGCTTTCATCATTTAGGTTTTTATCGACACCGAGGCACCGTAAAAGCCAAAGTTTTATAATTTATGGTTTGTCGACACCGAGGCATCCTAAAAGCTAAGCTGGGAAGGAGAATTCTAAGTTGGGCCTAATCACTTGGCTCTATTGCCGCCTCTGGTTTAATGCAGCAAGAATAAAGGGGCAGTTGATCCTACTTAATTAACTATTAAGATACCCTGGCCCATGCATTAGTCACAAGTACCCCATATGTCCTATTTTTAGCAAAGTCATGCTAAAATTCACGGAAAATTTCAGCATGACCTTTGCTGAAAATAGGACATATGGAGTACCCGAATTTGCCGGAACGGAAGTTAATCGACATTCCAGCAAACTCAAGGGCCTCTTGGGGTACCTGCAAAATCATCACGACACGATGGTCGGAGACAAAACCCAGCAAAAATCTGGATGGAGTGCATCAGACTTTCAACTCCACTTTATACTATCCAAATGAAGATCACACTGAGCAGATAAATGGACAGATAAATAAATAAATATACAAATGGACAGATAAATAAAATAGCACTACTACTGAAATAAGATGTTCTGCATGCATAGAAAATGAGGATTAAACATACTCAAGTCAAGCATTGTGACAGGTTCTCAACATGAACATGAACATGCAGTGACAGTCATATCACCTGGGCTGGGCACCATGCCACTACCCTAATTAAACCCTAAAATAAACATTTCTCTTTCCCCTCCCCCCTCCTATCCCTCTCTCTCTCTTTCCCAGCTCCAAACCCAAACACAAATTAAACTCTATATTTACTTGTAATTAAGATTTAGCCCTGGATAATCAACATACTCATCTTTCCCCGAATTGCTGTTTTTGAAAAATGCCTATGTGTATCCCCGTCTTTCAGGCTGTTTTTGAAAAATGCCTATGTGTATCCCCGTCTTTCCGTCCCCGTGTTCGTGCTTTTTAGGGGAAGGCAGCTAGCTGGCTGTGTTTTCTTTGCCTTACTGTCAGGAAGGATTTGGGGATGTACAATATAATGAAATGATGGCACTTTGCCACTGGGTTGTGCTTGTGCTGAGAAAATTGGAGTACTGCTTGTGCTGTCATACTCCATGCAATTTGTAAAACTAAGAAGTGTACTCCTCGAGTCATTTTCATTTTGAAACTGAGGAGTGTACTACTGATAATTTAGACTGAATGTTTTTACCGTACACTAATGTTTTGGTAAATGTCATGCTGTTCCATTTTATTTGACACATTAGTTAACTGAATTTTGACACAGTGGTTAACTGAATTTTTACCCAGTAGTTAACTGAATTTAATTAACAAACTAGAAAACAGAAAAACTAGACTGCATGGAGTAGTAATAAATTTAGTTAACAAACTATGCTGCATTTAATCTGAATAATACTCCAGCAATATACTCCATGATTATAAACTACAGGTCTTTCTATTTACCACTACAATAATGATGCTTCTGCTGTCATACTCGAGCTTTTCTTGCAGCCCTACGTGTGCATCATATCCACTGTCACAGCAATAAAAAGAATGTTTTTTTCCCTCTATATTCAGTTAATATAAGCTGCGGCATCCAGAGCATGTTCTTTGCATCATCATGGATAGCACAAGTAATCTGACAAATCGATAACTTCAGACAAACAATTTACGACATTGGGCAGTGTATGGTAGGACATTCCATTGAGGTTCAGTTTGAATTGACCTGACAATATTTGAAACAAGGTAGGTCTACACTGCATTTGAAACTGAGTGTAAGAAAAAACTGGGAAGATGGGGGTGGGACTAGCAAGCACAGATGGAGACTAACTTGGCTGGTGATGATTCCAAACCATATCATTCTATTCTAGCAGTCAGAAAACATGACACAATATTACTCCTACCAACAACAGAAAGTGAGAGGTGATGAAGAAATTTCCTTGTGAAGAGCACCTGGGACTGGTCGCCGGCGTAGCTCCGGGCGGCGGCGTTGCTGCTCGACGAAGGTGGCGAGGCCGCGGTGGAGGCGAGGGGCTCGTCCGGGGGGGTGGGGAGGCGTCGGTGGCGAGGCCGCGACAGCGCTAGGGCACGGCGGGGTCGTCGGGGGCGCGGACGTCGGGGGAGGACGTCGGGGGCGTCGG
The DNA here is from genome assembly GCA_902687465.1 of Secale cereale. Classification (NCBI taxonomy): domain Eukaryota; kingdom Viridiplantae; phylum Streptophyta; class Magnoliopsida; order Poales; family Poaceae; genus Secale; species Secale cereale. The sequence goes on from LR738712.1 coordinate 896,566,130, forward strand.
GGGCGCGGGCGTCGAGGGCGTCGGGGGCGTGGCGCTCGGCTCGGTGGGGATGGCGCGGGGGCGGCGGCGTCGGAGCGCTGGAGGGATGGAGAGGGAAGGGGATTGATCTGGCGAGGGAGAGAGAGGGAGGGTGCAGTGGGGGACGATATGGATGGGGGAGATTACTAATAGCGCACCTCCCCCTAGTGCGTGATGGCTTCTCGCCCCTCGTTGGTTACCCCAAGTGGAAGGTTTGAGATGCAGTGTAGCGGTAGTTTTCCCTTGGCAAGATACCAAGGATCGAATTCCCCTGAGACTCCAAGGTTCAACAAGAAGGTGTCAACTGCTAACGGCGCCAGATACTTAGCAATCAACTGGACCTGCACACAGATACAAATAACTTTGCTCCCAACGAGTACAGAGAGGTTGTCAATCCCTCCGGCCTTGTCATTTACAAAGGATCAAACGCAAGAGATAATAGTGATAGGTATAACTGCAACTAGTAAGTAAGAACTGAAAGTAAATAGCGGACGTGATCAGTGATGGTAATATGGACCGGGGTCCCGTGATGTTCACTAGTGATGTCTCTCTCCCAAAAGACGATAAAACAGCTATGTGAGGTAAACGAATTACAGCTGGGCAATAGACAGGATTATGTGCGCAAACCAATGCTAACTATGTTGCAAGAAAGGTAGAGGTTCAAAGCATGGGCAGTACGCCAAGGCAAGTAGACCGAAATCCATCTGCATCTACTACTAATCATCCACCTTGAGATATCTATCCAGAACATCTCGCTGGTATTAAGTTGCGAGTCCCACCCATAGTGTAAACTCAAAGCAACAGACAACTGCATTAAAAGAACTTTGCGTAAAGTAAACAATCCTTGCACCCGCGAGTACAAGCACCGTTGTTTTCCCCCTTATGGCAACAACACATCCCCTAGACTCATGTTTCTGTCACTCAAGCTAGTCATCGAGGGGCATGAACCCTCAATCAAGCATAACGTTCCCTCTTGGAGTTACTACCTACTACTCGGCCAAAGCAATAAATAGCAACGGAGAACATGCAAGAATTACTCAAGAACATAAATATAAAAGAGGTAAATCAAATATATTACTCAAACACAATCTGAACATAATCTCATAATCCATCGGATCCCAGCAAACTCATCATAGCAACAGCATAAGGATTACATATGTGCCTCGATCATGTAGGGCAGCTCACGAGGTCTAATTAGTGAAGAACAAAGAGGGGAGGAGAACATCACATAGCTACTGGTCATGGACCCATGGTCCAAGGGAGACTACTCACAACTCATCCGGGAGGCGTCCATGGTGGTGGAGAGGCTCCCAGTGGTGATCCTCCCCTCCGGCAGGGTGCCGGGAAGAGTTCTCCTGGTGCTCCCGATCTTGGAAGCGCGGCGGCGGCGGAACAGAGATGAGATCGCGAAAAAGGGTTCCGTCCTCGAGGGTTTCGGGACGCGGTGTAAATATATACCAAAGGGGGGCATCAGCGGAGACCTGGGGGCCCAGGCGCCCCCCCGGCGCGGCCAGGAGGGGGGCCGCGCCCCCAGGGCGCCTGGAGCCCTGGTGGCCCCCCTCCGGCCCTACTTTGGCCGTATGGAAGCTTCCGGAATGCTGATTTTTTATATATTTTTCCCGGAATTTTTCTGGCAGTTTACGTAATGTGAAAACCTGAAATACAAAAACAGCAGAAAACAGAAACTGGCACCGGGTGCACTGAGTTAATAGGTTAGTCCAAATATGATCAAAAGTGTATGGAAGTTTATAAATATCATAGCAATATCACACAAAAGAGGCATGGAGCAAGCAGAAATTATAGATACGTTTTGGACGTATCAACATCCCCAAGCTTAATTCCTGCTCGTCGTCGAGTAGGTAAATGATAACAAGCATAATTTCTGTGGTGACATGCTATTAACCATATAAGGACTTTTCATAGTCACATGACAAAAGCTTACTGAGATAATGAATCTGTAGTAATTAAGTTGCCTCAGGAGAAAATCACAAAGAACTGAAAGTTTTACAATATGATACTGAAACATCAAATAGATTTGTAGTGAGCATGGTGTGCAAATATGATAAAGTGGTACCTCGCTTGCCCCCTTTAGTGAAGCAAAACATAAATGCAGGGGCACCACCAAGGTTTAAGTGATGACTAGATACAATGATTTCAGAATAAACGATATCATAATCATGCAAAAGACAATGGTACTTTGGGACAATGCACATTACACTCAGAGTGACAATCATGCTCTCAATAGTTGGTGCTTTAAAGAAGGTGGAGACTCTCGAACCGTGACTTTTGTTGGCAAGCTTGAAAACCCGTGGTGGGAAACAAAAACTAAACATGTACCAGAGCTCTTGGTTTTAAAAACAGAAGCAAAAATTATTTTTTTTGGATATGCATGTTTCGTCAACGAATGATAGCAGATAACTCAATTACTTCTTGAGCTGGACAAGTTTCGAGGAACGGCTCCCGAATGAGGACGATCACATCCACTTAATCTCCTTTGTTTATCACTGCCAAAGTTTTCTGATTTCTCATGAACAAAGCGTGAAGGAGGGTTTGTTTGTTGTATTTTTTTAATGAGCCGGGCGCACTCTATGCCAGTTCCTTCGCGTATTATGGGTTTGCACATTAGACATGCAATCCCGGGGTGAAGCTTGTCCAACTTAAAAAGATCATGAATTAACTACTACTTCCTCATGAACTAAAACAGAGGCACAAAAGAGAAATGCTTTTTTGATTAATTTCGAGATGGTACATGAAAGTCTTCGTTAGGAATGGCAGGTAAATACCATGTATAGGAAGGTATGGTGGACTCATATGGCATAACTGGTTTAAAGGATTTTGGATGCACAAGCAGTCAGTCCGCTTAGTACAGGTGGAGGTTAGCAGAAGACTGGGAGCGACCAACTAAGAGAGCAATGACGGTCATAATCATGCAGAGCGACAAAGCAACATTGAATCAGGCATTTAAGTTGTTTCGCTACTCCGAAATAAAAGATCATCAAGGCTTGACAGACTTTCTTTACAGTCTTAAATATGCGTGAGCATACGCCAAGTCAATCAAAATAAATTCCTGGAGGAAGATATCACTAAACCTTACCACATCGTAGGCAAACAAATCATGTTGGTACTCCAATAACACATTGAGAACCCCTCAGCAATTTGAGACTAACCATAAGAAAACATGAACTACTAAGCACCATTATGCACGTAGCATTTTTATCATAGACATATCGACCAGTGCAACAGAAGCCAACTCTCTTAACAAGATAAGCATGATAAATAAAGAGAGTTCCAGCGACCAACTAAACAAAAGGTCTTTAAAAAGATAAGCATGAAAACTAAGAGCTGAACATGATAGTAGCTATTGAAAGACCAATAACATACACAACAAGGATAGACATGAAAATTCTATGTTATGTTCTAGGTTGAAGTGGAGCGTGTTTCTCTCCCACACAAAGAAAGCTGAGTTCCAACTCGTTATGAAAAGCAAGCAAAGCTAAAGAAAACTAAAAAGGAAAACTAAAAGCAAGACGCTCCAAGCATAGCACATAACACATGAAGTGATAAAAATATAGTGGAACGAAAGACGAACTGATAATGTTGATGGAGAAGGGGATGCACGGGGGCATCCCCAAGCTTAGACGCTTGAGTCTTCTTGAATATTTCTTGGGGGTGCATGGGGGCATCCCCAAGCTTGAGCGTTTGACACTCCTGAATCTTTTTATCATCTTCCCTCGCACACTTGAAAACTCCCTTCATACATAACTCATCATAATCTGATTAGCGAGGTTAGTACCCATAATAAAATATTTTTTCCTTGCTGGAAATAAGGATATTCTTGAAGGTCTACTGTTTCTCAAGATTGCCAAAATGTTTTTGCAAAGAAAAAGCAAGCTCAAGGTTTGCAAAACGAAGGAAAGGCAAAACAGGACAGAATCTGTGAAAAACAGACCAGCAGGTAGTAAATGATTTTTTCGGGGCACTTCTGCAACTCAAATCAAAAAACTCAGAACAGACGCCCGAAAGACAATTGTATAGAGCACGATGTCGAAAACATTCAGACCAAAAAGATGATCTGGTGATTTTATACGAATTTTTTCTGTCCAAGGACAGAATCTGTTTCCTGGACAGCACGTCACAACTTTTGAACTTTCTTGCAATCAGAGGCTAAACTTGGCACAAAGCTGAAAAATAAAGATACAATGATGTTTCTACAGTAGTAACAAACATCAAGACCACTAAAGTTGAAAGAACAAACTGAAAGCAAAGATAACAAGGGTTGTCTCCCTAGAGCTCTTTCTTTATAGCCATAAAGATAGGCTTAAGACTTTAATGATGCTCTCGTAGGAATAAGAGTTGAAGAACAAAAGAGAGCATCAAGAAGCAAATACCAAACACATTTAAGCCTAACATGCTTCCTATGCATAGGAATATTGCAATACAATAATTCATTGAAGCACAAAGCAATAAGCATAGGAAGACCAAACAAGTGTAGCTTCAAAACCTTCAACATAAAGAGAGGGAACTTGATATTATTGAAATATATATAAGCATATGTTCCCTTCTCATAATAATTTTCAGTGGGATCACGAATAAACTCAACAATATAAGCATCACATAAAGCATTGTTACCATGATCCACATGCAAAAAGGTATCATTACTCTTCATATAAGCAAAATCTTTCTTATTAGGAATAGTGAGTGTAAAGCAATCATAACCATCATGGTAATCATTGTATTTAGGATGCATATCATAATCATAATAAATTTTATCCTCAATAGTAGGTGGACTAAAAACATCATATTCATCATTGTAATCATATATAGGAAGGAAAGTATCATCAAAGTAAATTTTCTCTTCAAAAGTTGGGGGACTACAAATATCATGTTCATCAAACGTGTCATCCCCAAGCTTAGAGCTTTCCATGTCATTAGCAATATTGATACTCAAAGAAAGCATACTAATAACATCACCACCATCATGATTGTTATGCAAATAATAAAGTTCCATAGTTTTTTTTAATTTTCTCTTCAAACACATCATGTCCCAAAGCAAGGTAGAGCTTATAAAGCTCTCTCATATTTTTGTTGTTTTCCATTAAGCAAAACTAGTGAAAAGACATAGAGAAAACTGAAAGGTAAACTAACAAGACTAAAAAGCAAAGATAAAGATAGCGTGCAACTCCCCTATCTTGAAGAGTGGAGTCCCCGGCAACGGCGCCAGAAAACTTTGCTTGATGGCTTCTCGCCCCTCGTTGGTTACCCCAAGTGGAAGGTTTGAGATGCAGTGTAGCGGTAGTTTTCCCTTGTCAAGATACCAAGGATCGAATTCCCCTGAGACTCCAAGGTTCAACAAGAAGGTGTCAACTGCTAACGGCGCCAGATACTTAGCAATCAACTGGTCCTGCACACAGATACAAATAACTTTGCTCCCAACGAGTACAGAGAGGTTGTCAATCCCTCCGGCCTTGTCGTTTACAAAGGATCAAACGCAAAAGATAATAGTGATAGGTATAACTACAACTAGTAAGTAAGAACTGAAAGTAAATAGCGGATGTGATCAGTGATGGTAATATGGACCGGGGTCCCATGATGTTCACTAGTGATGTCTCTCTCCCAAAAGACGATAAAACAGCTATGTGAGGTAAACGAATTACAGCTGGGCAATTGACAGGATTATGTGCGCAAACCAATGCTAACTATGTTGCAAGAAAGGTAGAGGTTCAAAGCATGGGCGGTACGCCAAGGCAAGTAGACCGAAATCCATCTGCATCTACTACTAATCATCCACCTTGAGATATCTATCCAGAACATCTCGCTTGTATTAAGTTGAGAGTCCCACCCATAGTTTAAACTCAAAGCAACAGACAACTACATTAAAAGAACTTTGCGTAAAGTAAACAATCCTTGCACCCGCGAGTACAAGCACCGTTGTTTTCCCCCTTGTGGCAACAGCACATCCCCTAGACTCATGTTTCTATCACTCAAGCTAGTCACCGAGGGGCATGAACCCACAATCAAGCATAACGTTCCCTCTTGGAGTTACTACCTACTACTCGGCCAAAGCAATAAATAGCAACGGAGAACATGCAAGAATTACTCAAGAACATAAATATAAAAGAGGTAAATCAAATATATTACTCAAACACAATCTGAACATAATCTCATAATCCATCGGATCCCAGCAAACTCATCATAGCAACAGCATAAGGATTACATATGTGCCTCGATCATGTAGGGCAGCTCACGAGGTCTAATTAGTGAAGAACAAAGAGGGGAGGGGAACATCACATAGCTACTGGTCATGGACCCATGGTCCAAGGGAGACTACTCACAACTCATCCGGGAGGCGTCCATGGTGGTGGAGAGGCTCCCGGTGGTGATCCTCCCCTCCGGCAGGGTGCCGGGAAGAGATCTCCTGGTGCTCCCGATCTTGGAAGCACGGCGGCGGCGGAACAGAGATGAGATCGTGAAAAAGGGTTCCGTCCTCGAGGGTTTCGCGACGCGGTGTAAATATATGCCAAAGGGGGGCATTAGCGGAGACCTGGGGGCCCAGGCGCCCGCCCGGCGCGGCCAGTAGGGGGCCGCGCCCCCAGGGCGCCTGGAGCCCTGGTGGCCCCCCTCCGGCCCTACTTTGGCCGTATGGAAGCTTCCGGAACGCTGATTTTTTATATATTTTTCCCGGAATTTTTCTGGCAGTTTACGTAATGGGAAAACCTGAAATACAAAAACAGCAGAAAACAGAAACTGGCACTGGGGTGCACTAGTTAATAGGTTAGTCCAAATATGATCAAAAGTGTATGGAAGTGTATAAATATCATAGAAATATCACACAAAAGAGGCATGGAGCAAGCAGAAATTATAGATACGTTTTGGACGTATCAGTGCGCCATAAGTACGGAGATTCTAATGGCGCATCACCCCCTGGTGCGCCATTAGTATTGTGTTTTAGTTACTAGCCCGACTGGTCAGGTTATATACCACCTAACCCAATCCCCATCAGAACACACCCACTAGCCCGACTGGTCAGCATGCAGCACACCCACCAGGAGGTCCTGGGTTCGATTCCCAGGCTCCCCAAATTTTTTTATGCATTTAAAATGCTGTTTGACACTTATTTGTGTTTAAATATGTTCAAACTTGTTTAAATCATAACAGTAATATTTTTTATAAAACAGTAATAATTTTTAAAAAAATATCATCAAATTCGTTATTTGAAAATATTTATGAATATGAACAAATATCATCAAATTTATTATTTTGAATATATCATGAGTTCATGGGTCGGCGGCGGCGGCCGGTGGAGCGGGGGAGGGTGCGGTGGGTCATCGGCAGCGGTTGAGTAGGCGAGGGTGCGGGGGGTTGGGGGCGGTGGCCGGTGGAGCGGGGGGTGCTCGGCGGCGAGGGGGGCCGGATCTGGCGAGGTGGAATAGCGATCGAGATGGAGGGGGATCGAGATCGAGTGTCCATGAAATTTAAAAACATTCAAGAGTTCAAAAAGTGCCCATGAAATACAATCGAGAAATGAAGGCTACGATTTAAATACAATCGATCTTAGCTAGCTATCTGTTCACAATCTTCTTGCCCTTCTTTTTCGCAAATGGAGTTCTTCTGTGGAACGGACGTCCTTTAGGTAGGGTGGTCCTGCTTCTTCTTGTGGTGTATGCTGCTACTTCATCATCGTCGTCATGTTCGATCCTCGGGTCGCCGTACTTGTCGAAGTCTTGCTCATTGGCTACTCTATCCATTCCGATGATCTTCCTTTTGCCTCTCCTCACGACAACACGACTGGGCTTTGACGGGTCGGTAATGAAGAAGCATTGGTCAACTTGGGAAGCCAGTACCCATGGCTCATTTTTCGCGGTGACGTTTGCGCCCGCGGTCTTGGATTTGGCTTCGGGTATAACCATGGTGGTGAAATACCGGTCTTCTTTTAGGACGCTCTTGGCCCATCTGACACGGAACATCGGGACCTTCTCTCCAGTGTAGCTCAGCTCCCAGATCTCCTCGATCCTTCCGTAGTATCTGTCCTTGTCGTTACCGGTGTAGGATTCCATCGTTACCCCGTAGTTCTGATAACCACCGCTCTTCATGTCCTTGGCCTCGGTGTTGAATGTGTAGCCGTTGATATCGTACGCCTAATAGGTCATCAGGTTGTGCTCGGCGCCCTGTGACAAGGCGAATATGAGTTGTTCTTCCGCGGAAGAATCCTCATGTAAAGGGTACGACATAAGCTTCTGCTTGAACCAACGCGTGAAACATGAGTTGTGCTGTTTGATTATATCTCCGTCCGTCCTCTGTTGGCCTCGGTCATTGTACGTCTTCTCAATAAAGGTTTTGTGCTCTACCACCCAAGGATCGACCACGTCTATGTGTTGTAGCGCGACTAGGTTTGCTCTTTCAAAGTCGGCGAGTCGACCCTCGAAGTCGACATGTATTTCGAGGAGACCCTCACGGTGACCCCATCCAGCGAGCCTGCCGAGGTGCCTATTGATGGGCAGACCAACGGGGTTCTCGATGCCTAGATAATTCGTGCAGTAGGAGATGCACTCTTCGGTCAGAAAGCCCCTGGCTATGCTTCCCTCTGGACGTGACATGTTGCGAACGTATCCTTTGATGACACCATTCATCCTTTCAAACGGCATCATGCTGTGCAGGAACGTCGGCCCGAGTTGGATGATATCGTCCACGATATGGACCAGCAGATGCACCATAACGTCGACGAATGCGGGCGGGAAGTACATCTCAAGCTCGCATAGTATCACCATGATCTCTTCATGTAGCCTTCTGAGTTGCCTCACGCCAAACGACTTCCGAGAGATGACGTCGAAAAAGTTGCATAGGTCAAATAGCGTTTCACGGACGTGCACGTCCATGATCCCACGGATTGCAACTGGAAGTATCTGCGTCATCAGCACGTGACAGTCGTGAGACTTCATCCCGCTAAACTTCTGCTTCGCTGGGTCTAGGTATCTGCTTATCTTCCCCGCGTAACCGTAAGGAAGTTTTACTCCTACGAGGCAGGTGAAAAACTGCTCGATCTCCTCCTGACTTAGAGTGAAGCACGCGGGAGGGTAGCAATTTCCGGTCTTCTTGGCATTTTTGCCTTTGCGACGACTTTCCGTGTCCTGCTTCGCCTCATCATCATCATCATCATCATCATCATCATCATTAGCGTGAAGCTCCTGCCTGATGCCCATTGATTTCAAGTCTGCCCTTGCTTTCGACCCATCTTTGGTCCTCTCTGGCATGTTGAGCAGGGTACCAAGCAGACTCTCGCACACGTTCTTCGTGATATGCATGACATCAAGGCTGTGAGGCACACGGTGGATCTTCCAGTACGGCAAGTCCCAGAAAACAGACCTCGTTTTCCATACCTTTAGCAGCGGCTCTGGCGCCTTTCGCTTCTTTCCAGGCTCTGGCGCCTTTTGCTTCTTTCCCGGCAGTGGGCAATCTTTCCAAATTTTCAACAGCTCGTCTATTTCCTCGCCGCTCCTCGTACGCGGGCGTCCTCGGGGTTCGGTTTCACCATCGAACAGATCCTTGCGTTTTCTCCACAGGTCATCGTCGCTAAGCCACCTTCGATGTCCCATGAACACGGTTTTTGAAGACCCGGGATCTCTATCTAGCTGGCGATACGTTGTGTCATCCATGCACCTGACGCATCTAGAAAATCCGTGGACCACCTGCCCCGCGACATATCCGTAACCGAGATAGTCGTGCACCGTCATGAGCAGTGCGGCTCTCATAGGGAAATATTCTTTCTCTGCGGCGTCCCACATATTGGCTGGCGTTTTCCACAGCGTGTCAAGCTCCTCTTTCAGCAGCCCCAGATACAGATTGATGTCGTTCTCTGGTTGTTTCGGTCCTTCAATTAGCATACTCATGTGAATGTACTTCCTCTTCATGCACAACCAGGGAGGAAGGTTGTACATCCACACAAACACAGGCCAGGTGCTATGTGTGCTTCTCTGGCTGCCAAACGGATTGACTCCATCGGTGCTCGCGCCCAGCACGATGTTCCTTGGATCGTTCCCAAATTCTTGGTCTTCGAAGTTCAACGCTTGCCACTGGCTCGCATCCTTAGGGTGACTCAGCATCTTGTCTTTTTTATCTATCTCCGGATCATTTGCGTCATCTTCTCGCTTCTTCTCCTCCCTATCCGCGTGCCAACGCAGGAACTTTGCTATATTAGGGTCCGCGAAATACCGTTGCAGACGAGGAGTGATCGGATAGTACCACACCACTTTTCGAGGAGCTTTCTTCCTCTTCTTGTATCGATTGACGCCCCACACCGGACATATGGTAGACTCCGCGTGCTCGTCCCAATAAATGATGCAATTGTTCATGCACACATGGTATTTCACGTGTGGTAAATCCAGAGGACACACGATTTTCTTCGCCTCCTCGAAACTGGTCGGGCACTTGTTCCCCTTGGGAAGACGTTCGTGCCAGAATGACATGTTCTCGTCGAAGCATGCGTCGGTCATTTTGTGTTTTACCTTCATCTCCAGAGCCACGAGCGTTACTTTCACGCGGGTATCCTCGGGCCTGCATCCTTCATACAATGGAGTAACCGCGTCTAACTCCAGTTGATCCATCTTGGCTTTCTCTCGGGCGGCAGCTCTTGCGTTATCCGTCTGCTTGAGAAGCAGCTCTTGAATATGAGGGTCCTGCACCCAGCCCATCGATGGTCCAGCGCCGTCTGCTCCGCCAGCATCATCATCTTCATGATCATGCTCGTCGTCTGCTCCGGCATCTTCCTCATCATCATGTCCTGCATCTTCTACATGATGACTATGTACAGCATCACCGTCATGATCATCTCCTGGGGATTCTTCGTCTTCTCACCCGCCCGAGCCGCGGTGGTTGTCTTGCTGCCCTTCCTCATTTCTTGCCCGGCCCCCATGGACGACTTCGTAGTCATCTTCATCACCTTGCCACCGATAGCCATCCATGAAACCACACAAGAGCAGGTGGTCCCGCACCTGCCCGGAATCCGGGTCCGCAATAAGGCTCTTCAGCTTGCATCTTCGACACGGACATCTTATCTCCATCTCGTTCTTTTGAAGCATCTCGGCCTTCGCGGAGCTCAAAAACCTATTCACGATGCCTTCGGTCATCGTGCGGACCATGGTCGCCTGCGGGGTAGAGCAAAACGATATTTTAGAACCAAGAAAAAATTTGGCATGACTTTCCCTAAAAATAGGACCAAAAAGAATGGTTAATGCCAAAATTCTCGCCGAAACGGAAATGAATCAACATTCCGGCAAAATATTGGCAACTTTCGCATTTCAAATACCGGTACATCTCCAAACACAAACACATATGCAACATCACAAACATATGCAACACCACGAACATACATAGATCTAGCTAGGCCATAAAAAGTGCATGTGCACATTGTTGTAGGGAGAACAACATAAATATAGCTTCCCCCTTAGTTACCTATCAAAACAAGGTAATTTAACCACTTAATTTGAATGAACCTATGGTGGAAATGAGGTGACAAAGAGGAGGCACCCGAGACAAGCTTTGGAGTAGGAGGTGGAGACAATGAAGTGGGGAGAAAGTGAGTTGTTAGGCGTGGCTGTCCAAAATATCTTGTTGGTGCCCACTTACTAATGGCGCACCACCTCGAAATTAGTAGTTTTGCAAAAAAATAAAAATAAAAAAACATACTAATGGCGCACTATACCAAAGTACGCCATTACTAGTTTAAACTAGTGTGCGCCATTAGTAGTTTTGAAAAAAAAGAATAAAAAATATAATAAAAAAATAACAGTAGTGGCGCACTCTGTGACAGGTGTGCCATTACTAGTTACAACTAATAATGGCGCACTTTGTCTGGATGCGCCATTAATATGTTTGGAAAACGAAAAAAAATTGATACTAATGGCGCACCCTGACCCAGGTGCGTCATTAGTGTATTCAACTCTAATGGCGTACCATAAGGTGGTGCGCCATTAGTATATACTAATGACGCACCGCATGTCTGGTGCGCCATTAGTGTCAATCTCATCTATAACCCTTTTTCTAATAGTGGGGGGCACGCAAGGATTAGATCACAGGTCGCTTTGACCGTGCGACAAGCTGCTGCCACTGCTCCCCTGTTAGGCCCTTCCCAGTGCTCCAAGGTGTACAGGTGCTAAGGACGCCACGTAGGCAAAAAAGTGATGTGGCAAAGCAATTAAAGAGGAGAGAGAGCATTATAGTGACCCCAGGAAGAAACGGCGCTAAGCACGCGAACCTATGTAAAATGACTACCAACCAATACATGAGAGAGTTTAATTATTAAACAATTGCATGGGGAAGCTTAGCTCCAAAAGCTAAGCACCTTTGCATTGGAAAGACTAGTTGCTAAGACTTTTAATGCATTTAGCACCTCCTCTAAGCACCCATGCATTGGAAGAGGTCTTACATTGGTGGATAGAGATAAGGCGCAGACTACTTGAGATAACCAACTTTATTATTTCTCTTTATTATTTTTTATTTTCTTTCTCCGCTCGTGGTTACAGAGGAGGCGCGGATACTTGATACAAAAAATTCACGAGGGGTCTGGATTTACATAACTATTGGTTTGAAGATCTGCTTCAGGATCATAGCGCCTGGTCTGGATTTAGTTGGACCAGCGAACTTCAGCGTGTGAGCGGCATTTCCTTCTTGAAGGTGTCGTCCCCTTTGTCTACTCATATGTGGTCGTATGTTTACGTTTTGGGAATGCTTCCATGAGCCATGTCCTATGTGGACCGGCTCAAGTATTTTCTTTTCCATTTCGCTGTTTGTAATCCAATTTGTTCGGATTTATCAACAATCAATAATATATGGCTGTGTGCATCATTCGACACCGAGGCCGATGGTCTTTCATTGTTTCAGAAGAAAAAACAGCAGACCGGCCTTCACTGTTATGTGTGCCTATCTTATTTCTAAAACCAACCGAATCATCTACTCCTTCCGTTCTTAAATATAAGCCTTCTTAGATATTCCAATATGGACTACATACGAAGTAAAATAAGTGAACCTACAGTCTAAAACATGTCTATATACATATGCAGTCCTCATTGAAATATCTTGAAAGGCTTATATTTAAGAACGGAGGATGTAGTACTTATTAGCTTAGAAGTAGCAGTGGATGAAAAAAGGGGAATTCCCCCCTCCTCCCGCGACGCTCCCACGAAGGAAACCCTAGCGCCGCCGCTTCTCCTCCCCTCCTCCTCTCCCCCTCCCTCACGGCCACCGAGGGGCGCGAGCGGGCGAAGCCCGGTAGTCGCCGACGGCTGCGGGGCTCCCCTCATCTCCTCGCGCGCGGATCTCGGTGCGGGCAGGATCTCGCGTGCTGGGACGTGGCGCTTGTTGTCGGGCGCGGCGGCGCAACGGCGCTCCGGCGGGGGCCGACGATGGTGGCATGGCGGTTGCGAGATGGGCGGCAAGGCGCGTGGTGGTGCAAGCCGGCGGGCAGGTTTCGGCGGCGGTTGCCTCCCGGCAGCACCGACGAGCCTCCTCTGGCGCTGCCTGTCGTGTGCGACCGGGTCGCACGCGGCCCCTCTCGCCGTGGCCCTCTGGTGGGGGAGGGGCAGCGGTGGTGGTGGGCGCCCCCGTCCAGTCGGGCGCTTGCGGCTGGACGGCGGAGCTCGGCACGGGAAGACCTCCCTGATGGCCCCCCATGGCTGCGGCGGCGACAGATCTGCCATATCATCCCTCTTCCTCGACATCGAGTCGCGGTGGATGCTCTCCAGCGGGTCCGGACCTTCGGCTTCGGGGGCGAAACAGGTGGTTTCAGGGGGAGGCTGGTCGGGGGATGGGTTCTTCATTGGCAATTGGCCGTTCCCCCACCCCCCCCCCTTCCCTCGGGCAGTGTCAGGTCATAGTTCGTCTCGAGGCAGTGCCCGCCGGCGACTCCAGGAGGCGGTGGGGGCGTGGATTTGGTCAAAGTCGTGTCCTTTTGGAGATCTCGCGGTGATCTGGTGGCAGGGCGGCGGCCCTGACAGTGGGAGACGCGGCGGTTGTCATTGGCAATTGGCCTAAGGAATCTATCAATTACCTAAACCCATTCTACAACAACATAACAATAATGAATGTTGCATATTGTAAAACCATGTAACCTCAACAAGAGCTATATACATATGATCTAATGTTCAAAAAGCAAACCTTGCAGGATCATCCTTGAGAACGGGGAGTATGGGCCGCCAAATCATCATAAAAGGGCTGACAACACTGAAACCTTGATCTTTTTCTGCTGTCTCATCCACTTTACGCAGTGTCTTGCTCCCGACGTCCAGATAGAGTGTGTGTCCACCCATTCTTATGAACATAAATCAGCATTGTCTCCCACCTGGTCTATCAGCACAACGACACAATGATTGTCCTCAAGCGTGTGATCCAACGTCTTTAAACCAATGAAATCGACCGACGACCAGTTATCCCCCTTGTAGAGCCAAATGCGAAGAAGAAACTTCATGACATGGATGATATATACACCAGAAGCATCATTGGATGGTGACAACATGGTCTTGAAATACTTATATGTCACACCTTGTGGAAGCTGAATTGTGGACAAACTTGAGGCCACAAACTCTTATTTTACGATGAAGTACGCATGTACTCAAGCAGCCCCAATCTGGGTAAAAGCTATGAATTTTAAGCATAATCTAACAGGAAAATATAGTGTTTAGCCATCCGAACAAATCTAAGCATAAAACATAGAGATACAATGGCTAGAAAGAATACAATCACGGGAGCTGGACATGATTTATTGGATCGTACATGAATCTGGGATTCAAGGCTAGAGAGTATCACGACCAGGAGAGCCGGAGTTGGACTGTTAGATATGATCGTATCTGCTAAATCAACCATTATTCGAAATATATCACATACTTGAATACATACATTTAATTTATGGGGAGCAGAGAAATTTACGGCTGCAGAAATACTCCCCTGGTGAGTGGGCATAATAGCGACCAGTTTCAAAGTTGAATGTCATTGAGGAAGTTGGAACTTTGATATGGATGTGTTTTTTATTCAATGGTTGGACGTGGAGCAGGGAACTTTTTTTTGTATGTGATATATTTCATTTTTCTTCGTAGAACTTGGACGTGGTTGTGAAGGACTCTAGTTTTGTACAAACATGATTTGTTTTTTCCTAGAGGGACATGGCCGCTAATGATTCACATGCGCGTGCTGATTTTCTATACAAATAGACACGGGTGGTGAGGACTTCCTTTTGGGTACGTGATAGATTTCTCTTTTCTCTTTTCTGGAACTTGTACGTGGGTGTCATGGACTCCTATTTGATAAGTACTCCCTCCGTCTTTTGAAGAGTATACTTCTAACTATGTTGGAAGACAAATATTTTTACGTTTGACCATGTTTATTCAATAATATACCAACATTTATGACATCAAACTAGTAGCTTTAGATTCGTGATAAAATATATTTCAAAATATACCTATTTGGTTTCATAAATGTTGATATAATTTTCCACAAACTCGGTTAAACTTTGAGATAGTTTGACCCTCCAATAAAGTTGGAAGTACACTATTTAAAGAACAAAGGGAGTATGGGACTATCGGTCTAATTCATTTTAATTATGTATGCACGTGGGTTATAAGATACAAAAGCTTTGCTTTGGTCAGTTGAATCTAATTCAACCAGTTATCCTCACGGTGACCGCGTTGCCGCATGCGTGGTGGCCGCGTCAAGTGGCAAAATTTTGTGTTTTGACCCTTTTCTGAAAGTAAATCGAGATCTGACCCTAGTTTGTAAAAATTTCAGGATCTGGCCCTTTCTTACTGCCATGGCCCCTGGCGGTAGGGTATAACAGCCTACTGTCAAGGGCCATGACGGTAGGAAACACCCCTTCGGCCAAATAGGCTGGCGGTAGCCTGTACAACCCTACCGCCAAGGGCCTTGGCGGTAGGTGCGAGCATGCACTGTTTTTCGTACTTAGAAAAAAAAACAACCCTACCGCGGCCTTGGCGGTAGACTGTTATACCTTACCGCCAGGGGCCTTGGCGGTAGGATGTTATACCTTACCGCCAGAGGCCTTGGCGGTAAGAAAAGGGTCAGATCCCGAAATTTTTGCAAAGTAGGGTCAGATCTCGAATTAGTTTTGAAAAAGCGTCAAAACACGAAAATTTGCCGCGTCAAGTCCGTTACCGAGGCTGCAGCTTGAGCTGAGAAGGGAAGGAGAACTGAGAAGATTACGTATGGGAGTTTATTTGGCTGGCCGCGTCCGACCGGGACTCTTTCTGTCTCCGCTCCTGTACATGTCGTTTATTTATTTTTGGCCAGTTCATTACAGATCATCGTATTACCATTGAAGTCGTTCAATTCGGCTATATCTAAGGTAATTATACGAAGACCGTGCAAGTAGACACGAACATGGCAATCGCCGGCGGCGCCATGTCTCGTACACAAGCAAGAGGCCGGCTGCAACAACACCAAACGCTGACGTTCGACATGCTCGTGGACATTGCCACTCGCACTGACCCGGTCACTCTCGTGCGCTTCGCCGCCACCTGCGTCGATATGCGCTGCCGCATCAAGGACGACCCGGACCTCCATAGGCGTCTCCGCATCCGGCACGGCGACCGCTTCGTGCTCCCCTACCGTCGTACAAAGCAAAATAAGAAGCGTAATAAAATAAACATCACATGCAATCAAAATATATGACACGATATGGCCATCATCATCTTGTGCTTTTGATCTTTAGCTCCAAAGCATCGTCATGATCTCCATTGTCACCGGCTTGACACCATGATCGCTTAACATGCATACGACTAATATTAAAGAATTGTACCATCAATACCACATACTAAAAAATTTGAATTTGAATTTTTGGTCAAACTTGAAATTTGGGTCCAATTTGAAATTCGGCCAGAATTTAAATAGCATTACACAAATACCAGTTTACACAAATTGAGGCAAGTTTTTTATTCTACAAAACACATCACCATTAAACAAGTTTGACAAATGAAGTTTTCACTTCTTCTTAGCACTCGATTTCTACTTCTTCTTACCACTTTTTGATCGTACGACACCTAGTTCACTCAAACTCTTGATTTTCATAACTGGACTAGCTAGGTTAGCTGGAGTTGGCACCACAACATCTACATGAGGCTCAGTTTGCACAACAATAACTCTAGTAGCTTCAACTGGTAATACAACTTGCAATATAGGCTCAGTTTGCATCACATCTGCCGCAACAGCTTCAGTTGGCAGAACAGCTTCAGTTTAAGTTTGCAGAATATCTGCCGCAACAGCTTCAGTTTGCAGAACATCTTCAGTTTCAGTTTCAGTTTGCAGAACATCTGCCACAACAGCTTTAGTTTGCACCACATTCTGCACCACATCATCATCCAAATGTTGGTCATGATGCATCACAAGATCAAAGACCGTCTCATTTTGCACCACAATATCATCCAAATCTTGATCATTTTGCATCACAACATCATCCAACTCTTGCTCATTTTGAACCGCAGCATCATCCAACTTTGGTTCATCACCATAACTTCTTTTTTTTCTACAACCATTGATTCTTGCCTTTTTGATTGCCCAGCAATCTTCAACAACAAGGGGTTGACCTCCATGCTTCCTCCTGGAAAACAAAGCTTGTAATTTGGATAGTAATTAAATACAACACCCAAATAAAAAAAACACAAACGTAAACATACTTCGGCCTTTTAGGAGTGTAACGATATTTTGGAGATCCTTTTCGGTGCCCAAGTTCCTGGCACAGCTTGCATCTACGTTTGTTACCTTTTTGGGACCTTTTTAGCTTTGCATCCTTCTTCCCCTTCCCCTTTTTACTACTCCCACCTTTCTCAAACCATGCCTTGAATCTACTCTCTTTAGGACTACCAGCTTTTCTTTTTGTTAGGGGAGGGCACATGGAAAGTTCATTTTCCACTTCAGGCCACAGAGACGTATCTGTAAGTGCTAGAATTGGAGTTGCATGTGCAACCTTGAATCTTGCCACTGAGTAGTATTCATGCAAGTATGGGTGCATGTTTATCTTGGGTTGGGAGGCCAAGAAAAGTATGGCATGGCCACAAGGTTTCCCGATGTGTTGCCACTCAAGGCAAGTGCAGTCATGCAACTCAGTGTTAACAACGTGCCTCCTTCCAGTCTTGGTATCTCTAACTTCAGCACCCCACAATGAAGATTTGTCAACAGACAAATGTGTAAGATTCCTGCTCCTGTTCACCACCTGTTGTACCACTACAGGAAGCGTATCCCCTTGCAGACAATCACCAATCCTTCTTCTCAATTGCCACATGCGCATGATCATGATCCTGATCTAGTCAACCATGTCATGCACAAGCAAGTTCTTTAACTGCTTTATCTTGTTGTTAAAAGTTTCTGCCAAGTTATTGCTGTTATGATCACACTTGATGGCAGTGTTAAATCCTGACCTGTACCACAACAGAGAATGATATGTGTTCAACCATGGACCAAACTCACTGCATGCTGCTTTTATCTTATCAAGATGATATGAATGTGTTTGTTTGGTGTAAGATCTTGCTGCTGGCCACATTCTGCCAAATTCTTCCCCTCTGGATTTTTTGATGAAATTCATCCACATATGGCCGAAGCAATCTTCACTATATTTTCTAGACCTTTACATGCATCTGTGTATACTGCCAAAGGTGACACTGGCCCTGCATCTTTTCAACTGCATCATGAACCATGTCCATGAAACCTCTGTCTTTGACTGAAACAAACCAATAGCAACAGGGAACATCCAGTTGTGTCCATCTAAAGCATTGCATGTTGCCAATTGACCATTCCATTTGCCAGTCAAAAAAAGATGAGTCTATACTCAAATATGGACGGTGATACGTCTCGAACGTATCTATAATTTTTGATTGTTCCATGCTATTACTTATGAAGTCTTGGATGTTTAATGGGCTTTATCTTACACTTTTATATCATTTTTGGGACTAACCTATTAACCCAAAGGCCCAGTCCAGATTGTTGTTTTTTGCCTATTTCAGGGTTTTGCAGAACAATAATATCAAACAGAATCCAAACGGAATGAAACCTTCGCGAGAGATATTTTTGGAGAAAATCACGCACGGGGGACTTGAGAACCACGTCAGGGCAGCCTCGGGGTGTCCACGAGGGTGGGGGCACGCCCCCCTTCCCAGGGCGTGCCCCCTGCCTCGTGGGCCCCTCGAGCACCCCCCCGGTGTCCTCCTTCCTCCTATACAAGTCTACGTACCCCGAAACCTTCGACAACAGAGAGAAAACCCTAATTCCACCACCGTAACCTCTGTTCCCGTGAGATCCCATCTTGGAGCCTGTTCCGGAGCTCCACCGGAGGGGGATCCATCAGGGAGTTCTTCATCATCATCATCATCATTGCCCTCACCATGAGTTGTGAGTAGTCTACCACAGACCTTCGGGTCCATAGCTAGTATCTAGATGGCTTCTTCTCTCTCTCTCTCTCTCTAGATCTCAATACAAAGTTATCCTCGGTCTTCGAGGAGATCTATTCGATGTAATCTCTTTTTGCGGTGTGTTTGTCGAGATCCGATGAATTGTGAGTTTATGATCAAGATTATCTATGAGAAATATTTGGTTCTTCTCTGAAATTTTTATGTGTGCTCATAGTATCCTTGCAAGTCTCTTCGAATAATTGGTTTGGTTTGGCCTACTAGATCTATAGTTCTTGCAATGGGAGAAGTGATTGGCTTTGGGTTCAATCTTGCGGTGTCCTTTCCCAGTGACAGTAGGGGCAGCAAGGCACGTATTGTATTGTTGCCATCAAGGATAAAAATATGGGGTTTATATCATATTGTTTGAGTTTATCCCTCTACATCATGTCATCTTGCTTAAGGCGTTACTCTGTTCTTATGAACTCAATACACTAGATGCATGCCGGATAGCGGTCGATGTGTGGAGTAATAGTAGTAGATGCAGAATCGTTTCGGTCTACTTGTTTCGGACGTGATGCCTATATACAATGATCATGCCTAGATAGTCTCATATTTATTCGCTTTTCTATCAATTGCTCCACAGTAATTTGTTTACCCGTCGTAGAATATCGTTATCATGAGAGAAGCCACTAGAGAACACTATGGCCCCCGGGTCTATTCTCAACATATCAATCTACATCTACTTTACTTTTATCGCTTTTTTTTCTATTCTTATAAACAAAAATACCAAAAATATAAACTATCATCTCTATCATATCTCACTTTCGTAAGTGACCGTAAAGGGATTGACAACCCCTTATCGCATTGGCTGCGAAGTTCTTATTTATTTCTGCAGGTGCGAGGGACTCGCGCGTGGTCTCCTACTGGATTGATACCTTGGTTCTCAAAAACTGAGGAAATACTTACGCTACTGTGCTGCATCTCCCTTTCCTCTTCGAGGGAATACAACGCAAGCTCGAGAAGTAGCAGACGGCGCCCCTGCTTTGAAGCCATATATGCAAGGCTTTAAGGCCATAAAGAACTTGGAGAAAAGAACTCTACCATCCTCTGTTACCTCAGTATCTATCTCCACAACACTACCAGGTGACCTCTTTTCCACCTCCGCTTTGAAGTTATAAAGCATCCTAAAAGTATTTGCCCAATCACCATATAATGTTTTCATTGCCCTCTGTTTTGCTTTCCACATTGTGGTATACTTCACCTTAATGGGGTATGTCTTTTCCAAGTCCACTTTAAGTTTCCTTTACTGTAGTGTTTGGTTTCTTGGCTAAAATTGGAGTGATCTTTTCTGCAATCCAAAGCTGTGATGTCATGGTTGATACTCTCTGTGAACTTGTAATACAAGTATGTCACTAGTGCAGAACTGGGCTATAGCACTGGTTCGGAAGGCCCTTTAGTGTCGGTTCTGTAACCGACACTAAAGGGTGGAGACTAAAGGCCCCCCTCCCCTTTAGTACCGGTTCTGCACGAACCGCCACTAAAGGGCCACCACGTGGCACGAGCCAATGCCAGGGGCGGGGATCCCTTTAGTACCGGTCGGTAACACCAACCAGTACTAAAAGGTTCAGGTGGTTTTGGGTTTATGATTTCTTTTTCCTTTAATTTTTTTCCAGTTAATTCTTTTTCATTTGCTGGTATTTGACGATACTACATATTGTACATGTATGCATATATATAAATAGAATTTCTCGCAGAACCGACCTTGAATTGCTCGTACCTGATCCTCCGGTAGGAGCTGATCCCGCATCTCATTGAACTTCAAAATAAGGAGATCAATATGCATGTATTAGTTGTGTGATTAGATATCGATAATGATGTAAAAATTGTGAGTAGTGTTCTGGCAAACGTACTCGTCGCTGTCTATCATCCGGTTTCCTTTCGGACGCCATCATGCGAATGTTCTTGCAAACGTAGTATGCACATAAATTATTCCACGACGCCTGCTGTTGGAAATATGCCCTAGAGGCAATAATAAAAGTATTATTATTATATTTCCTTGTTCATGATAATCGTCTGTTATTCATGCTTGAATTGTATTGTACGGAAACAGCGATACATGTGTGAATACATAGACCACAATGAGTCCCTGGTAGGCCTCTAGTTACCAGCTCGTTGATCAATAGATGGTCACGGTTTCCTGACCATGGACATGGGATGTCAGTGATAACGAGATCACATCATTAGGAGAATGATGTGATGGACAAGACCCAATTCTGAGCATAGCACGAGATCGTATAGTTCGTAATGCATAAGATTTTCAGTGTCAAGTATTTATTCCTTAGACCATGAGGTTGTACAACTCCCGGATGCCGTAGGAATACTTTGGGTGTGCCAAACGTCACAACGTAACTGGGTGGCTATAAAGGTACGCATCGGGTATCTCTGAAAGTGTCTGTTGAGTTGGTACGAACCGAGACTGGGATGTTGTCACTCCGTATGACGGAGAGGTACCTCTGGGCCCACTCGGTAAGACATCATCATAATGAACTCAATGTGACTAAGTAGTTAGTCACGGGATGATGGATTACGGATCGAGTAAAGAGACTTGCCATGACGAGATTGAACAAGGTATTGGGAATACCGACGATCGAATCTCTGGCAAGTACCGTACCGATGGACAAAGGGAATGACATACGGGATTGAGTGAATCCTTGACACGGTGGTTCATACGATGAAGATCATCGAGGAACACGTGGGAACCAACATGGGTATCCAGATCCCGCTGTTGGCTATTGACTGGAGAGTCTTCTCGGTCATGTCTACGTGTCTCCCGAACCCGTAGGGTCTACACACTTAAGGTTCGGTAATGCTAGGGTCGTAGAGATAAATGCACGTGGAAACCCAAAAGCTGTTCGGAGTCCCGGATGAGATCCCGGACGTCACGAGGAGTTTCAGAATGGTCCGAAGGTAAAGATTGATATATAGGAAGTCAGGTTTCGGCCATCGGGTGATCTTCGGGGGTCACCGGGAGCGTCCCGGGACCACCGGAGGGGCCCCGGGGGTCCACCGTGTGGGGCCACCCATCCCGGTGGGGCCCCTAGGCCGCAAGGGGAAGTGTCCAGCCCTAATGGGCTGGCGCATCACTAGGGGCCCACCTCCCCATGCGCCTAGGGTTGAAACCCTAGGGGGGAGGGGGCGCCCCACTTGCCTTGGGGGGCAAGGACTCCCCCCAGGCCGCCGCCCCCCTGCAGATGCCATCTGCAGGGCATGGCGCACCCCCTTGGCCCCCTATATATATGTGGGGAGGGAGAGGGCAGCCGCACCCTTGCCCTGGCGCCTCTCCCCCTCCCGTCACACCTCCATACTACCAACGCAGGGCGCCCGGCGAAGCCCTGCTGCGATCTCCACTGCATCCACCACCACGCCGTTGTGCTGCTGGATCTCTGACGACTTCTCCTCCCCCCTTGCTGGATCAAGAAGGAGGTGACGTTGCTGCACCGGACGTGTGTTGAACGCGGAGGTCCCGTCCGTTCGGCGCTAGATCATCGGTGACGAAGAACGCGAAGAGTACGACTACTTCATCCACGCTTCTTCGAAAGCTTCCGCACGCGATCTACATAACGGTATGTAGATGCACTCTTACTTGCTCGTTGCTAGATGTCTCCTTAGTTGGATCTTGGTGAAAGCATAGAATTTTTTTGAATTCTGCTACGTTCCCCAACAGTGGTATCAGAGCTAGGTTTTATGCGTAGCATCTTGCACGAGTAGAACACAAAGCAGTTGTGGGCGTTTGAGTTTGTTCAACTTTCTTACCATTACTAGTCAATCTTGATTCGGCGGTATTGTGGGATGAAGCGGTCCGGACCGACTTTACACGTACGCTTACGTGAGACTGGTTCCACCGACAGACATGCACTAGATGCATAAGGTGGCTAGTGGGTGTCTGTCTCTCCTACTTTAGTTGGATCGGATGCGATGAAAAGGGTCCTTATGAAGGGTAAATAGAAATTGACAAATCACGTTGTGGTTTTGGCGTAGGTAAGAAACGTTCTTGCTAGAAATCCTATAGAAGCCACGTAAAACTTGCAACAACAATTAGAGGACGTCTAACTTGTTTTTGCAGCATGTGCTATGTGACGTGGTATGGCCAAAACGAAGATGTGATGAATGATATATGTGATGTATGAGATTGATCATGTTTTTGTAATAGGGAATCACGACTTGCATGTCGATGAACTTGACAACCGGCAGGAGCCATAGGAGTTGTCTTAATTATTGTATGACATGCGTGTCACTGAATAACGCTATGTAATTACTTTACTTTATTGCTAAACGTTAGCCTTAGTAGTAGAAGTAATAGTTGGCATGACGACTTCTTCAAGACACGATGATGGAGATCATGGTGATGAAGATCATGGTGTCGAGCCGGTGACAAGATGATCATGGTGCCCCGAAGATGGAGATCCAAGGAGCAAGATGATATTGGCCATATCATGTCACTTTAATTGATTGAATGTGATGTTTATCATGTTTATGCATCTTGTTTACTTAGAACGACGGTAGTAAATAAGATGATCTCTCACTAAAATTTCAAGAATTGTGTTTCCCCTAACTGTGCACCGTTGCTAAAGTACGTTGCTCCGAAGCACCACGTGATGATCGGGTGTGATAGGTTCTAACGTTCGCATACAACGGGTGTATAGCATGTACAGACATGGCCTCGGAACACGGAAGACCGAAAGGTCGAACAAGAGTCGTATACTTGACGAGCCTAGCATGTACAGACATGGCCTTGGAACACGGAAGACCGAAAGGTCGAACAAGAGTCGTATAGAAGATACGATCAACATGAAGATGTTCACCGTTGATGACTAGTCCGTCTCACGTGATGATCGGACACGGGCTAGTCGATTCGGATCGTGTATCACTTAAGATGACTAGAGAGATGTCATTCTGAGTGGGAGTTCATTAAAATTTGATTAAGATGAACTTAATTATCATGAACTTAGTCTAAATTCTTTACAATATCTCTTGTAGATCAAATGGCCCATGCTCAGGTTTCCCTCAACTTCAACGCGTTCCTAGAGAAAACCAAGCTGAAAGACGATGGTAGCAACTATACGGATTGGGTCCGTAACCTGAGGATTATCCTCATAGCTGCCAAGAGATCATATGTCCTTGAATCACCGCTAGGTGATGCACCTGCTCCCGATGCGGCCCAAGACGTTTTGAACGTCTGGCAGTCGCGTAGTGATGATTACTCCCTGGTTCAGTGCGGCATGCTTTACAGCTTAGAGTCGGGCCTCCAAAAGCGTTTTGAGCACCACGGAGCATATGAGATGTTCGAAGAGCTGAAAATGGTTTTCCAAGCTCATGCCCGAGTCGAGAGATATGATGTCTCCGACGCATTCTACAGCTGTAAGATGGAGGAAAACAATTCTGTCAGTGAGCACATCCTCAAGATTTCAGGATTGGACAACCGCTTGTCTCAGCTGGGAATGAATCTCCCAGACGAAGCGATCATTGACAGAATCCTCCAGTCGCTCCCACCAAGCTTCAAGAGCTTCGTGTAGAACTTCAATATGCAAGGGATGGAGAAGTCCATTCCCGAGGTGTATTCAATGCTGAAATCAGCGGAGGTGGACATCAAGAAAGAACATCAAGTGTTGATGTTCAATAAAACCACTAAGTTCAAGAAAGGCAAGGGTAAGAAGAACTTCAAGAAGGACGGCAAGGGAGTTGCCGCGCCTGGCAAGCCTGTTGCCGGGAAGAAGCCAAAGTATGGACCCAAGCCTGAGACAGAGTGCTTTTATTGCAAGGGAACGGGTCACTGGAAGCGGAACTGCCCCAAATACTTAGCAGAAAAGAAGTCCGGCAACGTCAAAGGTATATATGATATACATGTTATTGATGTGTACCTTACCAGCACTCGTAGTAGCTCCTGGGTATTTGATACTGGTGTAGTTGCTCACATTTGTAACTCAAAACAGGAGCTGCGGAATAAGCGGAGACTGGCGAAGGATGAGGTGACGATGCGCGTCGGGAATGGTTCCAAGGTCGATGTGATCGCTGTCGGCACGCTGCCTCTACATCTACCCTCGGGATTAGTTTTAAACCTTAATAATTGTTATTTAGTACCAGCTTTGAGCATGAACATTGTATCTGGATCTCGTCTTATGCGAGATGGCTACTCTTTCAAATCGGAGAATAATGGTTGTTCTATTTATTTGAGAGATATGTTTTATGGTCATGCCCTGCTGGTCAATGGTTTATTTTTGATGAATCTCGAATGTGATGATACACATATTCATACTGTAGATGCCAAAAGATGTAAAGTTGATAATGATAGTCCCACATACTTGTGGCATTGCCGCCTTGGTCATATTGGTGTCAAACGTATGAAGAAGCTCCATTCAAATGGACTTCTAGAGTCTCTTGATTATGAATCATTTGACACATGCGAACCATGCCTCTTGGGCAAGATGACCAAGACTCCGTTCTCCGGAACAATGGAGCGAGCAACCGACCTGTTGGAAATCATACATACAGATGTGTGCGGTCCAATGAGTGTTGAGGCTCGCGGAGGCTATCGTTATGTTCTCACCCTCATGAATGACTTCAGTAGATATGGGTATATCTATTTGATGAAACACAAGTCTGAGACCTTTCAAAAGTTCAAGGAATTTCAGAATGAGGTTGAGAATCAACGTGACAGAAAAATAAAGTCCTTGTGATCGGATCGTGGGGGTGAATATTTAAGTCATGAATTTGGAACACACCTTAGGAGCCGTGGAATTGTTTCACAATTGACACCGCCCGGAACACCTCAACGTAACGGTGTGTCCGAACGTCGAAATCGTACTCTGTTGGACATGGTGCGATCTATGATGTCCCTCACCGATTTACCGCTATCTTTTTGGGGTTATGCTTTAGAGACTGCCGCATTCACTTTAAATAGGGCTCCGTCGAAATCCGTTGAGACGACTCCGTATGAACTTTGGTTTGGCAAGAAACCGAAGCTGTCATTTCTAAAAGTTTGGGGTTGCGATGCTTATGTCAAGAAACTTCAACCTGAAAAGCTCGAACCTAAATCGGAAAAATGCGTCTTCATAGGATACCCAAAGGAAACAATTGGGTACACCTTCTACCACAGATCCGAAGGCAAAGTTTTTGTTGCCAAGAATGGATGCTTTCTGGAGAAAGAGTTTCTCTCGAAAGAAGTGAGTGGGAGGAAAGTAGAACTTGATGAGGTGACAGTCACTCCTCCTGGACCGGAAAGTAGCGCAGCGCAGGAAACCGTTCCTGAGGTGCCTGCACCGACAAGGGAGGAAGTCAATGATAATGATCATGAAGAAACAGATCAAGTTACTGCTGAACTTCGAAGGTCCACAAGGGTACGTTCCGCACCAGAGTGGTACGGCAACCCTGTACTAGAAATCATGTTGTTAGACAACGGTGAACCTTCGAACTATGAAGAAGCGATGGCGGGCCTGGATTCCAATAAATGGCTTGGAGCCATGAAATACGAGATAGAATCCATGTATGAAAACAAAGTATGGACTTTGGTGGACTTGCCTGATGATAGGCACGCCATAGAAAACAAATGGATATTTAAGAAGAAGACAGACGCGGATGGTAATGTGACCATCTATAAGGCTCGGCTTGTCGCTAAGGGTTATCGACAAGTTCAAGGGATTGACTACGACGAGACTTTCTCTCCCGTAGTGATGCTGAAGTCAGTCAGAATCATGTTAGCTATTGCCGCATTATATGATTATGAGATATGGCAAATGGACGTCAAAACAGCATTCCTTAATGGCTTCCTCAAGGAAGAATTGTATATGATGCAACCGGAAGGTTTTGTCGATCCAGAGAACGCTAACAAGGTATGCAAGCTCCAACGCTCGATTTACGGGCTGGTGCAAGCATCTCGGAGTTGGAATATTCGCTTTGATGAAGTGATCAAAGCGTTTGGCTTTATACAGACTTATGGAGAAGCCTGTATTTACAAGAAAGTGAGTGGGAGCTCTGTGGCATTTCTCATATTATATGTGGATGACATATTGCTGATGGGAAATGATATAGAATTCTTGGAAAATGTAAAGGCCTACTTGAATAAAAGTTTTTCAATGAAGGACCTTGGAGAAGCTGCTTACATATTAGGCATCAAAATCTATAGAGATAGATCGAGACGCCTCATTGGTCTTTCACAAAGTACATACCTTGACAAAATATTGAAGAAGTTCAATATGGATCAGTCAAAGAAAGGATTCTTGCCTATTTTGCAAGGTATGAGATTGAGCAAGGCTCAGTCGCCGACCACGGCAGAAGATAGAGAAAAGATGAGTGTCATTCCCTATGCCTCGGCCATAGGTTCTATCATGTATGCCATGCTGTGTACCAGACCTGATGTGAACCTTGTTATAAGTTTGGTAGGGAGGTACCAAAGTGATCCCGGTACGTAACACTGGACAGCGGTCAAGAACATCCTGAAGTACCTGAAAAGGACTAAGGATACGTTTCTCGTTTATGGAGGTGACGAAGAGCTCGTCGTAAAGGGTTACGTCGATGCTAGCTTCGACACAGATCTGGATGACTCTAAGTCTCAAACCGGATACATGTATATTTTGTATGGAGGGGCAGTCAGCTGGTGCAGTTGCAAACAGAGCGTGGTGGCAGCGTCTACATGTGAAGCGGAGTACATAGCTGCTTCCGAAGCAGCGCAGGAAGGAGTCTGGATGAAGGAGTTCATCACCGACCTAGGAGTCATACCAAGCGCGTCAAGCCTGATGACTCTCTTCTGTGACAACACTGGTGCTATTGCTATTACCAAGGAGCCCAGGTTTCACAAGAAGACCAAGCACATCAAGCGCCGTTTCAACTCCATCCGGAATTATGTTCAGGATGGAGACATAGATATTTGTAAAGTGCATACGGATCTGAATGTCGCAGACCCGTTGACTAAACCTCTTTCACGAGCAAAACATGATCAACACCAAAACTCTATGGGTGTTCGATTCATCACAATGTAACTAGATTATTGACTCTAGTGCAAGTGGGAGACTGTTGGAAATATGCCCTAGAGGCAATAATAAAAGTATTATTATTATATTTCCTTGTTCATGATAATCGTCTGTTATTCATGCTTGAATTGTATTGTACGGAAACAGCGATACATGTGTGAATACATAGAGCACAATGAGTCCCTGGTAGGCCTCTAGTTACCAGCTCGTTGATCAATAGATGGTCACGGTTTCCTGACCATGGACATGGGATGTCAGTGATAACGGGATCACATCATTAGGAGAATGATGTGATGGACAAGACCCAATTCTGAGCATAGCACGAGATCGTATAGTTCGTAATGCATAAGCTTTTCAGTGTCAAGTATTTATTCCTTAGACCATGAGGTTGTACAACTCCCGGATGCCGTAGGAATACTTTGGGTGTGCCAAACGTCACAACGTAACTGGGTGGCTATAAAGGTACGCATCGGGTATCTCCGAAAGTGTCTGTTGAGTTGGTACGAACCGAGACTGGGATGTTGTCACTCCGTATGACGGAGAGGTACCTCTGGGCCCACTCGGTAAGACATCATCATAATGAGCTCAATGTGACTAAGTAGTTAGTCATGGGATGATGGATTACGGATCGAGTAAAGAGACTTGCCATGACGAGATTGAACAAGGTATTGGGAATACCGACGATCGAATCTCGGGCAAGTACCGTACCGATGGACAAAGGGAATGACATACGGGATTGAGTGAATCGTTGACACGGTGGTTCATCCGATGAAGATCATCGAGGAACACGTGGGAGCCAACATGGGTATCCAGATCCCGCTGTTGGCTATTGACCGGAGAGTGGTCTCGGTCATGTCTACGTGTCTCCCGAACCCGTAGGGTCTACACACTTAAGGTTCGGTAACGCTAGGGTCGTAGAGATAAATGCACGTGGAAACCCGAAAGTTGTTCGGAGTCCCGGATGAGATCCCGGACGTCACGAGGAGTTCTGGAATGGTCCGGAGGTAAAGATTGATATATAGGAAGTCAGGTTTCGGCCATCGGGTGATCTTCGGGGGTCACCGGGAGTGTCCCGGGACCACCGGAGGGGCCCCGGGGTCCACCGGGTGGGGCCACCCATCCCGATGGGGCCCCTAGGCTGCAAGGGGAAGTGTCCAGCCCTAATGGGCTGGCGCATCACTAGGGGCCCACCTCCCCATGCGCCTAGGGTTGAAACCCTAGGGGGGAGGGGGCGCCCCACTTGCCTTGGGGGGCAAGGACTCCCCCCAGGCCGCCGTCCCCCCTGCAGATGCCATCTGCAGGGCATGGCGCACCCCCTTGGCCCCCTATATATATGTGGGGAGGGAGAGGGCATTCGCACCCTTGCCCTGGCGCCTCTCCCCCTCCCGTCACACCTCCATACTCCCAACGCAGGGCGCCCGGCGAAGCCCTGCTGCGATCTCCACTGCATCCACCAGCACGCCTTGTGCTACTGGATCTCTGACGACTTCTCCTCCCCCTTGCTGGATCAAGAAGGAGGTGACGTTGCTGCACCGGACGTGTGTTGAACGCGGAGGTGCCGTCCGTTCGGCGCTAGATCATCGGTGACGAAGAACGTGAAGAGTACGACTACTTCATCCATGCTTCTTCGAAAGCTTCCGCACACGATCTACATAACGGTATGTAGATGCACTCTTACTTTCTCGTTGCTAAATGTCTCCTTAGTTGGATCTTGGTGAAAGCGTAGAAATTTTTTGAATTCTGCTACATTCCCCAACACCTGCTTCATGGCCTTTATAGAATATAATTCAATCAAATAATAATTAAGCAATCATGATAATTAATGGTATTGAAAGTAGAATTAAAGGGATGGTAGCTAGCTAGCTAGTACTACTTAGTTAATTACCTTGGGTCGATACCAATACAGTTCTTGTTTCCATGACCGGCCTGGAACCACTTTGATGAACTTTTTCCAAGACCTGCCCACCGGCAAAGAAAATGAATAAAGGAGTTATTATAATCAGTTGATATCACGAAATGACGAACTAAAGAGGCCGACATATAGGGCAATAATGATTGAAATTACATGTTGAATATCCCCTTCACGATTGAGTATTCTCTACGATCTTTAAGTAGTGAGTCCAGTAGTATAACCTGTCCTTCTTCAACTTGAATGTCTAACAAGATCCAGTGGAAACTGCATTGCGCACACTTTCGCATGTATAAATTAAGCGGGCATGTGCATAACACTCATCAACTACCCTAAACCCTATACACTTATTAACATCTAGCTAGTAAGACAAAACATATTTTTTAGTATACAAGACAGTGTGTCTCGTGTAAAGTTGTAAGGAAGTAGTATATCTCCATTGGTATTGAGGCGCTTCAAGAACTATAGCATCTTTTCCTCTACGTCCTCTCGATACCATGCATGTGTCCATGCCTCTTCATTAACGGTATTTGGGTCAATGAACCCAATGCCACAGCGTCCAACTTTTTTCATTTCATAGATCTTCATCCTACATAATTAATACCACAGAAAAGAATATAGTAAGGTTTTTCGTGCTGAACATTTTGATATATTATACGTTTTTTTTCAACATCGTATGCAAAAGTTATAGCCGTTTTACTTTTTCATAACACTTTATTGCAAAACATGTCCAAATTTAAGTTTTTAAATTTTCCTAACTAGTAGATGTAGTAATATAACTACATCTCGAAGGATTTTAATTTTTGAAGTTTTATCATTTCTTTTGTTTTTTTAACAGAAATGACGATGGGGGGTTTAGAGTTTGAGAAATGGGCCCTTTAGTCTCGGTTTGAGACATGAACCGGGACTAAAGGGCCCATTTCTGATAACATTGATGTAGAAAAGATCCATTCATGTAGGAATAGACCCCATATTTTTATCCTTAATAGCAACGATACATGCGTGCCTTGTTGCCCCTTCTGTCACTGGGAAGGACACCGCAAGATTGAATCCATTACAAAGCACATCTTCACATTGCAAGATAAATAGATCAAGTTGGCCAAACAAAACCCAAATATCGGAGAAGAATTAGGAGGCTATAATAATCAAGATTGGATATAAAATCAAGGAAAGTGTTTGCAGCCGGTGCGCCGGCCGAACGGTACGCCGGACGCTGCCGGATCAATCTAAATCCTGCGATGCACAACTAATCCCTCGTAATGCACATACATGTCTGGCCATATATTTTATTTAGAATAAGTCAGGCCATGTCTTTTATTTAGAATAAGTCAGGCCACGTCTAGGACCCACCCACGCCCTGCATAGCTCGCTTTCTTTCCATATAAATAACCACCGATTCATTTGTAGCCTTTCCTTTCTCCTTCGGCTCTCCTCTCTCTCATGTTCAGCTGATACTGCGCCCAACATCGCTAGGAGTGGCCGCCCGACCACCTCCCTGACCGGCGACGTGAATTTACTGGAACCAGCCATTGTTTCATAGATGAACCACACATGCAAAATAAATGATGGAACCGATGAACAAAACTTTCTACTAGAACCGGCTGAGCTTTTTGCTGCAACTGTAGGTGTTTTTGCTACGACCAGCATCGACGATTGCAACAAACATTGATGACGAACCGAGACCCATGATGGCGGCGCCGGCCTTTTGTTGCAACCGGTGTCGTTTTTTGCTACTATCATGTTGACGATTGCTACAACCGTTCACGAGGACACCGACGGCGACGACGACCATTTTTGCTGCAAGCGGTGTCGTGTTTTGCTACTACCGGTGTCGACATTTGCTACAACCGTTCACAAGGACACCAACGGAGGGGGGGGGTGACGTCCTTTTTTGCTATCACCAGTGTCATTTTTTGCTACTACCGGTGATGGCGTGTTACATCCACCATGACATCGAGCTACAACTGGCGAGTCGTTTTGCTAGGACGGTTGTCAATCTATGACCTTTGACGGTGGAGCTTTTTTGGTACAACCGGCGAGTCGTTTTGCTGGGACCATGTGAGTTTTTGCTGCGACCTTGCGACCTGTGATGGCATGGCATTTTTGCTACAGCCAGCGAGTTGTTTTGCTGGGACCCATGTGTTTTTTTATGCTGCCAGCGACAATAAACTGTTTTTGCTACAATCGGAAAATCGTTTGTTGGAACCAGTGTGATTTTTTGATACGACCGACAACGGGGAACTTATTTTTGCTACAAACGGCGAGTTCTTTTGCTTGGACCGATGAGAATTTTTGCTACGTCACTGGAAGTAGCGATAATTTTTTTTGACCGGCGACCAATGAGATTTTTTGCTGCGTCCCGATGATGGTAAGCCATTTTTTTCCATGAAGAGCAAAGAGGGGAGGAGAACATCACATAGCTACTGATCATGGACCCATGGTCCAAGGTGGACTACTCACGACTCATCCGGGAAGCGTCCATGGTGGTGGAGAAGCTCCCGGTGGTGGTTCTCCCCTCCGGCAGGGTGCCGGGAAGAGTTCTCCTGATGTTCCCGATCTTGGAAGCACTGCGGCGGCGGAACAGAGGCGAGATCGCGAAAAAGGGTTCTTTCCTCCAGGGTTTCGGGATGAGAGGGATATATATGCGAAGGGGGGCAGCCAGAGGCGGAGCAGGGGCCCCAGGCGCCCCCCTGTGCGGCCAGGGGTGGGGCCGCGCCAGGTGGCCGCCTAGGCCTCCACTGGCTCCCCTCTGGCCCATCTTTGGTTCTTTGCGAAGCTTCCTGTACGCTGATTTTTCCTATATTTTTCCTGGAATTTTTGGAGCACTTTTAATATGGGGGAAACCTGAAATTGAAAAACAGCAGAAAACAGGAACTGGCACTGTGGTGCACTGAGTTAATAGGTTAGTCCAAATATGATCAAAACTGCATGGAAGTGCATTAATATCATAGCAATATCACACAAAAGAAGCATGGAGCAAGCAGAAATTATAGATACGGTTTGGACGTATCACCAACCCATCGATCGCCTCAACCTCACCGCTTCGCCATCTCCTATTTCTCCCATCCCCACCTCTTACAAAGCAGCTCTTCTCGACCCCAACTGGTTCCAAGCCATGAAAGATGAGTACGACACTCTTCTTCTCAATAACACCTGGTCACTCATTCATCGACCTCCTGGTGCTAATGTAGTTTCTGGAAAATGGGTGTTTCATCACAAATTCCATTCTAATGGTTTTCTCTCCCGCTACCAAGCTCGTTGGGTTTGTCATGGTGATTCCCAGCAACCCGGCGTTGATTTCGACGAGACTTTCTCCCCGGTCGTTAAACCTAGCACCATCCGCGTCGTTCTCAGCTTAGCCATCTCCTCATCCTGGACCATTCACCAGCTAGATGTCAAAAACGCCTTCCTCCACGGCTCTCTGAATGAAACCGTCTACTGCCGACAACCTCTTGGGTTTCCCACTCTTCCTACCCCGATCATGTCTGGCATCTCCAAAAATCCTTATATGGTCTCAAGCAAGCACCTCGGGCTTGGTTTCAACGGTTTGCTTCTTTCATCCAAAGCCTCGGTTTCATTCCCTCTCAATCTGACTCTTGTCTGTTCATCTTTCACTCGTCTACTCACACCGCATATTTGCTCCTATACGTTGATGACATCGTGTTAACAGCCTCCTCTGACTCCTTTCTCACCCACATCATCTCTTCCCTGGACCAAGAATTCTGCATGACTGACCTCGGCCCTCTTCATCACTTTCTTGGCATAGCCGTCTCGCGCTCCTTCGCAGGTCTCTTCCTCTCCCAACGCTAATATGCTATTGAACTCCTCTCCAAGTTCGGCATGCTGGAATGCCATCCTACCTGCACACCCGCTGAGACTGGTGCAAAACTGTCTTCCGATGGCGAACCCGTTCCTGACGCCACCCTCTATCGTAGCATTACTGGCGCTCTCCAGTATATCACTCTCACTAGGCTTGAAATCACCTACGTTGTTCAACAAGCATGCCTGTACATGCACGATCCACGTCTTCCGCATATGAACCATGTCCGGCGCATCCTTCGCTACCTCAAGGGTACTCTTGATCACGGCCTATCCATCACTCCATCCTCTTCAACCTCTCTCACAACTTACTCGGATGCAGACTGGGCGGGCTGCCCAGATACACGTCGATCTACCTCGGGATACTGTGTTTATTTGGGTGATAATCTGATTTCATGGTCGTCGAAGCGCCAGCTTACTGTTTCCAGGTCGTCTGCGGAGGCTGAGTATCGCTCGGTTGCTCATACCGTGGCGGAGACTATTTCGATTCGACAACTACTCAGCGAGCTTCACCGACCCATGCACCAAGTTACTATCGTCTATTGTGATAACATTTCTACAGTGTACATGTCATGTAATCCCGTGCAACATCGTAGAACTAAGCACATAGAGATAGACATTCATATTGTTCACGAGAAAGTAGCTCTAGGTGAGGCTCGAGTTCTGCATGTTCCTACATCCGCGCAGTTTGCTGACATCTTCACCAAAGGGCTCCCGGCTGCAGCCTTCATCGACATTCGCTCCAGTCTCAACGTCGTCGACGCCGCCGCTAACACTGCGGGGGGGGGGGGGG
>LR738712.1:896614767-896715803 GCA_902687465.1 Secale cereale
CATCGGGAATTTTTTTAGATAAGGCATAATTATCTTATGCAAAACAAAAACTAAAATAAAGTAAAAACAACAAAGCAAAGTAAAAACAACAAAGCAAACTAAAAATAAAAATAAAGTAAAGTACACCTATGCCGACGGCTAGGCCGTCGGCATACCTTTACACCCCACGCAGGTTGTGCCGCGGATCGATGACGTGGCGTGGCACAGGGATCGATGACGTGGCGAATCAGCCTATGCCGACGGCTAGACCGTCGGCATACCTCTGCCACATATATGCCGACGAGCGCCGTTACGGCCCGTCGGCGTAGGGTCAACGCCGTCACGTGGTCTGCGCTGACCGAGCAGGTGGGCCAGGTCTATGCCGACAGCCTATCCTATGCCGACGGCACCCGTAGGCGTAGCTCGTGCGGTCCCGACGGCCTCTTCTATGCCGACGGGGCCGTCGGCATAGATGGATGTATGCCGACGGCCTTTGTACGCCTACGGCCTACGCTTGGCCGTCGGCGTAGGTCCCTAGATGCCGACGGGGGCCGTCGGCAACCCCAGTTTTTCTGGTAGTGACAAAAACAAGCTGTGGTAGGTGTTCTGTGTCCTTGTTTCTATTCAAGGTGGAACACCCCTACTGTAGAAAATGCATGGAGGAGTAATTTCATCATCCAACACAACCAAAGAGGCTGTCGCATGCAGCTGGTTTGATTAATGCAGGTTGAGGATGACAGGTACTACGGAACTAGATGACCCTATGCATATGTGAGAACTAAGCATATATGCATGCTGGTGTGCGGTTGATTCCCCTCCACCTTCCCAGTAGTATTCCCTTGCAGCTTCATGACCTCTCCCTTTCTTATTTCTTCCTTGCATCGCATGGTAGCTCTAGTAGAAGTAAAGCATGAGCTTAACTCCAGGCGATCCTCCTAGTTTTGCTACAATGCTCCTTTTGTAGTTAATCAAGGCTTGGGAGACATGGGGAAAGGAAGCATAAGCTATGGGCCAGAAGCTTGTGCAAATTGCTTCAACATACATTTCCATAGAAAGGATTCTATGACAAAATAGCATAGATCCACCTTGGGTATGAGGATAGGTGTAGGCGAGTAAAATGTAGCAGCTTGTTTACTTCCCGCCGCCATGCTGCTCGTAGCTACCACACTCCGAGTGGTGAGCTTACCTGCTACTACAGACTTCACTTTGGGAGCCATGAAGTCCGCACTAATGCTACTCCCTCTGTAAACTAATATAAGAGCGTTTAGATCACTACTTTAGTTATCTAAACGCTCTTATATTAGTTTACAGAGGGAGTATTTATTAAGGCCGGGATAGTGATCAGGGAGGCTTTGCAAAGCTGCGTCTAGTTTTGGTAATCCGCACTTTGCAAGTCTGCACTAATGTCTAATGTTATTCCAGCAGCCAGCCAGCAGCCGGCACAAAAAAGAGATCGAGGCTTTGCAAAGCTGCATCTAGTTTAGGTAATCAAGAATATAGTATAACCTAGAGATCAAAAAGGGTTGAGTTAGTGTCAACTGTCAACACTCGATCGATAAAAGCAAGGACGTTTGATTTTCTGGCTGTTGCTACAGGAACGATCGGTTGGAAACTAGAGATCTTTGATTGTCCTTCTTAGTTAATGGTTTTTAGTGGATTCTTGGTTACTGCTCTTGGGGTTATCTACAGCCGGGTGATTATGTCATCGAGCTACAGGAAGAATACTCTTCTCAGTTTAGCGATTGGCTCTGCTAAGAGCATGAACTGCTGGTGAAGTCAGTAGTAAGAATACTAGTAAATACTAGTCGTTAACCCGTGCGAATGCACGGGCTGGTGTTTTCTTAGTGGTTTTCCACCAACATTAAATTCTTTGTGTTTCAATATAATATGTGTAACTCTTGTCATATGATCCTTGTCTCGTGCCTCCTCAAACCACACTATAATAGTGCGTGGGATGGAAAAAATGAATTCAAGAGTTTAAAAGTGAAATGGTTCGGTTATAATACTAAACCACGAAAACAATAGAAAGAAAACGAAGATGGAAATGTAGTAGCAAATATATGCATGATTGTTAAACATGGAGAAATATAGGATGCATATGCATTTTTAGTTGTACAACTTTATGAAATTTACTCCACTTCATAGTAGGAAATACTAAAGCACCAAACTATTGATTAAATCTCGGATTACTACCAGTGTAGTTTTAAGGTATAACGTAGCTAATTGGAATTCACACTACTTTGTACTTTTTCACTGTACTATACATTTTCTTTTCAGGTTATAACATTGCTTAATTCTTGATGATTTATACACTATAAGCTAATTTTTTTTGACCTAGTCTATCACTACAACTTGTTGTTGCGGCATGAGAGCAGATACTTCTATATCTTTACAGGAAAAAATCGCAGGATGCTAAAAAAGCATAATGTGAACTTATATGATTCTACTTGTACAACTTTATGATATTTAGTTCATTGCATAATAGGAAACGCTAAACTGCAAAACTACTAATTGAATCTCAATTTAGCACTTCAATCATAGAAATAGTGATATGACTATACACTAATTTGTACTTGATTGTTCTATATGCATTTTCAGATACTTAGTTAATTCTAGATGATACACACACAAATAAACTTACTACAACTTTACATATAAACCAGAGCATTGTAACTTGTGTCTGCTGCATGAGCAGATTCTTCTACATCTTGAGTGGAGAAAGCAATTTGTCAGATTCTAAAAAGGTCCTAAAGTCTATTAAAAATTTGGTTTTGCTTTGCATCTCATTTTGATTCACAAATTAGTTCTATCGGACTACTCTTACTCGTATACACAGATCATTCCCAAAAAATAAATTAACATAGTAACGATCAAGGTTTTGGTTACCGGTCGAAATTTCAAGATTTCCCATGGTTACCGCATATTTCCGTGCCCCTCGATAAATCCTCATACCGAGCAAAAAATACCATTTTTTGAAATGTTTGAATTTAAACGCTCCATTTGAAGTAAAGTGCGTAGGATCTAATTAATGCCATGATAATTGATTCTAACATGTTCGTAGCAACCTAGTTCCTGTTTTGACAGGCCTCTTGTTCGAATGTTCGTTCATTCATTTATTTGAATTCAAAATTCAACTATAAAATTCGTTCGAAATATTCTCGGTATTTCTCGGTATTTTCCGGTAACCGTGGTAACCACGTTTATCCGTCCCCCTGGGTAAAATTGCCTCATTCGATAACCAAAACCTTGGTAACGATACAAAACATATTGATTAGTAGGTTTAATATATGCTTTCAAATATATTGGTAATGACATGTGCAAAATACAGCTTGAACGATCAACAAAAATAGCAGTACACCAAACATAGCACGCAGGCATAGGCAGCATAATTAGAAGCAACACTCTCGGTCTAAACATTGAAAGCATACGAACACATTGATCTGCTGTTGGGGCACTAAATATAGACAATATATGTTATGCATTGTATAAACTTGACATGGATGGCACTGGATTGATAATTACATGTAAGGGTAATTATTAAGCATAACGATGAACAAAGGAAGAGTCATGAACTGATAAACAATTAGCTATATCTTCGCTCGTGGCATCTTCTAGAGATTGCTTGACCTGGTACTACGCAGGACTGAGGGAGCCCATCCAATTAGTCACAACATTTGTGATCCCGATGCTGCGGTTTTTCCTGTTGATGTAGCTTGTGGCATTTTATTTTTCTCCTTATCTCCATTGGGTGGCAAGATCTGCAACCACATCAGATAGATCGGTTGAGAGAGATCAAAGGCCAATACCTCATCTCGGACAGAAAGGTTTGTGAAAGTGGTTTGCTACAAATTTGTACGTAATATGACTCGGCGATGATCTACAAAATCAATCTGGTTGACCCCTCCTTTTGGTAAACGAAAACAGCAATTAGATAGATATATACACGTTGTTGAGAGAAGAGATTAGTCAGTAGTGTAGTACCACATGCATACGTCTTGGCCTTCTTGCATTGGCCTTGACACCACATCACAATAGGATGACCCTCTCCGGCGTTGACGGCCCATGTGTATTTAGTATTTAGTACATCAAGTCCATATTGTACTACAGATATGGTCTTTGACTTTGAAGGTGAACAATGGCTGAGGAAGTATAGTTTTTGCTGGTTCTACTTTGTGCTCAGCCTGGGCATCAAACCGAGGGTTCCAGTGTACGTAGTGATAAGAAATGAGTTAGATGGCAATGCGAATCAGACGAAACACATGCTCTACAAAAATTCACTGTACAAAAGGCAAGAAACTGAAGTAGACGTACGCTGTGTATAGAGTTGTATAGATCGAACCTGCATGGTGCCATTGCTTCACACATGGAGGACGGAGCTGGCGCTAAATGGCGTACCGCAACTGATCCTCGAGTTGGCTGGCACGCACCGTCACGGCTTCTCCCTCGTTGGGAATTTTGACCAGATCGTGCTCATCCATATCATACAGACCAATGGCAGAGCTTTTCTCTTGTGCTATGCACGTATTCTTCTGTTCCATGCTAAATCTTCGTCGAAAATCATCTGAAAGACTTGAACAGTTGCCATCTATTGTGCAAATCATCTAGAAGACTTGGATAGTTCCCTAATTTACTACAGACAAAATAGACCGCAAGGCTGCTGGCAACAATCTGTGGTGGTAGCAGTTACAATCAAGCAAAAACTAACATTATTAGTTGGGCTCAAAACCTACCTGAGTGCTCACCTGAGATCATGTAGCCATATTAGCCCAGACTGCACGAGGAGGCATCTACCTAGTGTTGTAGAAGTCTTCCCACACACGCTAGCTAGCTCGACACCTCCACCTCACATTCGTCTCATGGGGCATGGGCCACGTAATTCACCTTCTGCTTCTATCCAGGGCACGACGGCAAATAATGACACCTGTGTTGACCACTGAGTAGTGCATCTCCTGCATGTAGGTGGAGCCGTGCATCGTCTTGTTTATGTTTGCACTTGCCTCCAAGGAGAGCAAGGCGGCGAGGTGATTTCGAAGGAGAAGAACACACCAATAGCCACGGTGGGGATCATCGTCACGGCGAGGTGATTTCCGAAAGAGAAGAACACACCAGTAGACACGATCAGGATCCTCGTCACGTGATGCGGAGTTCCCTTGACGATATATGCTCCCGTGATGCTGGGCACCGGGAAATCGATGATGCTGCTCCTCAATGACCAAGGATGAAGCAATCGGAGGCAGCCAAGACGATAGGAGGTCGGTTTTGTTTTCTGTTAGGAAAAAGAAGGAGAGGGTCTCATAGGTGATGCGTTCAACCTACAGCTTTAGATAGAGATCATCATGTGTTATACGGTTGGAAAAACACGTAACCCCAGTGAATAGGAAAAAATAGGAGAGAGAGACTCCATAGGGGATCCGTTCAACATACAGCTTTAGATAACCTTAAAAAAACATTCAGCTTTAGATAGATCATCACCCTATTAAAAAAATAGATAGATCGTCCTAACGTGTTAAACTGGTGAGATTTTTGGAGCATTAGAAATATTGAGATTCAGCCTTCCTAAAAAATAAAGATTGAGATTGATCCCTC
Source organism: Secale cereale (assembly GCA_902687465.1). NCBI lineage: Eukaryota > Viridiplantae > Streptophyta > Magnoliopsida > Poales > Poaceae > Secale > Secale cereale. The sequence continues at coordinate 896,620,333 of LR738712.1, forward strand.
AAAGAAAAAAAAATATGGAGATTGAGATGAGTTTTTTTCTTTTGTTATGAGGTTGATACACACGGTAATACAAAAAATGAAGATTGAGATTGATCCCTCAAAGAAAAAAAATGGAGATTGAGATGAGTTTTTTTTCTTTTGTTATCAGGATGATCTACACCGTAATAATTCGGTCCCACCAAATCAATGGCTCGTAAATTCTAATTAACGTGGGATTTTATAGGGAGTCTAGGATTAGTATAGTAATAGATATATGCATGTAGTTAGGGCTGGACATACCGAGCGGGCTTTTCGGCCCGCTCGTGGCTCGCTCGGTCTTGGCCCGCTCGGTCCTGGCCCGCTATAGAAAATGGCCGGTCCGGTCTGCCAAAATGGGCCCGAAAATTTGTCGGTCCAGTCCGGGCTTTGACCGGTCCGACCGAGAGGACCGAGAAAACACTGTCATCGTCGCCGCCGTTCCTCGTCCTCGCGGCCATCAGCAGCCCCCGGGGGAACCTCCGCGTCCCCAAGCTTCCCCTCTTCTTGCTTCCTCTCCTCACCATGCGCCATAGCCTCTCGCAGTCGCTGCCATGCGTGCACCGCCGATGATCTCGTGTTCTCGACCTGGCACTGGCAGTGTTATAGCTGCGGGTTTCGCTGCCATGGCAGCAAAAGCGGCGGCGACGATGAAGTTTTAAACACAGCAAGCACACAGGCCATCAACTGGGATAAACGCTCCATCGGCCATGATTCTCGGATTGTGGAGAAATGCTCGACCGTGATTTCCTCTTCCAACAGATCAGGAAAGTACAGAGTTTTCTTTTTGGAAGGCAATAGATTTAGGGCAACACTCGGCGCCGGTGCGCCGGCCGAATGTTTCGGCCGGTTTGCTCCTAGCCGCCCGATCTGCTCTGCGACACCGTCAGATCGGACCTCCTTTGCTGTTTTTTTACCTTGTCCTCGTTTCCCCGAGCGCTCGCCGCGCCGACCGCCCGTTGAGGCCGCCCCACGCTCCGGCACTCAGCTCGCCCCGGCAGCTCGCCGCTCCGGCCGCCGGTTGGAGCTGACCGCTCGCCGCCTCGACCGCCCGTCGGAGCGCCATGGATGCAGCTCCGCGACTCAGCTCGTCCAGACCGCTCGCCGCCCCGGCCACCCATCGGGGCCGCCCCGCGCTCCGGGACTCAGCTCGCCCCGGCCGCTCGCTACCCCCGCTGCTCGTCGGAGTGCCATGGATGCAACTCCGCGTCACCGATGATTGGTTCCAGAAAAAAGCAGAGTTTCCCCATGGTAGCATTTCCCCGTGTCAGTCGTAGCAAATGAAGACAACGGTTGCAGCAAAAAAATTCATCGGCGTCGCCATTGTAGCAAAAATGTTAATCGGATGTAGCTTCCATGGTTACCTGTTGCAGCAAAAAATGACGTGTTTGTAGCAAAAAACACATCGTCGTCGCTGTCAGGCCACATCATCATCATGTGGTTGCAGCTACAACGAGCAAAAAGGCTACAACCGCTAACGTGAAAAGCTTCAACCGGCTATGAAAAAAAGTTTTAACTCATGTCAAAGAAAACTATGATGACCAAAAGAAATGTTACAATCGCTGTCAGAAAAAGCTTCGTCTGGCGACGAAAAAAGCTTCATACGGCCATGAAAAAAGCTTCAACCGTGGAGCCGTAAGCCATGGACGACAAACGAAAAGCTACAACCGGCGGTTACAAAAGCTACCGCCGGCATTGAAAAAAGCTTCAAACTAATTGTCTTAGCTGTGAATCCCGCGATGACGATGACGTCATTTTGCTGCAACCATAGTTGGTTTTTTCTACAAACGGCGTTGGAATTTGCTACAACCATTTTCACAGCTACTTGCTGCTGCTCCGTCGAGCTCCCACGCCTGCCCATGGCCATCGTCGCCGCGGTGCCGTTCCGGGAGGAAAAAGGTTCAACGATTGCAGCTCCGCGCGTGGTGGTTGCAGCTCAGACGTGGTCGGGTCCGACGAGGGCGGGCAGAGCTCTGGTGGCACGAATCCGAGCAGATCTGGCCAAGGGCAGCCGGATCGGCTGATTCCCATGGCGGCGGCGCTTTGGGAGGCCTCCGGCCGGCGAAGGTTGACCATGGCACCGGGGAGAGAGAGACGAGCGATGGAAAGAAGAGAAACAGGGGGAGAAGACGCACGTGGGCAGGCCCCCCATCCTACGTGTCGCTAGGTGAGTCGCTCGGTACTTTCGCGCGTGGACGCGACTGGCCGAAGCTTCGGCCGGTGCCCCGTCGTGAAACGTTTTCCATAGATTTAATAGTGTCTGCTATAATCAAGCGCCATGATCCTATCCCGCTGTTTTCACTTTGTTGAAGCGTACGATCAGGTCCACCAGCCGGCACGTTGGTCTTTCTTCCGTTGCTCTCTCTGCAGCTTCTGCTCTTTTAGTCGAACAGGTAAAAGGAAGTACGATATAAACAAGGCTCGATCCGAAAATCACGGCGCCATTGACCACCAACTCGACGTCTGGTTTGATCCGCTATTTATGGCAAGTCCAGCACACCGGAAATCATGGGCTCATGCGCTCCCTACATTAGTTGCATGCTACAGAAAAACTGCTAAGGAGGGTTCATGGCTAACAGCCGCGCACTTTCGACGGCACATCACCCACCTTGTCGCCGTCGATTGCGCATGTCGCCCACCTCGCAACAGCACCCGCGCACGTCCCCCACCGCTCCGCTGCCCCTGAACCTCGCCGCCAGTGGTTATTGGCCGGTCCGCTCGGTCCGGCCCGGGCTTTGCCGCCGCCGTTTCGGTCCATGAAAACTGGACCGCGAGGCTGGTCGGTCCGGTCCGGTCCGGACCGCCGGCGGCTGGTCCAAAGGGTGGCTCGGTGAGGGACTGGACCGGCCCGGACCGTGTCCATCCTGACATGTAGTAGATCGTATACTGAATTAAGGAAACTTGATTCATGTACAGCATCCCAGAGATGACTTGATCATCTACACAACAGAAATTTGCAATGTGCCAAGGGTGCAGAATCCATAGGCAATCTAAATCTTAGATTCTGGACATGAATGCTTCAGTGATATTTGAAGAAATGCACAACAGGCAGGGCATCAATAACAAAGGCAACCTCCGGCTGCGTGTATACCTTCATCCACTTGCTTTTGTGCTTCTTTTTTGCGTCGGCTTGATTGGCGACCTCTTCCTCGAACAAAGGCTCCCGTAGATGTTCACTTCATCCTCTTCCTCAAGGCCGTTGTCCTCCGGGAATTCGTGGTCTAGCGGGAAGTTGCTGCCCTTGCCGACCTGGTCTTGCATGAAGGGGTCGTCCATGCCAACTTGATCAAAGGTGGCGGGCATGAAGGGCGCTCCGCCGTCATGGCTTTGGGTCTCGTCGGGATCAAATGCAGCCACGCCCGCACCGCATGGGAAAGCAGCGGCTTCCACACCGCCTTCGAAGATGATGTTCACCTGTGGCCGGCATTCTGTCGAACAGATTGCGGGCTTCATGAGGCATGTCGACTGGTATCTTCCGCGGGCGTTTCCTTGCACCTCCGGATGATGATTCACCGGACACCAGTGTGGCGTTGAGGTCAATGGCCATTGGCGCGGGCATGAACAGCGCCACCACGCTTACCTCCGGCGAGCATTCTCCAAAGAAGTGGGAGGCTTGCAGATAAATATGGAAGCCGGGAATCGGCTGCGTGGCAGACGCGTGCCGCGACTGCGACAATACCCTAGGAAATGCTGATGAGCCCGTGCTGATCACGGCCACGGCGGCGCTGACGAGACCGTGATGGCCAGGGTCTAACCCTAGGTAGGGTAGGGCCTCCCTCATGCCTTTGCGACTCGGGCATTGGTTTCCTCATGTTGTGCAGCGGCGAAGAGTCAAGCGGCAGCCACGACTTCGTCCTTCGTGTCCTATGCGTGCTTCCAGCCGTTCCTCTTGGCGGACTGCACAACCCATTGCTTGGGCATCAACTGCTTCTTCTTGGTCATCGCAAAAGTCTTGCGGGGTGCACGGTGCTTGCCTTCCGCGAAGGCGGCGAAGGTGAGGCTGGAGGAGGCAATGGAGACGAGGTCGGCGGCTGCGTCAACGGTCAGCATGTCGTCAATGGCGATCGGCCGGGAGCATGAGCGGCCGGGCGTTTTTTGGGAAGTGCGGGGAAATGGTGGTGGCTGTGCTGTCCACTGGCAGGCCAGGAAGAGGAGTAGGCGGGCGTCATGCGCATCTGTTTTGTGTCCACGCTGACGCAAAGAGGTCCAAATTTAGGACGGAAAATGGGTTGGCAGGAAGACAAAAAGCGTCCGTGCTTCCGTTTGGGTCGGCGTGTTAGGCCGACTTTTGTGTCCACATAGATCCAAACGGACATGCGCCGACGAAATGGGTGGACTCATTGGAGTTGCTCTTACAGCACCGATTATATGTAGGGCAAGGAGCCCATACCGCACTGCATCACCACGCTGGCTCGGAAATTGTGTTGTGCTTCAAGAAGTTTGTGCTGAAGCTGAACGGAAAGGACAGATGGAGTCCCCTGCAAGCAAGGCAATTGAATCGTTCAGACAAGGAGTGCAGAACTAGAATCAGAGCATCAGTAACAGTGACGGCCTCCAGTTTCTCTAGTTTCTTCTCTGGAAATGGCTTCACAGATCACTTGCACGATACTGCTAAGCAGCAGATTGCTAGCTGCTTTAAATAGTCTCATTTCTTTTAGGCATGTACAACAGTGCTATCTTAGGAATGTCACGTAAGATAAATGATGAGATGAAGGAGAGAGAACTCATGAGATAAGGCTTGTCTTCTCTTATTTAAGAGAAGACAAGAGATGATCTCTTAGCACAATTTGTCTCACCATATTTTATGGAATGACAAGTTATTGAAGATAAGGTTAAGATATAACCCATTGTAGACATACTTCTTTGTCATCTTTAAATCATTATACATGCCCTAGATTTGGCCCCATATAAATAGTCTCATCATCGTTACTAGGAGTAAGGGCGGACACAGTCCGGGCTGATCCGGTCCTGAGTCCTGACCGAGCCACCGTTTGGACCGGCCGGCGATCCGGACCGGACTGGACCAACCAGCCTCGCGGGCCTGGTTTCAAGGACCCGACCGACGGCAGCAAAGCCCATGCCGGACCGAGCGGACAGGCCAACCACTACCAACGACGATGTGCACGGGTGAGCTGGCAAGGTGGACGATGTGCGTGTTGGAAACATGAGCAAATTACTACGAGATTTAATCCGAATAAACAGAATATAAGTCATGACGGCAGCAACAGAGATTAAACTAATCATGTGAACTAGCATAGCAGATGAACAGATCACATCTAGGGCACATACTAGAAACATGAATTCTACCACGATCTCGAACAGGAGGGATAGAATCACATACGGTGCAACGGGAGCAGCACCGCCGGCGTTGACGTTGTCGCCCATGTCGTCGAGGATGAGGTTGCTGAGGTCGGGGAAGAAGTCGTCGTTCGCGAAGTCGTCGCTGCCAGCAGTCGCGCGAGTGCGCTCCCCAAAAACCTGATCGCCCCTCTCCCGTACAGGATCACGAGAGGCGGGGTTCCGGAGGCCTGCTGTCCCTTCTCGCGGTGCACGCCGAAAGGAGGGATGGAGAAGACTTGCTTGGCGGCGCAATGATCTGGAACGGTGGTGAGAAACCATACGAAGAGGCGGCGGCTAGGGTAGACGTCTGCAGAACTATATAGTGCGGGCCGGGTAGGTCGTGGGAATAAACCCCACGTCCGAGTCGTCACGATCCAAAAGAATCGGAAACAATTCAGTAATTAACGCGTCCGTTAATTATTAATTAATGACTCATTAATTTTCCCGAGCAGCAAAAATATAGACAACGTGCGTAGCTCTGTCCTCGGCTCGGCTCAATCCCGCAACCCGCGGCGCGTCGTGACGAGGCGTGGCGTGGCGAGGCGAGCGAGGAGGAGGAGCGCGCGTGTAGGTCTCCTCTTCTCATGCTCATACAAGTGGTAGAAGAGCTCACCTTATAAAGAGGTGCAACTCTCCCTCAACTTATGAGGTGGGACTAAACTTTAGCCTCACTCACTCCACTCACATGTGTGCATGAATGGGCCAAGAGAATTTCAGAATTTTCAGTTGGGCTTTGGGCCAAAGGCCTAGGAGCAAAATTCCAACAATCCCCCACAAAGTCTCATTGGCACATCTCATCATTTAGTTCCAAAACATTGTTTATATACCGGTGCTTAGTGGAGACTGTGAAGTTGAACTTCCACTTAGAGATTTATGCTACACTAGATCACAACTTGAATAGTGGACTATGCCTTGAACTACAAGTTTTCTGTGAGACTAGTTTCACACAAGTTCTTGACCGATACTTGGCTGCCGCAAGGCTTCCCCGCGGGTGGAGCGTATACGTCATACTCCAGGGCCTTTTCATGAATTTATTAGAGAACACCCAATTGTCACAGACTGCGACGTTAACAGTCAAATTCATATAGGTGTGTTCCTCAGAAGATGTTCTGCAGGACAACATCTTTGCTTACCCGAATAAGCCACTTGGAACACATTAAGATAAGTATCAACCTGCCATGCAGATCAGAAGAGTATTGCATCATCACGGTGTGGGATAGTTAATATAGGGATACTCTCCTCCCAGCTGACCAACAGCTTGTCTCCCACTTCTACTTCACGGGATCTCCGATCACATAGAGTGGGTTACCACTATGGACAACTCATGCGGTGGGTCTCAAACCCATCTCCATCGATGCATTGTCTATCACATTACGTGATAGACCCTTTGTGAAGGGGTCTGCCAAGTTTTTCGACGTTTGGATATAATCCAACGTAATAACTCCGGAGTTCCTCAATTTTCTGACAGATTTTAGTCTCCTCTTCACATGTCTTGAGGACTTCATATTGTCCTTCGAACTGTTTATCTTGACGATCACAGTTTGATTATCACAGTTCATCAGGATAGGGGGTATTGGTTTTTCAACCATAGGTAAGTCCATCAAGAGTTCACGAAGCCACTCTGCTTCAACAGTGGCAGTGTCCAATGCTGTGAGTTCTGCTTCCATAGTTGACCTCGTTAAGATAGTCTGCTTGCAAGACTTCCAGGAAACAGCTCCACCACCAAGTGTAAAAACATAACCACTTGTGGCCTTTATCTCATCAGCATCAGAAATCCAATTTGAGTCACTATAACCCTCCAGTACCCTTGGATACCCGGTGTAGTGAATTCCATAGCTCGCGGTGCCTTTCAAATAGCGCATAACTCTCTCAAGCGCATGCCAATGATCATCTCCCGGTTTTGACACAAACCGACTCAGCTTGCTCACAGCAAAAGAGATGTCAGGCCTCGTGGCACTGGCCAAATACATAAGCGAACCAATTATCTGAGAATACCTCAGTTGATCTCTAGCAATCCGTCGATTCTTTCGAAGCAACACACTAGCATCATATGGAGTTGGAGAAGGTGTGCAGTCGCTATACCCAAAACGACTCAAGACCTTTTCCACATAGTGAGACTGAAGCAGTGTGATCCCACCATTCTCATCTCTCAACAGCTTGATGTTTAAGATAACATCAGCTACTCCTAGATCCTTCATCTCAAAACAGCGAGATAAGAAATCCTTAACCTCCTTGATTAAATCAAGTTTGGTCCCAAAGATCAATATGTCGTCGACATACAGACAAAGAATAACTCCTTCGCCCCCACCATAGCGATAGTACACGCACTTGTCACCATCGTTTACTACAAAGCCGGCATCAGTTAATGTTCTTTCGAACTTCTCATGCCACTCCTTAGGAGCTTGTTTAAGGCCATATAAAGACTTTAATAACTTGCACACCTTTCCTTCCTGACCAGATACTACAAAACCATCTGGCTGATCCATGTAAATTTCCTCCTTCAACTCTCCATTGAGGAAAGCTGTCTTAACGTCCATTTGATGAACGAGAAGACCATGTGAGGCAGCCAGTGATAGTAGCACCCGAATTGTGGTCAGTCTAGCCACGGGTGAGTAAGTATCAAAGAAGTCTTCACCTTCTTTCTGGGTATAACCCTTGGCCACAAGCCGTGCCTTGTACTTTTCAATTGTACCATCAGGTCTAAGCTTCTTCTTGAACACCCACTTACATCCTACAGGTTTGCACCCATAAGGACGGTCAGTGATCTCCCAGGTACCATTAGCTAAGATGGAATCCATCTCGCTACGTACAGCTTCCTTCCAGTAGTCAGCATCAGGAGATGCATAGGCTTCTGAAATAGTCCTGGGTGTGTCATCCACTAGGTACACAATGAAATCATCACCAAAGGACTTTGCAGTCCTCTGTCTCTTACTCCTCACAGGAGTTCCATTGTCACCCTCAACCGGATTCTCAACGTGTTCCATCGCAATGGTGGGTTCATGAATTTCAGTGAATTCCTCACTAGATGGAGTAGGTATCTCCTGATTTGATGAACTCGACATATCCTTCATAGGAAATATGTCCTCAAAGAAAGTTGCATCATTCGACTCCATAATCGTACCAACATGCATGTCGGACACCTCAGATTTTATTATCAAAAATCTATAGCCGATGCTATGAAAAGCATAGCCCAGAAGAACACAATCCACGGTTTTTGGTCCAAGCTTGCGCTTCTTGGGAATTGGTATATTGACTTTCACCAAACAACCCCAAGTACGTAGGTAAGAGAGTTTCAACCTTTTCCTTTCCCATTCCTCAAATGGAGTCATGGTCTTATGCTTTGTGGGAACCCGGTTTAGGACATGACACGCAGTCATTAGCGCCTCCCCCCACCATTCCTTGGATAGACCCGAAGTGTCTAACATGGTGTTAACCATATCAGTTAGAGTTCGGTTCTTTCTTTCGGCTACCCCATTTGACTGGGGTGAGTAGGGAGGCGTCCTCTCATGGATTATACCATGTTCCGCACAAAACAGATCAAATTCATTGGAAAAATACTCTCCACCACGATCGGACCGAAGCCGTTTAATTTTTCGATCAAGTTGGTTCTCTGCCTCAGCTTTATAGTTTTTGAAGAAGGTCAAAGCCTCATCTTTTGATTTCAGAAGATACACATAACAATATCTAGTGGAGTCATCAATTAACGTCATGAAGTATCTCTTTCCACCTTTTGTCAAAACGCCATTCATCTCACAAAGATCAGAATGTATAAGCTCTAGTGGCGCCAAGTCTCTTGCCTCTGCAGTCTTATGGGACTTGCGAGGTTGCTTAGCTTGCACACATACTTGGCACTTAGAGCCTTTGACAGTAGAGATTTTCGGAATTAAATTCATATTGGCTAGCCGCGTCATGCATCCAAAGTTAATATGACAAAGTCGTGAATGCCAAATATCAGACTCATTATTGTGGCAAACATTATTAATAACTTTAGTGTAAATATCTGACAAAGATAGGCGGAACAAGCCTCCGCACTCATAGCCTTTTCCAACAAATTGTCCACACTTAGAAATTACAACTTTATTGGATTCAAAAACCAACTTAAAACCATCTCGACATAAACGGGAACCGCTAACGAGATTTTTATTGATGGACGGCACATGATGAACGTTCTTCAGACGCACGGTCTTCCCCGAAGTAAACTTCAGATCGACCGTACCAACACCTCGAACGATGGCATGTGACCCGTTCCCCATCAGCACGGGAGAAGTCCCAGTGACCTGGTAAGAAGAAAACATGGAGGCGTCAGCACAAACATGTACATTGGCACCGGTGTCAATTAACCAATCAGGGAATTGAAATACTGAAAGGATGGTAGGAAAAATACCGTACCCTGATTCCTTCATATCAGTATCACCGATGACAACATTAGCGGACTTGCCGCTCTTCTCATGTTCACGCTCCTCAAAGCGGTTAGGACACTTCGGAGCCCAGTGATTAGGATCACCGCAGACATGGCAAAGTCCCTTCCCCTTCTTATGAGAATTCTTCTTGAAGTTGGTAGAATGTGATGGCTTGTTCTTTGTATCAAACTTGCCTTTGCCCTGAGTTTTGTTCTTGTTGTTTTTGAACTTGTTGGGCTGAAAGTTCTTCTTCTGTACCATGTGGGCACTAGAACCTCCCTCAGCAACTCGAGCACGTGTGTCCTTTGCTCTCGCCTTCTCTTCAACATCAAGAGTACCAATGAGATCCGCAACGGAAAACTCCTGTCTCTTGTGTTTCAGGGAAGTAGCAAAATTGTTCCACGAAGGTGGAAGCTTGGCAATGATGCCCCCGGCAACAAATTTGTCCGGCAACACACACTTGAAGTACTCAAGTTCTTTTGCGAGCGACTGTATCTCATGAGCCTGCTGTACAACAGCGCGCTCATCAGTCATCTTGTAGTCATAGAATTGCTCCATGACGTACAACTCGCTGCCGGCGTCCGAGGCACCAAACTTGGCCTCGAGCGCAGCCCACATGTCCTTGCCGTTGTCAAACGACATGTACGAATCCACAATTGAGTCATCAAGAACACTCAGAAGAGCACCTTTAAAGAGGGTATCGATCTTCTCAAAAGCTTCCAGCTGTGCCGGATTAAGATCGCCCTCAGGCTTGCCCTTGGTGGCGTCATAGCAGCCCATGGTCTGAAACCAGTAGACTGCTCTCGTGCGCCACTCACATGTGTGCATGAATGGGCCAAGAGAATTTCAGAATTTTCAGTTGGGCTTTGGGCCAAAGGCCTAGGAGCAAAATTCCAACAGTGCGCACGACTGTGGCGATGAGGCGACATGCTATAGCGCCGGTGTCGAAAGGCGACGTGCTATGGTTAGTGCTCTGGCCTCTGGGTGGCACGGCTGTTAGCCATTATTTGCTCTGTACCATGATGTTCCTTTCTTTAGCAGTTTTTTTATTGTATGCAAGCAATATAGCGCCTGCATGAGCCCACGATTTTCTCTGTGAGGACATTCCCGTGATTAGAGGATCAAATTGGACATGGAGTTGACAGTCAAATGGCGCCGTGACTTTCGGATCAGATCCTCTTTCTCTCGTACTTTCTGTTTTCTGGTCGACTGGAACAGTAGCATGGGATTGATGGCGCTTGATAATAGGAAGAGGGCGCTGGTATTAAATCTTGGGCCTTCCAAAACAATACTTTCCTGATTTGTTGGATGTGAAAATCACAACCGAGTATTTCTCCCACGATTCGAAAACCACAACATTTCTCCCACGATCCGACTGGGCTGCGTGCGTGATGCGCTAAAACGGCTGCTATGACAGTTCGTCTACACTGCAAAAAGCGCTGCCATGGCAGGAATTGTTGCCAAGGTTGGGTCGACGCCATGGTCGACTCAAAATCGGCGGAGGTGCACGCATGGCAGCGATGGCGAGCGGCAGCAAAAGGCTACGTCTCGCAAGGGAAGGAGAAGAAGGAAGGAGAGGGGAAGCTTGGGGACATGGTGGTTCATCCAGGGGCTGCCAGTGGCCGCGATGGCGAGGAACGATGACTGCGGTGATCGCAGCCGAATTTGGTAGCTCGACACTGTCAGGCGAAAAAGCAAGCCAATTGTCCAGATTCACCCCACCCCCCACGCACTCGGCCACCAGCCTGCCGATCCCGGCGCCGCCCATCGCCCACCACCGCTAGATAGGCTATTCCTCGCTGGAAAAGAGAAGAGATTTCAGCTGCGGCAGGCACTCCACCACCGCCCGGGCAATTTTTTCGGCGTTCCGGCCGCGCAGGGCAGTGTACCAGCGGGTGTGCGCCCAGCACGCCCGCAAGGTATTCGGTGGTTTGCCTGCTCGGCAATGGACTTGGATGACGAGGAGGTGCTCGCCGCGCTGCTCGAGGAGGGAGCCGATGCCGACTTCCAGAAAGAGGAACATCTCATGGTCCTCGCCGCCCTCGCCGTCCTGCTCGCGAGCAATGAAAAGCCGCAGCGAGGTGGCTCAGCTCTGGCGCGGATGAAAGCAAAGAACTGGCATCGTCGGGAAGGCTATTGCATGCTCTACTCCGACTACTTCGTAGATGCTCCACTGCACGGCGACAAAGTATTTCGGCGCCGTTATCGGATTAGCCGAATGTTTTTCCTCAGGATTATGAATTCCATCTGGGAGTTCGACAGCTACTTCAAGTGCAAGAAGGATTGCACGGCAAACTTGGATTGACCTTAATCCAGAAGTGCACGAGAGCGATGAGGATGCTTGCATACGGAGCTCCCGGTGATTCACTCGACGAATATGGCCGCATGGCCGAGTCCACCACCATTGAGTATTTCTACAAGTTTTGCAGGGCAGTGGTGGCAGTGTTTGGACCGAAATACTTGCGAACACCCAATGCGGAAGACACTGCTCGGATCCTAGCACAGAATGCAGCGAGAGGATTCCATGTGATGCTTGGAAGCATCGACTGCATGCATTGGAAATGGAAGAACTGTTCATTTGCTTGTCAGGGCATGTATAAAGGTGGCAAAGGCGGTTGCAGTGTGGTACTAGAGGCAGTGGCCACATAGGACCTCTGGATTTGGCACTCCTTTTTTAGTATGCCAGGAATTCACAATGACACCAACGTGCTGCAGTGCTCCCCTGCCTTTGCCAAGCTTGTCGAAGGCCATTCTCCTCCGGTGAACTTCGAGGTCAATGAGCGGTAGTAAAACAAGGTGTACTACCTAGATGATGGCATCTATCCGAGATGATCGACATTTGTGAAGACTATCTCAAACGATGTGCCAGTAGGCAAGAAGTCCCACTTTGCCAAGGTTCAGGAGTCTTGCGGGAAGGATGTCGAGTGGGCATTTGGTGTGCTCCAGTCTCGATTTGCTGTTTTCTAGTACCCTGCTCAGACATGGTCAAAAGATCAAATGTGGGAGATCATAACTTGCTCTGTCATCTTACACAACATGATCATTGAGAGCGAGCAGGAAGAGCCGGTGTTTGACACTGAACCATACTACAGGCAGGGTCCTCTTGCCCAAGTCGATCACCAGCTACCGGCAACCTGGACTGCCTACCTCAATATGTGTCAGGAAATCCGAGACCCACAGGTGTGTCAACAACTGCAGCAGGATTTGGTGGAGCACCTGTGGAGGATCAAAGGTGACACCTAGCTTGACGTGTGATGAAATATGAGTTTTATTTGTTGAACGGTATAATTTGTGCTGAACTATTTGTTGTTGAACTATATAATTTCTATTGATTTTCTGTAATGATCAATGCGATAAAAAATATTTATTGTGAGAATTCACGCCGAACCACGCCCAACCTCGCCTAATATGGGTCGATTCGCGCCGATATCAGGCCATTTTTCGTCGAAATTGGGCTGAAAAATGGGCCGGCGTCGGCGCCTGGGATCGACCCGCGGGCGACGGCTGGGTGTCAAACCGCCCTCAGTGCCGATTATGCCGCCGGCTCGCCCCTAGGCGGCGGTTTTTATGTCTCCTGTGGGTCCAACGACTGGAGATGCTCTAAGAGATTTCAATATAGACTACGTACGGAACAAAATGAGTGAATCTTACACTCTGAAATATGTCTATATACATCTATATGTAGTTTGTATTGAAATCTCTTAGAAGACATATTTAGGAAAGGAGGGAGTGGACAATTTGTGCAGCTTTCCATGCCCTACACGACGTGCAGGTTGGTATGTCGAGGATTCAAAACAAATACCGTTAAGTTCATATGGGCATATCACAAATGGATCACACATTTAACAGCCTGTGATGTCTTTTCGACATATATGGTTATCGAGACATGTGGGATGCTCATTGCACACAGCAGCACTATATAGAGGACAGCCAAAACTGTGTTGGATGGGGTTTGGGACAAGATGGCAATGGGCACTGAAACCCCGTCCCCGCGGTGTTTTACCATATTAGGAGACCTGGTAGGGCGTGTTTCTAACCTTCGGATTGAGAATTGTCTCGCTAAATAAATCATTATACAAATATAGCTAATAGCACTTGATAGCGCGATATAGCATGCTAATAGCGTATTCCGAGGCCAAGACTATTTTGCTGTAGCGCGCTATTTTTTTCCTTGGTTCAAACCCATTCCGGCAGTACATGAAACCTGCAATACCGTAAAACTGCTGATGTATGGGCCCTTCAAAAGACATAAGTTTGCTGCGAAAATGCTATTCTTTATGGCTGCCATTGATCTCATGTTTTGCTGCTGAAGTGTGCTGATTTTTGCTACTGCTATTCCTGAAATGTACTCATATTTTCGTAAAACAAAATTGTTATTTTTCTGACCACTCGCGGGGACGGGTTCCCCGCGGGTACAGAAAACCCGACGGGTTTAGAGGATGGGTAAAAAAAAGGCCCAATGCACGGGGACGGGGACTAGCTTGCGGGTTCTCGTTGGGACGGGGATGGGCATGCAAAACCTGGCACATTCCGTCCCCGCTACCATCTTCAGGTTTGGGCCTGTGTGTGAACATGTGTTTCGATCGTAAGGATACTACCGGCACTATGGTACCATTACAGGTTTGTTGGTCTTTCGTGTGATGAATAGTTATTTTCTCCTTCTCTCATCTACTCATATCACAGTTTTCTAGAGTCACTGACTGCATGGTTGTTAATTACTTTCCGGCCTGAGGAGAAACGTGTTCTTGGTTGCAATCCTCCTCTGCTCAACTCCGATGGAGTTGCTTTAGGAAAGTGGTGGGTGGCAGGTGGTGCCACACTAACTTCCCTGAGCTCTATGAGGAAATACAAGCTTCCGCGGTTGGGTCCCGCCACACTAGGTGGTTGGCAATCGGGGTTCGAGCATGGATGTTGTGGACGATACACAACAAGCTTGTAATTGAGCACGCCTTTGCGGCGGCCTTCTGATGTGATTTACAAATTGTGTGGTTTTCTATAGCTGCGGAAGCCGCTTAGCAGAGGCGAGGAGTGAGGCGCCATCAATACTCTCACTGCCAGCTTCGGGTCCATGGCGGTCCATCTGATGTCACCGCTCCCACCGCCATGACCGTACCCGTATTAGCTCCACGGAGCCCGTGCATGGCTTTGATCTGCTTTTATTTCCTGCTTGTTGAGCTGGTGTCCTCAGCATAACCATTTTTATTACGCAACTCCTATTTGTGTGTGTACTATGTTGCTACCTTTGTTGGTCTTGTGGCGATTGGCTTTATATATAAAGTGGGGCAAAAGCCTATTTTCGTAGAAACATGTTATTGTTCACCATTGCAAAATAGGTATTAGTTAACCCGCTGTGGCTCTAAATAATGCAACAGAAAAAAAAAGAAAACGTATTGTTGAGGCAGGAATCTGTTTTTCATATTGAACAGTTACGGTAGATAGTCTTGAATGTATACATGTGCTGATTCAGAAAGGATTCAGTATATGGTAGCTGCCCTTTAAATCCATTTATCATACTAGAGGAAAGGGAATGTAGCTGGCTTTATGAACACAGTAGTAAATAAATTGAATACTAAGAAAGGAAACACATACTAGAGGTAAGAGGCCACAGTCGCATATTGTAACATGGACAACTATGTGCTAGGTCAGAGAGGAGTTGTTACTTGCCTGTGCCTTTGTAGGTGGTTGAATACCAACTTTATTCATCATCTTCACTGCATCAATGGCCACTCCAAACATTGTACGGCGGCAAAATAATGTTTCCAGTCTTGGAAGTATTACCTCCTTAAAATGGCATATGGAGAGTTCCCCACCAGGCACAAAAATAAAACGGAACGCCAGCATATAAGAGAAATAAAAGCAACAATAAAAAAGAACGCCACCATCTCCACTCCACAAAAAATGACAAATGGAATGAAACTGAAAACACTTTTTCATTGAAGAATTATGAAACAAAGAATATACAGTGCAAACGTTTTTTCATTTTTACTTCCAACATATAGCCTTTACAGGTTATTTTTTCTGAGAAATTACTCAAGCACTGATACGAGGAACAAGCCACTGATGTTTTAAAGCAATGAAATGACCATTTTTTTTAGTTTTCTTCAACAAACCTTTCTAGCGCTGAAAAAATTAACTGTTACTTTTTTAGCCTTTAAATTTCCCGCTTTGATGGATGAACTAAGACCAACGAATGCAGTGTTACTTGCCCTTCTAAATGGAAACAGGAGCGTAGAAGGCCAAGGCTTCAAGAGTACTACCAGCCTGTAAGTAGCAGGCAACAGAAAGTTTAAGAGTGGTTAGGTAAACAGCTAGGCAAGACTAGCTGGATATCTTTATGAACAAGAAACCTTTTAGATGGATATTTTGCAACCGAGGAAAAATAGGTTTCAAATTCATGTACTACTAATCTTCCGGAATTGTAAAATGTAGCAAGGATAAATGAAGTGACATTTGTGTGTGCATGCATGTGGATCGAGACTGAAAACAGAGACCGAGGTACATACATAGTAAACTCAGTGGCAAGCATGATTGAAGAAAGAGGGAAAAAATTCAAGCACTAATATACACTGTGCACTTATGATGATTAACTGCAGTCATCTTTTTATCAGAATGCATGCATGTCATTGCAGAATTGACGATTAGTTTAACCAATAACCAACAGCGTGAATCGGAACAAAAGGATCAGATACCTTTTGGCTCACAAAACTTGCATAATTCCTATATATCCTCAAATCGTCCGTACATCACAACCCACTACAACAAAAACGATGGTTTGCTTCCTCAGTTTAGGTAGCCAGGTGCTAAATAAGCCATGCACAGTATCACAGTATCAGGTACAGTTTTCTGGTTAAAGGCATATTGCCAAATGGTCCAGAACTCCAGATCAACTTACTAACCGAGCAATTCAGATATAAGTGATCAATGGCCTTATCTCTGCCACATATTGGATAGGTTTGTTATCTCCCTGCTAACCCCAGAAGAATAAATTGCCTTTGTTTATCAAAATCGGCAATACAAAAATTCTATTTTGTAGGGTAAGCTTTACTTTACAAAGAAACTCATGTGGGTATTATATATTGTTCAAGCCCATCCTCTTATACAGAGAGCTAACAGAAAAAAAAATTAATGGCAGTCAAAGACCATATAGTTGAATCTTTATCAACGGATAGAACGACATCCATACAAGTAGCTTGGATGCCGTTGCACAGTTGTATCCCCCAAAATGGTAAATTACACCTATTCAGCCATTTTGTTAGAATTTGAGCCGCAGAGACACTTTTGACAGAATTGAGAATAAGATTTAGTAAAAGGTTTACGATCAATCCACCAAACTTTTCAAAGCCTGGCTGTTTCTAATTATGGCATTGGTAGACTCGACTAACAATACCTTTGTAAGAAGCTGGTTGTTTCTGATCTGCTTAGTTTACCAAATACTCATGTTTACCTAATGCTGGCATCCCTCATCGTGCAAGTGCGGACGCAGTTTTTTTGAGCACCTACACCCAGGCCCTGCTATCCTGACTCTACAATGTTGTTTTAAGATCTGTGGGAGACAACTAACTTCGTACATTAATTTTTCTCTTTTTTTTTCTCTCATATGGAACATGTCTTGCACTTCAAACTTTGCAATGCAGCAAAACTTACTAACTAAAATGTGGGATAAAACTTTCAGAATTTTCCGCCCGACGTACCTACTAAAAATAAGAGTCTTTTAATCAAACAAAACTTATTTTGTATATTTATGTTTGACGAAAAAATCTAAAAGTTTTATCCTAGATTCTAGTTAGAAAGCTTTACCATTCTGCAAAGGTTTGAACTTGAATACATGTTCTATTTGAGAGAAACAAAAAGAGAAATGTACTTGCACGGATGTTGATGCGAAGAATGGATGGCTAGATAAGAGGGGCCTAGGTGCAGGTGCTCCAAAATTTGTTTGCGGTGCAAGTGCAGAGCTACGTTTCCTGGTCGTCAGGGATATGGTGCTCCAGTGCAAGACTTAACGAGGATGTAGTCCAGGGGCATGGAGGCGTTGAGCAGCGACTTTGGACGTAGTAGCCATGTCTCTGCTTCCCCTGAGGCGCTAGTGCCTGGCGCCGACGGCGGGGTAGGAGGCCTGGAGCTTGGCAATGATATGTGGAGCCTCGAGCTCGGTCACCGTGCATGCACCTCGAGCTCGGACGAGGCACGGGCGTGAACCGGGGCGACGGTGGTGAACGGTTCACCACCAGCACGCACGCATGACGCATCTGTCTGCTAGCCAGCACGTACGTGTACAGGCTCATTCCGGTGGCAGCCGTTGATAACACACATGCCTTCCACGTATTTTTACTCATCCAAGGAGCCGCCAACGCACACTAGGAGAAAACAGGGCTTTCGTCCACTTTCAATGTACACATTAGTCCCGGTTGCATCACGAACCGGTACTAATGTGAGCATTACTCCCGGTTCATGTGGCTAGGGCGTCAGGAAGGCATTAGTGCCGGTTCAAATGAGACCTTTAGTCTTGGTTTGAGACACGAACCAAGACTAAAGGTTGTGATACCCTTTAGTCCCGGCTCGTATCTCAAACCGGTACTAAAGATTAGACCTTTAGTCCCGGTTTGAGACACGAACCGGTACTAAAGGGTGCGATGCCCTTTAGTCTCGGTTCACGTCTCAAACCCGTACTAAAGGGGTTATATTTTGTTTTTCCATTTGTTTTTTGTTTCTATTTTAAATTGCTTATATCTTTAGAATATTTGATGTTTTCGAGTGATTCTTTTTGCATTAGATTCCAAATTTTGTTTAGTTTCTGTTTGTGCCATTATCTTTCAATTTGAATGATTTAAATATGATTTTTTTCAAATTTGCTTCAAACACTCGATTGTGAATAATTTGAGTTTAAAAATAGTTTTTACTTTAATTCTTTTTGCTCCTAGTCACATGTCAGATTGTTGTCACAGTAAGATTAATTTGATTATTTTTAGAATAATATAAATTAAGATTAATATTAATTTTGCTAGTGTCTTATACTGTTTTGTATTCATAGTTGTTTAGCCTATAATAATAGTTGATAGAATTTGTTTTGCTATATTAAAAGTAAATTTTTTGCCACTTTCATAGAACGTGACTCTGGCTTGGTTAACCTTAGTTGTGACTCTTGCTGGGATGGTGCTAGCAGATGTAGTCGACGGTAGGATTGGATGGACACCATCCCGTACTAGTTATGAAAATTAAAAAAAAAACATAAATTTGAACATATTATGCAAAAAAGTGTGATAAAAAAGTAAAATGACTATATCTTTTGCATACGATGTCGGAAAAAAACGTATAATATATCAAAATGTTCAGCACGAAAATTTGCACCCCATTTGGACGGTTGTTGGACGTTTTGCAATTTTTTAGAATCCTTAAATTCTAAAAGGAAAAAAATATGTTCAAATTTCAGTTTTTTTGAATTGTGGTTAAATCTGGTCAAACTACTTATTCAAGAAATATTAGTGTTACTAAATAATTATTTAAGAATATTAGTGTTACCAAATAATTATTTCAGTTTTTTTGAATTTTGGTCAAATCTGGTCAAACTACTTAGTCAAGAAATATTAGTGTTACTAAATAATTATTGGTTTTAAGAATAATAGTTTCAAACTCCAACGGTGTAACGTGTGACTTCATGCTCAATTTCAACTCCTAAGGGTTAATAGGATTGATAGCTTACTATTGTCAGGAAAACAACAAGTGCAGACTTGGAAACAAGGGGGGAATAAAACTCGAAAGTTAAGTGTACGTGCTCAAGCTGGAGTAGTGAGAGAATGGGTGACCGGCCGTGAAGTTAGACGATTTGTAATAATGAGGGGTGATTAGAGATTACAGACTAAATTGAGCAGTGACGAGGGGTGATTAGAGATTAAATTCAAATAATTTGAAAAATTCAAAAATTCAAAAAGAGTTCGAATTCCAAAAAAATTAAAAAAAAATCCTTTAGTCCGGGCTGGTAAGCACCAGACAGCGTCCACGTGGAGGGCCTTTAGTACCGGTTCGTAACATAACCGGGACTAAAGGGGGGCCTTTAGTCACGACCCTACCGGGACTAAAGGCCCTCTGGAACCGGTACTAAAGGCCCGTTTTCTACTAATGGCAGTGTCGCTCTCCGTCCTCGCACCTGAGCAGCTCAGAAGCTAAACGTCATCTCCAACGTCTGCACCACCGGCGTCTTGTGACGCGTGTTGCGCGACCATAGACGCGTTGATGTGTTTGTCAGCAATGCATGGATCAGGAGCAGCCTCTAACCAGCAGGGCACACAGGCATGGGTCCTCGATCATAATGAAAATGGAAGCACCGATGCACACAACTTGTTCATCGAAATTGGCGTCCCTTACCCCTCCGCAGGTCAAGGTTACTCAGCAGTAGAAGAACAGAAGCACTCCGTAAAAGATTCAACATCATTTTTTACTCTTTATTTCCCTATGCCTCCCTTGCCTACATGATCGATGTGATTTTTCCTTGCAAACAAACAATGTGAAAATTTTACGCCACCAATTTCTTGCATAGTTTTAGCACGTGGTAGATGATATTGGAATACATTAGAGAGTTTTGGCACAACTAAAGAGTATCGAAGATGAATGAAAAGGTCCAGATGTATATATGTAGCCCTCGAGTGTTCTTATAAAGTGGAGGTGCTGCTAGGTTCTAGACTAGTTGTTAGGTAGGCTAAGTGACAGAGCTATAACTCTATTTTGCGGGGAATAAAGCTATAACTCCAATGGCATCTGCTATCGGTACCATTTCTACACTTGATTTGTGGGGGTTTCAACGTTTTACCTTGGTCCTCAAAAAGATATTGCGAATAAGCTCCAAAAGATATTGTACTCTGAATCCTTCGTCAAAATACTTGTTCCGCCTTTCATATCCACACTACACACCTTCTAGCTGCTTGTTGTTGTAGTGTTATCTTTGCTAAATAAATTGATTATAGTTGCATTTGATTTGTTTTAGACACACCTGAAACCAATGAACCATAAAATTCACGGATACGAGATGTAATTAATATGTATATAAATTAGTAATACTTTCGTATCATTGATCATTGTTAGAGTTATATTTGTAATGCTCTTTGGCTTTCTATATTTTGACCTTGGGCCTCCCATCTATACTTCTATAAAAGACGGTTTGGCCTCCAGATAATAATATTAGTTAGCTTTAGGTTTTTTTTTAGCATGCGCATGCTCTCGGTCCATTCTCTGATCCAGGATGCGTGTCGACGATCTATTCCGCACGATCCCGTGCCCTCGTGCGGAAGTCGCATGCGTTGCCTCCAGATCAATCGGGTGCCCAGCTGCTGCTTCTGGATCAAGCCAACACCGGTCTGGCTGATTCGATTCGCCAATGCGGGATCCTACCCGACTCGATTTGCCCGCCTCCCAAACAGATCGGGTGCCCTCGTGCTGCTGGACTCTCCATCGGCGTGGTCCTCTCTCGTCCAGATTGAGCCGGCCGTCCATCCAAGTCTCCGCCAGCGTGGTCGTCGCTCATCCAGCTTGACTCGGCCCTCCGCCCCAGTGATTGTTTCTCGCCAGATTTTCGCCGTCATTCTCCCTTCCGTTGTCGTCTCCTCAAGCTCGGCATGCATCCTAGATCTTTAGCCATTGAAAATGCTCATATGCGCAGGACATCTGAGGAGCTCGTTCCAAAAAAACAAAATAAATTTGAGGTGTAAGAGATACTTTGAAAAAGAACACTATTTGGAGGCAAAATTGTTTTTTTTGGCACGAGTTCCTCAGATGTCCAAATACCACGAAATTTTCCTCACACCTTGTCCACATGATCATCTTGAATTTCTACAAGTATTAGAATTTTGAAATTGTATGTTTTTAATTTACTGTTCACAGGGTGTAGATGAGCCCGGGCACCTTTTTGAATTTACTGTAGTATCGTAGAAACATAACTGTTCGTGACCTGTATATATTGAGTAATATACTTCTGTTGTAGGCCTACTTGTGGCCCCCCCTTCTTCTGCATGTTGATGCTTGTTATGGCATTTGCAGAATTGACATGTAGGTGCAGATCGGTTCGATGGTTCGAATGTAAGTTAATGTATATTTAAAAAAATGTGAAGTGGGGGAATGGTGTAACCGGTTTTTTTATTTTGTTTTCATTTTTAACAGGCACACATCAATCCAATATTTTTTGAAGAGCATTATGGCAATTTTCAAAGTGCATACACATATTTTACTGAAACTCAGAGTGAACTGTTGGGATGAGTACCAGAAAATAGTGAATGTGACATACAAGTTCTACAACAAAATATGAAAGACCAATTTTAGTATTATGAAGAAGTTTAAGTGTGGGAAGACATTTTGTGTGCTCCGAAGCAGGGAGACGGCAAGAAACATTCCACACTATGGAGGGCCGTACTCGAACATTGTGTCATTAAATTCCCTTCTTTGTTAGATGAGTCAAGGGAGCAGCAATTTTTGCAAAGTTCAATACAAACCGAAGGTACGTAGTACCCTGCCAGCCCAAGGAAACTTCGAAAGTCAGTTAGAGTGGAGGGACTTTGCCACTCCGCCACCGCCTGGACCTTTGCCTGATCTACTGATATCCCTTCTTCGGATATTATATGGCCAAGGAAAGGAACTTTATTCATCCAGAAATCACATTTCTTTAGCTTGGCATATAAGTTATCTTCCCACAGGGTTTGTAGCACAATTTTTAGATGCATTGAATACTCTTATCACCGAATATATAAGAATACGATTAATGAACACAATTACAAATTTGTCCATGTAAGGCTTGAACACTCTATTCGTTAAATCCATGAAAGCTGCGGGAGCATTGGTCAAACCAAATGTCATCACTAGATACTCATAGTGTCCGTAACGGGTGCAAAAAGCAGTCTTGGGAATACCTGTTGGATTAACTTTTAACTGGTAACCAGACTGTAAATCAATCTTTGAGAAAACCTTGGATCCTTGTAGTTGGTCGAATAAATCATTGATCCGCGGGAGCGGGTATTTATTGCTTATAGTTACATTGTTTCGTTCTCGACAGTCAACACACAATCTTAAACTTCCATCCTTCTTTTTAATGAATAAAACTGGAGGCCCCCCATGGAGAAACGCTAGGGCAAATAAATCCCCTATCCTCCAACTCTTTTAGTTAAACTTTTATCTCCTTTAGTTCTTCAGGTGCTATCCTATAAGGTGCCTTGTAGATTGGCTTGGTTCCCGGAATCAATACGATAGCAAATTCAATTTCCCGATCCGGTGGTAGTCTCGGCAATTCTCTCGGGAAAAACATCAGGGAATTCATTTACCACTGGAATGTCTTTAATATTGATTTCCTTCTTTTCTAATTTTGTCATGAGGGTTCGCGATTGATTCCTTTTATCGCCCTGATACACAATCTCAACTTGACCATAAGGTCTAAGTGTAATTTGTGTTTCATAGCAGTCAATAGTGGCTCTAGATTCTTGCAACCACGCCATCCCTAGTATTACCTCAAAATCTTGCATTTCCATTACAATAAGATGAATTTCCATTACAATAATGGCCATTCCTTCAACATGCTCTGCATATGAAAGGTTTTGATCAGGCCTGGAGACACCAGGTAGAATCTTTTACGCAACAAGAAAGTGTTGGGATTAAAGTGAATGATCATATCGACCACTATTTCCAAACACATAAGGGCCTGAGACAAGGTGATCCGATGTCACCGATTTTGTTCAACATAGTAGTTGGCATGTTGACGATTCTAATTGGAAGGGCTAAGGATGCTGGTCAGGTAGGTGGCCTGGTACCTCATCTAGTTGAAGGAGGTGTGTCTATCCTACAGTACGCCGATGATACTATTATTTTCATGGAGCATGACTTGGAAAAAGCGAGAAATATGAAGCTGGTGTTATGCTTATTTGAACAATTGACTGGGCTTAAGATTAACTTCCACAAAAGCGAATTGATTTGCTTTAGAAGAGCTAATGAGGAACAAGAGGCGTACAAACAATTGTTCGGGTGTGAGTTGGGGGACTTACCTTTCACGTATTTGGGTATACCAATTCACCATCGTAAGCTAACAAACAGAGAATGGAAGTGTATTGATGATCGATTTGAAAAGAAACTGAGCTGCTGGAAGGGAAACCTGAAGTCATACGGTGGCCGATTAATGCTCATTAATTTGGTACTCACGAGTATGAGGTACCTGTTGGAGTTCAAAAAAGATTGGACTTCTATCGATCCCGCTTCTTCTGGCAGAGTGATGACGTGAAGAGAAAGTACACACTCGCTAAATGGGATATCATTTTTCCACCGAAAGACCAAGGGGGTCTAGGTATAGAAAATCTTGAGGTGAAGAACAGATGTCTTCTCAGCAAGTGCCTGTATAAGTTGTCTGTAGGGACGGAGGCCACTTGGGCACAGATTCTGCGTAATAAGTACCTTCATTCCAAAACTCTGTCTCAGGTGACTGTGAGGCCGACGGAGTCGCCTTTTTGGAAAGGACTGATGAGAGTTAAATCAGTCTTTTTCAATAGGACAAAGTTTATAGTCGGAGATGGTACTTCCATGAGATTCTGGGAGGATACATGGCTAGGGGAAACACCCCTCACACTTCAGTATCATTCTCTTTATAGCATTGTTCAATGAAGAGATGCTTTTGTCGCGACAATACTTCAGTCCACTCCTCTTAATATTCACTTTTGGAGAACGCTAGCCGGAAGTCGTTGGGAAGTTTGGCTTCATCTTGTGAGACGACTGATGGATGTGCAGCTTTCTCAATGACCTGACCAGCTGTGCTGGAAGCTTACTAGGAATGGAGAGTTTATGGTTAAATCTATGTATCTAGATGTTATCAACTCTAGCTCTATTCCTAGTTAGAAACATGTTTGGAATGTCAAAGTTCCTCTGAGAGTTAAAGTGTTTATGTGGTTTGTATACAAACAAGTCATTTTAACTAAGGACAACTTGGCAAAACGAAACTGGACTGGATCTAAGAGATGTTCTTTTTGTGAGCGGGATGAATCCATCAAGCACCTCTTTCTTGACTGCCCGATGGCAAAAATCTTATGGCGTACTGTTCATATCGCTTTTAACATTACTCCTCCGAATTCTATCAACATGTTATTTGGGACGTGGGTTGATGAGATAGATTCCGAAAAAGTGAGACATATTCGTGCAGGAGTATGTTCTTTACTATGGGCAGTATGGAATTGCCGAAATGATTTGGTTTTTAACAGAACAACAAATACACATTTTTTGCAGGTTATCTTCCGAGCCATCACGTTGATCCGTATGTGGTCGCTACTCACTCTGACGAAGGCCAGGGAGCATTTGGTTACTGGGTCTATCCGATGGGAGATGTTAGCACGGGCTATTTTCAACCGGTTTGGATGGCGGTCATGTAATAGGATGGTGGTCATGAAATGTTCTGGCTAGCTGGAATGGTTAGTTTGTTTCCTCACATTCAGCCATACCTAACCTTCACCTATGGTGGCAGCGGGAGCTCAGATGAGTAGACTCTGATAGACAGCCGATGAGATCCCCCACCGGTAAGAGTAAGACCATCCCTTTCCATTTCGTCCTGCTACTGCTAATGCTCTGAACCCCTCCTGTCAATTGCCTGGTTTTGGTAAAGCTAGGAATTGATTCCTTGGGCGATTTCAACAATAATGGAAGTATGGAATTGTTATACCCTTGTGGATAATGTAGGCTAGTAAATCCGATACACCTACCTTCGTGCTGAATAGAGGAGGACGATCCAGCGCCAGCCATGATGAAGTAGAGGCCGGAGATGGTAGGGAGATGACGGTGGTGGTGGCGGTGCTTCCCGTCACTACTGCAAACCCTAGATCGGTAAGGGATATCGGTGGGGTGTGCGGCTTCGCGACGAACCTCATGTTGCGAGCCGCTGCCCCCCACCACTTTATATAGCGCAGCGTGACAGGGGCCCGTCAGCCACAGTGGGCTGGGCGCCCCCGATCAGGGCGCGGATCTAAGGGCCCGGTGGGCCGTTGGGCCCACGCGGAAGAGATCAACCTAACAGGAATATGAATATCAACACATTTTTCAACCTGTAGTGTTGTAGCTTAATTTCCCGTAAAGCTTTAGCTATTTGGATATTAAAAACATATTGCTGGACCAAATTCAGTACTTTGCACCAGTTACTTTCCTTGTTAGTCCATTTGATACTCATGCACACTTGTAGATTTACAATAACAAGCACAACACAGAGGATGCTTCAGCCCAGACTTTGTTCTGCTCAGTGTCATGGTGCTGCCTATTCTGCGGCAGCACCAGCCTGTCTGTAGGTGTTGGTGCTGAGGCTCAATGAAAACGAGGGGTTCAGAATCCTATGCATTGTCGTTTGCTGCCACCAAGGTAAGTCTATCAAAGATTGAGCACATGAATGGAAGCTTCAGATAAGGAAGAGTGAATTGCAGAAAACATCGACATTGAAGCACGGTCTTGCAGAAATCACAAGTCTCTAGTTTTGTGCCCAAAAACACTAATTCTCATGCTAATTTTTTGCAGAAACCACTAGTCGGCGTGTTAGACGGTTTTGAGCACGATTATGACAGCTGGGACCCACTGGACAAGGTGATGTGGCATAAGAAACTGTCAATTACATCCGGATACAATTTTATTTTGCAAAAGTAACCCTGGAAAAAAAGCAATCGGGTCCTCCGTGAGATCTGTGACCTTCGTCTCCAAGCGGCCCGGTGGTGGACGCCGGTGGCGGGGCATGGATCCAGCGGAGTGGTCTGGGACGGGCAAGAGGGCAAGAGGGCGTGGATCCGGCGGCGGGGCATGGATCCAGCGGAGTGGTCTGGGACGGGCAAGAGGGCAAGAGGGCGTGGATCCGGCGGCGGCGGCGGTTAGGACGGCGGGGCAACGGAGCTCTGGCGGCAGCTTGAGCAACGGGCGGCCATGGATGAGCTCTGGAGGATCTAGCTTGAGCATCGAGCAGCCATGGTTGAGCTCTGGCGGCGGCTTGAGAACCGGGAATGCATAGAGAGATGGGAGAGATAGGGGAGGGCACCGCCGGCAGCGGAGCTCACCATCGAGGGATATGCACCGCACCTCCATGCCCACCGTAATATGCCTCGTTGACGCGCAGCTCCGTCCGGAGCTCGGAGCTCATCCATGGCCACCGTCGCCGCGCCTCCTCTTCGCGCCTCACTCAACACACCTACTGAAGGAAATATGCCCTAGAGGCAATAATAAAGTTGTTATTTATATTTCCTTATATCATGATAAATGTTTATTATTCATGCTAGAATTGTATTAACCGGAAACTTAGTACATGTGTGAATACATAGACAAAACAGAGTGTCCCTAGTATGCCTCTACTAGACTAGCTAATTGATCGAAGATGGTTATGTTTCCTAACCATAGACATGAGTTGTCATTTGATCAACAGGATCACATCATTAGGAGAATGATGTGATGGACTAGACCCATCCGTTAGCATAGCACTTTGATCGTTTAGTTCTACTGCTATTGCTTTCTTCATGACTTATACATGTTCCTATGACTATGAGATTATGCAACTCCCGAATACCGTAGGAACACCTTGTGTGCTATCAAACATCACAAGGTAACTGGGTGATCATAAAGATGCTCTACAGGTGTCTCCGAAAGTATTCGTGGTGTTGGCATAGATCAAGATTAGGATTTGTCACTCCGAAGTGTCGGAGAGGTATCTCTGGGCCCTCTCGGTAACACACATCATAATAAGCCTTGCAAGCAAAATACTAATGAGTTAGTCACGAGATGATGTGTTACGGAACGAGTAAAGAGACTTGCCGGTAACGAGATTGAACTAGGTATAGAGATACCGACGATCGAATCTCGGGCAAGTAACATACCGATGACAAAAGGAACAACGTATGTTGTTATGTGGTTTGACCGATAAAGATCTTCGTAGAATATGTAGGAGCCAATATGAGCATCCAGGTTCCGCTATTGGTTATTGACCGGAGATGAGTCTCGGTCATGTCTACATAGTTCTCGAACCCGTAGGGTCCGCACGCTTAACGTTTGATGACGGTCGGTATTATGAGTTTATGAGTATTGATGTACCGAAGGTAGTTCAGAGTCCCGGATGAGATCACGGACATGACGAGGAGTCTCGTAATGTCCGAGACATAAAGATTGATATATTGGACGACTATATTCGGACACCGGAAGTGTTCCGGAAAAGTTTCGGATTTAACTGGATTGCCGGAGGGGGTTACCGGAACCCCCTACGAGGGGGGATGGTCCATAGTGGGCCTTGAGGAAAGGAGAGAGGCAGCCCATTGAGGCTGGCCGGCGCCCCACCAAGGGATCCTAGTTGGACTAGGATTGGGGGGGGGGGCGCCACCTCTCTCTCTTTTCCTTTCCCTCTCTTCCTTCTTGGTGGACTCCTACTAGGAATAGGATTGCAATCCTATTCCTAGTAGGATTGCCCTAGCCGCACCATAGGAGGCCGGCCGGCCCTCCTCCCTTGCTCCTTTATATACGGGGGCAGGGGGGCACCCTAAGACACACAAGTTGAATTGTTCCAGCCGTGCGCGGTGCCCCCCTCCACAGAAACACACCTCGGTCATACCGTCGCGGTGCTTAGGCGAAGCCCTGCGCCGGTGAATACATCGTATCCGTCACCACGTCGTCGTGCTGACGAAACTCTCCCGTGAAGCTCAACTGGATCAAGAGCTCGTGGGACGTCATCAAGCAGAACGTGTGCTGAACGCGGAGGTGCCGTACGTTCGGTGCTTGATCGGTTAGAATGCGAAGAAGTTCGACAACATCAACCGCGTTACTTGACGCTTCCGCTCCTGGTCTACGAGGGTACGTAGACACACTCTCCCCTCTCGTTGCTATGCATCTAGTAGATAGATCTTGCGTGATCGTAGGAAAATTTTAAAAAACTACGTTCCCCATCAGTGGCATCATGAGCCAGGTCTATGCGTAGATGATATGCACGAGTAGAACACAATGAGTTGTGGGCGATACTTGTCATACTGCTTACCAGCATGTCATACTTTGCTTCGGCGGTATTGTGAGATGAAGCGGCCCGGACCGACATTACGCGTACGCTTACGCGAGACTGGTTTCACCGTTACGAGCACTCGTTGCTTAAAGGTGACTTGCGGGTGTCTGTCTCTCTCACTTTAGCTGAATCAAGTGTGGCTACGCCCGGTCCTTGTGAAGGTTAAAACATCACATACTTGACGAAACATCGTTGTGGTTTTGTATGCGTAGGTAAGAACGGTTCTTGCTAAGCCCGTAGCAGCCACGTAAAACTTGCAACAACAAAGTAGAGGACGTCTAACTTGTTTTTGCAGGACATGTTGTGATGTGATATGGTCAAGACATGATGAGTTATACGGTTTTGTATGAGATGATCATGTTTTGTAATGTTACCGGCAACTGGCAGGAGCCATATGGTTGTCGCTTTATTGTATGAAATGCAATCGCCATGTAATTGCTTTACTTTATCACTATGCGGTAGCGATAGTCGTAGAAGCAATAGTTGGCGAGACGACAACGATGCTACGATGGAGATCAAGGTGTCGCGCCGGTGACGAAGGTGATCGTGACGGTGCTTTGGAGATGGAGATCAAAAGCACAAGATGATGATGGCCATATCATGTCACATATTTTGATTGCATGTGATGTTTATCTTATTATGCTTCTTATTTTGCTTAGAACGACGGTAGCATTATAAGATGATCCCTTACTAAATTTCAAGGTATAAGTGTTCTCCGTGAGTATGCACCGTTGCGAAAGTTCGTCGTGCCGAGACACCACGTGATGATCGGGTGTGATAAGCTCTACGTTCAAATACAACGGGTGTAAGCCAGTTTTGCACACGCAGAATACTCGGGTTAAACTTGACGAGCCTAGCATATACAGATATGGCCTCGGAACACTGGAGACCGAAAGGTCGAGCGTGAATCATATAGTAGATATGATCAACATAAGATGTTCACCATTGAAACTACTCCATCTCACGTGATGATCGGACATGGTTTAGTTGATTTGGATCACGTGATCATTTAGATGACCGGAGGGATGTCTATCTAAGTGGGAGTTCTTAAGTAATATGATTAATTGAACTTTAATTTATCATGAACTTAGTCCTGGTAGTATTAGCATATCTATGTTGTAGATCAATAGCTCGCGATGTTGCTCCACGTTTATTTTTTATATGTTCCTAGAGAAAACCAAGTTGAAAGATGTTAGTAGCAATGATGCGGAATTGTTCCGTGATCTGAGGATTATCCTCATTGCTGCACAGAAGAATTATGTCCTTGATGCACCGCTAGGTGACAGACCTATTGCAGGAGCAGATGTAGACGTTATGAACGTTTTGACAAAAGCTCGATATGATGACTACTTGATAGTTTAGTGCACCATACTTTACGGCTTATAATCGGGACTTCAAAAATGTTTTGAAATGCCACAGAGCATATGAGATGTTCCAAGAGTTGAAATTAGTATTTCATACTCATGCCCGTGTCGAGAGGTATAAGACCTCTGACAGTACTTTGCCTACAAGATGGAGGAGAATAGCTCAACCAGTGAGCATGTGCTCAGATTGTCTGGGGAGTACAATTGCTTGCATCAAGTGGGAGTTAATCTTCCAGATAAGATAGTAATTGACAAAGTTCTCTAGACACTATCACCAAGTTAGTAGAACTTCGTGATGAACTATAATATGCAAGGGATGACGAAAGTAATTCCCGAGCTCTTCACGATGCTGAAATCGGCGAAGGTAGAAATCAAGAAAGAGCATCAAGTGTTGACGGTTAACCAGACCACTTGTTTCAAGTAAAGGGAAAAGGGATAGAAGGGGAACTTCAAGAAGAATGACAAGCAAGTTGTCACTCCCGTGAAGAAACCCAAAGCTAAACTCAAGCCTGAAACTAAGTGCTTCTACTGCAAAGGAAATGGTCACTAGAAGTGGAACTGCCCTAGATATTTGGCGGATAAGAAAGATGGCAAAGTGAACAAAGGTATATTTGATATACAGATTATTGATGTGTATTTTACTAGTGTTCATAGCAACCCCTCGGTATTTGATATTGGTTCAGTTGCTAAAGAGTAGTAACTCGAAATGGGAGTTGCATAATGAATAGAAACTAGTTAAAGGATGAAGTGACGATGTGTATTGGAAGTAGTTCCAAGATTGATATGATCATCATCGCACACTCCCTATACTTTCGGGATTAGTATTGAATCTAAATAAGTGTTATTTGGTGTTTGTGTTGAGCATGAATATGATTTGATCATGTTTATTGCAATACGGTTATTCATGTAAGTTAGAGAATAATTGTTGTTCTGTTTACATGAATAAAACCTTCTATGGTCATACACCCAATGAAAATGGTTTGTTGGATCTCGATCGTGTGATACACATATTCATAATATTGAAGCCAAAAGATGCAAGGTTAATAATGATAGTGCAACTTATTTGTGGCACTGCCGTTTAGGTCATATTGGTGTAAAGCGCATGAAGAAACTCCATAGTGATGGACTTTTTGAATCACTTGATTATGAATCACTTGGTGCTTGCGAACCATGCCTTATGGGCAAGATGACTAAAACTCCGTTCTCCGGAACCGTGGAGCGAGCAACAGAGTTGTTGGAAATCATACATACTGATGTATGCGGACCAATGAGTGTTGAAGCTCGCGGCAGGTATCGTTATTTTCTGACCTTCACTGATGATTTGAGAAGATATGGGTATATCTACTTAATGAAGCACAAGTCTGAAACATTTGAAAAGTTCAAAGAATTTCAGAGTGAAGTGGAGAATCATCCTAACAAGAA
This sequence comes from Secale cereale, assembly GCA_902687465.1. Taxonomy (NCBI): domain Eukaryota; kingdom Viridiplantae; phylum Streptophyta; class Magnoliopsida; order Poales; family Poaceae; genus Secale; species Secale cereale. The sequence continues at coordinate 896,651,880 of LR738712.1, forward strand.
AATAAGTATGATCGTAGAGGTAAAATATTTGAGTTAGCGAGTTTGGCCTTCAATAAAAACAATGTGAAATAGTTTCACTACTCACGCCACCTGGAACACCACAGTGTAATGGTGTGTCCGAACGTCATAACCGTACTTTATTAGATATGGTGCGATCGATGATGTCTCTTACCGATCTACCACTATCGCTTTTGGGGTTATGCATTAGAGACAGCTACATTCACGTTAAATAGGGCACCATCTAAATCCGTGGAGATGACACCGTATGAACTGTGGTTTGACGAGAAACCTAAGCTGTCATTTCTTTAAGTTTGGGACTGCGATGCTTATGTGAAAAAGTTTCAACATGATAAGCTCGAACCCAATTCGGAGAAGTAAATCTTCATAGGATACCCAAAAAGAAACTGTTGGTACACCTTCTATCACAGATCCTAAGGCAAGGTCTTTGTTGCTAAGAGTGGATCCTTTCTAGAGAAGGAGTTTCTCTCGAAAGAAGTGAGTGGGAGGAAAGTAGAACTTGATGAGGTAATTGTACCTTCTCCCGAATTGGAAGGTAGTACATCACAGAAACTCGTTCCAGTGATTCCTACACCAATTAGTGAGGAAGCTAATGATGATGATCATGAAACTTCAGATCAAGTTACTGCTGAACTTCGTAGATCAACCAGAGTTCGTTCCGCACCAGAGTGGTACGGCAACCCAGTTCTGGAAGTCATGTTACTAGACCATGATGAACCTACGAACTATGAGGAAGCGATGATGAGCCCAGATTCCGCAAAATGGCTTGAGACCATGAAATCTGAGATGGGATCCATGTATTAGAACAAAGTATGGACTTTGGTTGACTTGCCCGATGATCGGCAAGCCATCGAAAATAAATGGATCTTCAAGAGGAAGACCGACGCAAACGGTAATGTTACAGTTTACAAAGCTCGACTTGTTGCGAAAGGGTTTCGACAAGTTCAAGGAGTTGACTACGATGAGACTTTCTCACCCGTAGCGATGCTTAAGTCTGTCCGAATCATGTTAGTAATTGCCGCATTTTATGAAATCTGGCAAATGGATAACAAAACTGCATTCTTTAATGGATTTATTAAAGTAGACTTGTATATGATGCAACCAGAAGGTTTTGTCAATCATAAAGGTGCTAACAAAATGTGCAAGCTCCAGCGATCCATCTATGGACTGGTGCAAGCATCTCGGAGTTGGAATATACGCTTTGATAAGTTGATCAAAGCATATAGATTTATACAGACTTGCGGTGAAGCCTGTATTTACAAGAAGTGAGTGGGAGCACTACAACCTTTCTGACAAGTAGATGTGAATGACATATTGTCGATCGGAAATGATGTAGAATTTTCTGGAAAGCATAAAGGAGTGTTTGAAAGGAGTTTTTCAAAGAAAGACCTTGGTGAAGCTGCTTACATATTGGGCATCAAGATCTATAGAGATATATCAAGACGCTTGATAAGACTTTCGATGAGTACATACCTTGATAAGATTTTGAAGTAGTTCAAATTGGATCAGTCAAAGAAGGAGTTCTTGCCTGACTTGTAAGGTGTGAAGTTGAGTAAGACTCAAAGCCAGACCACGGCAGAAAAATATAGAGAGAATGTAAGTCATTCCCTATGCCTCAGCCATAGGTTCTATAAAGTATAAAATGCTGTGTACCAAACATGTTGTGTACCTTGACATGAGTTTGTCAAGAGGGTACAATAGTGATCCAGGAGTAGATCACTGTACAGCGGTCAAAATTATCCTTAGTAACTGGATGACTAAGGAAATGTTTCTCGATTATGGAGGTGATAAAGAGTTCGTCGTAAAGGGTTACGCCGATGCAAGCTTTGACACTAAATCCAGATGACTCTAAGTATCAATCTGGATGCATATTTAAAGTGGGAGCAATTAGCTAGAGTAGCTCTATGCAGAGCATTGTAGACCTAGAAATTTGCGAAATACATACGGATCTGAATGTGACAGACCCGTTGACTAAACTTCTCTCACAAGCAAAACATGATCACACCTTATTACTCTTGGGTATTAATCACATAGCAATGTGAACTAGATTATTGACTCTAGTAAACCCTTTGGGTGTTGGTCACGTGACGATGTGAACTATGGGTGTTATTCACATAACGATGTGAACTATAGGTATTAAATCACATGGCGATGTGAGCTAGATTATTGACTCTAGTGCAAGTGGGAGACTGAAGGAAATATGCCCTAGAGGCAATAATAAAGTTGTTATTTATATTTCCTTATATCATGATAAATGTTTATTATTCATGCTAGAATTGTATTAACCGGAAACTTAGTACATGTGTGAATACATAGACAAAACAGAGTGTCCCTAGTATGCCTCTACTAGACTAGCTCATTGATCGAAGATGGTTATGTTTCCTAACCATAGACATGAGTTGTCATTTGATCAATGGGATCACATCATTAGGAGAATGATGTGATGGACTAGACCCATCCGTTAGCATAGCACTTTGATCGTTTAGTTTTACTGCTATTGCTTTCTTCATGACTTATACATGTTCCTATGACTATGAGATTATGCAACTCCCGAATACCGTAGGAACACCTTGTGTGCTATCAAACGTCACAACGTAACTGGGTGATCATAAAGATGCTCTACAGGTGTCTCCGAAAGTATTCGTGGTGTTGGCATAGATCAAGATTAGGATTTGTCACTCCGAAGTGTCGGAGAGGTATCTTTGGTCCCTCTCGGTAACACACATCATAATAAGCCTTGCAAGCAAAAGACTAATGAGTTAGTCACGAGATGATGTGTTACGGAACGAGTAAAGAGACTCGCCGGTAACGAGATTGAACTAGGTATAGAGATACCGACAATCGAATCTCGGGTAAGTAACATACCGATGACAAAAGGAACAACGTATGTTGTTATGCGGTTTGACTGATAAAGATCTTCGTCGAATATGTAGGAGCCAATATGAGCATCCAGGTTCCGCTATTGGTTATTGACCGGAGATGAGTCTCGGTCATGTCTACATAGTTCTCGAACCCGTAGGGTCCGCACGCTTAACGTTTGATGACGGTCGGTATTATGAGTTTATGAGTATTGATGTACCGAAGGTAGTTCGGAGTCCCGGATGAGATCACGGACATGACGAGGAGTCTCGGAATGTCCGAGACATAAAGATTGATATATTGGACGACTATATTCGGACACCGGAAGTTTTCCGGAAAAGTTTCGGATTTAACTGGATTGCCGGAGGGGGTTACCGGAACCCCCTACGAGGGGGGATGGTCCATAGTGGGCCTTGAGGAAAGGAGAGAGGCAGCCCATAGAGGCTGGCCGGCGCCCCACCAAGGGATCCTAGTTGGACTAGGATTGGGGGGGGGCGCCACCTCTCCCTCTTTTCCTTTCCCTCTCTTCCTTCTTGGTGGACTCCTACTAGGAATAGGATCGCAATCCTATTCCTAGTAGGATTGCCCTAGCCGCACCATAGGAGGCCGGCCGGCCCTCCTCCCTTGCTCCTTTATATACGGGGGCAGGGGGGCACCCAAAGACACACAAGTTGAATTGTTCCAGCCGTGCGCGGTGCCCCCCTCCACAGAAACACACCTCGGTCATACCGTCGCGGTGCTTAGGCGAAGCCCTGCGCCGGTGAATACATCATATCCGTCACCACGCCGTCGTGCTGACGAAACTCTCCCGTGAAGCTCAACTGGATCAAGAGCTCGTGGGACGTCATCAAGCTGAACGTGTGCTAAACGCGGAGGTGTCGTACGTTCGGTGCTTGATCGGTTGGATCGCGAAGAAGTTCGACAACATCAACCGCGTTACTTGACGCTTCCGCTCCCGGTCTACGAGGGTACGTAGACACACTCTCCCCTCTCGTTGCTATGCATCTAGTAGATAGATCTTGCGTGATCGTAGGAAAATTTTAAAATACTACGTTCCCCATCACCTACGTGGGCCGCCGTCGCGCCTCACTCACCACACCTACGGGGGCCGACGTCGCGCCTCGTCTTCACCTTGCCGGAGCCGATGCAGGTGAGCAGCAAGGGGAGGCCGAGGTCGGGGAGTGGGAGGGAGGTGGGGGCGGGAGGGGAGAGGAGGAGGAGAAGGAAGCGGGCCGTCGCGAAGCCATCGTCCATGCCGAGCTCGCCGGCTGGGAGCTCGTGCGCACGGCTGAGAAGAGAGCCAGACCTTATCCTCTTATGGCCATTTTACAGCTTAGTCTATATCATTCATTCTATTTGTGATTTGTTATATCGTGCCACATCACCCCTGTCCAGTGGGACCCAGCTATCATAATCATGCTCAAAACCATCTACACGCCGACTAGTGGTTTCTGCAAAAAATTAGCCTGAGAATTAGTGTTTTTGGCACAAAACTAGAGACTTGTGATTTCTGCAAGACCGTGCTTCAATGTCGATGTTTTTTGCAATTCACTCGATAAGGAATGCACTAAGGGAGTAACAGAAATGACCTGCACACGGAGGTGTTAGTTGGCCAGCATTGCCAACCAACAAGATGGACTTCCGTTATTTCCATTGCCAGCTGCTGCAAATAGTCTCAGCACCGCCGCCTGCAGAAATCAACAGATCAGAAGTCTCTTTTAGAAAACAAAACATCCATATATGGACTAATACTTGTGACCAGCTAGAGCTGTAAACTTCACATGGACCGACAATGTAAATCAAGTACAAGCATGCACCACAATGGCAAATCAGGCGAAAAATGCTCAGAAATCGATGAGGACGCAAGACAAGTCGGCATTTGGGCTTCAGGCCATGGACCATACTATGAAGGGATATGAAGTTTGCGCCGTCGGGGTACATGAGTGTAATGCCCAGGATGGGACTATACCTCCTACGTGTCGAGGCACGACTTAAAGGTATAAGCCCATCCTAGAATGATCTCAAGTTTGGTATCTTTGCACGACTCATGTAAAAGAGGGATTAAATTGCAAAAGGAGATAGTTGGCTTACACTCGCCACTTCACACAATACAATACATAAGCAATACATCATTCAAAACATCACAACCCGACTACGGGTGAAGATCCAAAGAAAGATACCAAAACAACATAAAACCACAGGTCAGGATCGAATCCTAGTAGAAACCACTACTGATCGTCGAAACGAAACAAGCATACAACCAAACTCTTCATCGAGCTCCCAGTGAAGAACTTGAACCAGCTCCTGCTTCAAACTCGGCTGAACCTGCATCTGGTGTGGTGCAGTAACTGTGAGCCACAGAGGACTCAGCAATCCCGTTCCCGGGTAACATGACTATTTAAGCCTTGGGTGTGGACAAGGCTGAAGAAAAGAATATGAGGTGAAGGAAAAACAAGAGTCTGCAGCAGCAACTAGCACTAACTTACGTAAAGAGAGCGAGAAGAGAAGTGCCTCGGTCGAGAGATGATCACGAAGTGATCCTAACTAAAGCCGGTCAAACATAACCCCACCGTGTTCAACTCCCGAATCCCTATTCGGAAATTGACATTCACGGTACACACGCTGGTAGTGTATTGAAACATTGTGTCAAGTTATCTACAACTGGATATTAGCAAGCTCCCATCTGCCACATAACCGCGGGCACGGCTTTCGAAAGTTCAAACCCTACAGGGGTGTTCCAACTTGACCCATTACAAGCCCACGATCCGCGGAGTCGCAACTCCAAAGGTGGGAAGACCCGAGTATTCTCGGAATCCCGTGCTCAAGTTAAACCGAACTAAGGTAAGGCTAATCCAGCAAATCCTCCCGGCGTGCCGACACCCTGATAGTAGCCGCGCGTATCTAGTCTCAGGCCACGACCGGATGAGCACAACGTACAGTGGCCGAAATACCCAAGTTGCCAAGGGGGGCCCCGCACATGACTCTAGTTTGGACCAACACTCACATCGAGCACTGGCCCAGGGGGGTTGAATTAAAATAAAAGGGATAGCTAGTCCCATATGCAAGTTTTATTAGTTATTAGGCAAATAGTACCAATGTTGGGACTTGCTGAAAAGACTTAGCACTTAGCGGTTTATCAAGGGGGTCCCATACACCCCAACCGTGTTAGGAACGCATAATCAAGGAACATAACACCGGTTTATACGGTTCCTAACGGCATGAGTGGAACAAATCACCAAGCATAAGGCTTAGCCTTCCACCCTTGCCAATATATAGATGATTTCATTTTAAGCATTTATATAGTGTGATATAACCCAACCAAACTTCATCATGAAGCAAGCATCTTCAATCTTCACCTGCAACTAACAATGCTATAAGAGGGGCTGAGCGAAGTGTACTTAGCCAAGCAACGGTTTGCATAGGTAGGGTGGTTAAACAGGTTCATGGTTACAAATAGGAGGCTGACAGGAAAGACATGGGCATCGAGGCAAAACTATAGAGCGGAACTACTAGCAATAGGCAAAGATAGTAATGGTATCCGGGTTCGGTCATCTTGCCTGGGATTCCACAAGGGAGAAGAACGGATCCATGAAGTAGACGGAGCAACACAGTCGAGAGAATCCTCACAACTCCGGATCGAAACCGAAGCTACCAAGAGAAGCAAACCGGAAAGAAACAAACAACACGGTAAACACTCAAGCATAAACATGGCATATGATGCGCAAACAAGAATGATGCATGTCCGGTTTAATTATGCATGGCATGGCAAAGTGCACAAACAACACTACAAGTTAGGTGGAGCTCAATATGCAACGAGTTGCATATTGACGAAACACCACATTTATTTATTTAGTTGACTCTCGTTATTTACAAGACAAGATTAATTGTTTTTAACATGGCAAGAGGTGAAGCATAAAGAAACTACACTATTTAGACAATTTAAATGAGGCCGGAAATAACAACAACAAGTCTGGAAAAATCCCCATGAGCATGTTTAGCAATTATAAGCAAACAACATTTAAACATTTCAATGTTGTTAACATGATGCGGATGACATGATCAAATTAATGCAATTTTATTAAAAGGTTGACTTAAGAGGATATGAAGTATTTGTCGCCGTGGTGGAAAGAAAAAGGGTGCCACGGCAACAATTCCGAAAATGATGCCACGGCAACATATCGGTTCCGGTAACTCGTTGAGAGTCCGGTGCAAAAGATGAAGGGCGGCGTGAACGAGTCAAACGAGATGAAAGGTGGGGCGATCCCGTTGCCGGGTTCCCACGAGTCGGCGACGAGGCAACCGAGGAGCATGACAAAAGGGCGAAACGGGCACGAAGCACACGCGGGAAACATTTCATACAACACAACAAGCATCTCAAGGGTCATCGTCTCGGGTTATACCTTCGGAACCAACGTTTCGTGGCGGTTCGAGATCGTCGAGGGACGTAGCGGAAGTAGAGGAAGTAGTGGTTCACGTTTCCGAAGAGGAAGTAGTTGTTCACGGGTCTTCGGCGACGGTAGACGTTCACGTTACGTGTCGTGGTACTTGCGACGTCGGGGTACACGGGATCTCCATGTATAGTCGAACTTGACGCATCCGAAGGGGTACTTGACGCATCGTGTAGTGTCGTCGTGTAGGCGTTCCCGTTCGTAGATGTACTTGTCATCGTAGTCGTTCGGTCGTCGTGGTACTTGTCATAAGGTCGTCGTGGACGTAGTGGAACTTGGTCTCGGCGACGGTAGTGTAACTTGACGGATCCGAGCTCTTCGAGGGTCGTCGTGGTACTTGGCGCTTCCGGCGACGGTAGAGAAAGTAGTGGTACATGTTCGTTTTTCCGTAGATGTTCGGGTCGTTGCGGTCTTTGGCGTGTAGGCGTACACGGTTCTCTGTCAAGGTCAACAACACAAGCAACACAAAACAAAACAAAACGGCAGCAGCAAAGGGGCGACGAGGCCACGGGCACTGGACCCGGAGCTGGACGACGACGAGGCGGGAACTGGAAGGAGACGACGGCAGAGCCTCGGCGGAGGAGAGGCGCGGGCCGGCCTGGTGCTGATGCACCCTCGGACCGGCGCCCTGGTGGCGCGGGCTGCTGGAGAGGACGGCTCGCGAGCGAGGCGGAGAGCAAAGGCGACGGGGAAGCGCTGGAACGGAGGGAGGCCGCAGGCTGCTGGAGAACGGAGGGAGGGGCGGTCGCCGGCACCCATGGCGAGGGAGCTGCGGTGGCCTTAGCAGTGGCCATCGGGGCGTGGAGGAGAGGGCCCGCGGTCCATCTGCGAGGAGGGAGGCCGGAGGACGAGCTTCGAGCGCCTCGAGCGGCGGCTCGGCCTCGACGCGGGGTGGCGTCCTGGCGGCATCTGGACGAAGTCCCTGGCGCGGAGGGACGAAGGGGAGGCCAGAGGGCCTGGCCGGCGGGGCGGCTCCCCTGGCCGGCGCTGGAGAGGAGGGCGCCTCCTGGCCGGCCCTGGCGAGAAGAGGGACGAGGGGTGGTGGCGTGCGCTAGCGAGAGAGGCAGAGGGGCTCGAGGGAGGAGAGAGATCGAGAGGGTTCGGGCGAGAGGTGAGGGAATCGGGCTGAGCGAGGGGAACGAGCGATGCGGGATCGAGGGATTAGCGGCGGCGGCGCTCGAAGGGAAAAGAGGGAGCGACGGGAGAAGGAGGGCTGCGGGCTAGGGTTTGGTCGCCTGGCGGCTGGGCCAAAAGGGAGGAGGAGGCCCAAGAGGGAAGGATGCAGCTGGGCTGCTCTTCTTCTTTTTAATTTTTCTGCCACTTCCAAAACAGATAAAAAGCCAAGAAGAAAAGAGAAGAAGGAGGGTGTTAGGGCAAAACTAGCACAAGGGACTATTTTCCTCGGGCATCATAAAATGAGCACGGTCCGAGAAAAATAGAAAAGGCACGATCGGAAAAATAATTCAAACATATTTGAATTTAATTCAAATAGTTTTGAACTAAGACTTGATCATTGAAGTGTCCAAAAATGTTCGAATTTTTGGAGGAACCTCGAAACAACGGAAAAGAAATACAGGGAGGGTTTTAAAGGTGAAACTTGAATAAAGAGGCATGGGGAATAAATGCAAGTGTGTTGGGGTAATTCCAACAATGGAATATTTATTAATATAGCTCCCTAAATATTGAGAGGCTTTTATATGTTTTAAAGAGAAGACACCTTCCCTCGATTTAAATGGACCGAAGGTCCACACGATTTATTTAGGTTGAGATGCAAAAGATTAAATGACATGATGGCATGATGACATGATGCAATGCAAAAATAAATAACACAAGCACCAATGAAACACACGGGAGAACCCGGAACATCTGGAACTTCGGGAATCTTCTGGGACGTCGGTCTTCGGGCGTCACAACTCTCCCACACTAACAGAGGATCTCGACCCGAGATCCTAGAGATAGCACCGGGTAAAAACGAAAAAGAAGAGGTAAAACAAAGTTGCTTCTTTGACAGACGAGTGAAACCAAGGAACCTTGAGAGGTTAAACAAACTTGAAAGAAAGAAATGAATGGAGATGAACGAAGATGAAACACTCCGGTAAGCAGGAGGAACAAGGAACATTATGAGAACCTTGAAGGTTGAAAGACATGAAACAAGAGCTCACGGACCAAAAGAATAAGAAAACGCAATGGTATATCCAAGGAATAAGAATGACAAAAATTTGGACAGCACTCCGTCTGAAAATGCAAGGAATTAACAAGAACTTGAGGAGATGGAGTGATACTTGCTGAAAACAACAACATATTGCCTCCGAAATAATTGAAAGAATGGCACAAGGTTAAGAAAGATTCAGACAGCACTCCGGTTGAAAAGAGAGGCAAAACATGAAAAGATGAGGGAACTAGAATGAAGAATACAACACTCCGGTTAAATGATAAGCAAGGGAAAATATGATCTCGATAATAACGAGATGATGGTTTGGAGAGATCAACATCACAAAGCCTCCGGAATGAAAGAATAGCATGTAAATCAATGAAAGAAAAGAACGGAGAAGAAAATAACAACCTCTCCCAGGAATGAATTTGAAAGAGCATCCTTACAAAGAAGGGTTGAACGGAGTTGTTGGAAAAATCAACAACGAAAAGAATAAGCTTGATGTGGGCTTATGGAAAACATCTCAAAATTATGAGGTGACAACCATCCACTAATGGAAAACAATTGATTGGATTGAGATCAACAAGGAGATGAAAAACTTATTTCACCGGAATGATAAATGAATAACTTGGGTCATTATAAGCACCATAATTAGCAACAATCCTCAAGGAAAGCTTTTAGGTGAAATACAACCCAAGATAACTCGAACGAATAATTGAAGGGGTTGAAAAGATCTCCTGAACAAGGAAAATGATGGGTTTAAATATCTCATTCTTGATAACTCGTGAATCATAAAACATGAAGGAATTGTCAAGAGTGACCTAACACCATCTGAAAAGAATAAGGTAGAAAGGATTGCAATTGGAAAGCATGATGAAAATGCTTGAGCTCCAACAAGAATGTTGATGAAGACTTCAAGGATGAATTAAAACTTGATGAACCACCATGAAGAACTCCGGTAAACAAAAGGATGAGAAGTGAAAGATGAAAAGAATAAGATTCAAGGCCTGCGATGAATTAGATTGAGGTTTGAAATGATATAACTGAAATAACTTGGAGCTCCGGAAAACAAGATGAACAACTTGGAACCGAGAATATGATATGATGAACAAGCTCCAGACAAAAGAATTAAATCACCTTGAAGGAATAAGAATAAGATTTACTGTGAGTATCCTTCACCAATTTAAATTGATGACAACCAAAGGATTTGGCATACTACTTATTCTCGTTGGAAAGAATTAAAGAGAGATCTAGCACAAGCTTGAGAAAAGTCTTCAACGACCCACCGGTAGGATTATGAAAAGAACAAATGAATTGATATGGTAACAAGGAAGAGTAATCTTGAATGAACCACCGTAAGAATATGGAAACGAACGAAGAGGCATCAATGTAGAATATTTGGAGGACGAAGTTGAAAACTGAGAACGAAGAAATCTTCTGAAATGATGCCTTCGGAGGATCACAAGGAAAAGAATCCATGAAAAGCTTCGGATGGGTATAAAAGAATTCCCCACAATCGAAACAATAATGAGGATGGCATGAGGCTAGAACCACGAATATTCAAGAAGACGGCCAAGATTCAAGAGAAACACTTCTCCGGTCTTCAAATGTTGAGAATGAAGACGAGAAATGCCAAGAAGAATTGTTGAGCACTCCGGAAGAATAAAAAGATGGAAGGTGGAGCTAAAGATGGAAATAATTGAAAACAAGCTTGGAGAAGGCATGTGACTGATGGAAATCATTCTTACGTCACACTTTGACAAGAATTTGAGTATAACTCCAGAAAACAAATAGAAGAGTCAGGTAAGATCCTGGAAAAGACCTGTGGGTTAGGGCCCACTCAAAGAAATGACCGTTGGAAAAGATTGCTTAAGAGATATTGCACCGGTTGAATTAAATGGCTTGAATAAGATAACAATCCTCAAAATAATTTGAACGGATTAAGAATGGAATTATGAATCTTCAGCACTCCGGATATGAATAGCAAGAGGAGAATGATTAATTGGTACACCGGAATAAGAAAGCATTGTGAAATGAGGAAAAGGATAAGATCAACACCGAAATCTTGAATTACATCCACCGACATAATTCGAGAACAAAAGAATGATGAACTTGAAGCTCTTGAGCATCTTCTTGAGAAAACACCGGATAAGAACATTGAAGGAAAAGAATGAAGAAATATCACATGAATAAAATGGATACTTCATCTGAGAATTCTTGCTCTGAGAAGAAGAAGGGTGGGAGGGTGGGGAAAACAAAGACAACTTGGAATGAATGAAACAGACAAATCGTCAGATTTCTCAACGACGTCCGTATGGAATAACTTGAAGAGAAGGCACACCGGTTGAAAAGGATTAACATGAATATCTCGATGATTAAGAGGGACTAGCACTCCCATAGAAATATGAGAACACAGATTAAGAAAGGTATGGAATCAACACTTGACATCGAAGCAACTCGAATACCAGAATCAAAACGAAACAAAGGATAGATATGTTACATGATCTTCACAATATCATCCGAACAGAGAATTGAACGAATGAATTCCGCAGATACATCAACTTGTCGAGAAACCACTTGGAAGAAGAAAAAGATAAATAAAAAGGAACAAGGAGCAGATGGAACAAATACAAGATAGAAGCTTCGTTCGACACATTCGTGCTGAAAGCTCATGGAACGTGTTACAAAAGGGTTTTGCAATCCCCGGATCAGCATAGCCAAGGACCCTTTAAGATGCAACTCCCGATCAGAACAAGTCCATAAAACCACTTCACTCAATGCAGAACCCCAAACTTCATATCGAGCATCCGTTGGAAGAATGCCTAGAACTACTAGATGAACCCACCTATAGATTTCCGAAAGTTTCCAGTTATGCAATCAGGTGTTGGGGATACACGGGAAGCACCGCGCAATCAACTCTAAACCTACATCCAGGTGTATCCATCCTTCAACACATAACCAGTCTTTCTCGGAAACTGTTTACCTCGGACCTTCGAAACGCATCCACTATACAAGCTATGGCATTACTCTCGAACTACCTCCCCAATACTGGGTGATGTCGGGGTTATCTTGCCACTGGCCGTATAGGAGAGATTTTCGATGTCGGCCGTCTTAAGTATTCTAGTACTGCCGCGATAGATTTGTGACGACAACACCTCGGAGCTCAACTCCCCGGGACACTGCCACAACCCCTAATGACAGGAGGCATCGAGAACAATGTTCTCGTCACAAAGACATCGAAACCATCCAAACAATACTCGCGAGAACCTAAAAAAAAATTGGTGCAATTTTTGAAAGTAGAAGAGGCAAGAGTAGTCGTCAGGAGTCCTCACCAGAGAGAAAGGATATGAGAAGCAAAGAAATCCTACTCTCTGATATAATATATAGGACTCAAAATATTTTCAGTGTGTGCCTAGACTCAACCGTCAACGATTCGATCAATCAGTGGGGGCTTCTAGGTCGGAGAAGGCTCTGAATACCAACTTGTAATGCCCAGGATGGGACTATACCTCCTACGTGTCGAGGCACGACTTAAAGGTATAAGCCCATCCTAGAATGATCTCAAGTTTGGTATCTTTGCACGACTCATGTAAAAGAGGGATTAAATTGCAAAAGGAGATAGTTGGCTTACACTCGCCACTTCACACAATACAATACATAAGCAATACATCATTCAAAACATCACAACCCGACTACGGGTGAAGATCCAAAGAAAGATACCAAAACAACATAAAACCACAGGTCAGGATCGAATCCTAGTAGAAACCACTACTAATCATCGAAATGTAACAAGCATACAGCCAAACTCTTCATCGAGCTCCCAGTGAAGAACTTGAACCAGCTCCTGCTTCAAACTCGGCTGAACCTGCATCTGGTGTGGTGAAGTAACTGTGAGCCACAGAGGACTCAGCAATCCCGTTCCCGGGTAACATGACTATTTAAGCCTTGGGTGTGGACAAGGCTGAAAAAAAGAATATGAGGTGAAGGAAAAACAAGAGTCTGCAGCAGCAACTAGCACTAACTTACGTAAAGAGAGCGAGAAGAGAAGTGCCTCGGTCGAGAGATGATCACGAAGTGATCCTAACTAAAGCCGGTCAAACATAACCCCACCGTGTTCAACTCCCGAATCCCTATTCGGAAATTGACAGTCACGGTACACACGCTGGTAGTGTATTGAAACATTGTGTCAAGTTATCTACAACCGGATATTAACAAGCTCCCATCTGCCACATAACCGCGGGCACGGCTTTCGAAAGTTCAAACCCTGCAGGGGTGTTCCAACTTGACCCATTACAAGCCCACGATCCGCGGAGTCGCAACTCCATAGGTGGGAAGACCCGAGTATTCTCGGAATCCCGCGCTCAAGTTAAACCGAACTAAGGTAAGGCTAATCCAGCAAATCCTCCCGGCGTGCCGACACCCTGATAGTAGCCGCGCGTATCTAGTCTCAGGGCACGACCGGATGAGCACAGCGTACAGTTGCCGAAATACCCAAGTTGCCAAGGGGGGCCCCGCACACGACTCTAGTTTGGACCAACACTCACATCGAGCACTGGCCCAGGGGGGTTGAATTAAAATAAAAGGGATAGCTAGTCCCATATGCAAGTTTTATTAGTTATTAGGCAAATAGTACCAATGTTGGGACTTGCTGGAAAAGACTTAGCACTTAGCGGTTTATCAAGGGGGTCCCATACACCCCAACCGTGTTAGGAACGCATAATCAAGGAACATAACACCGGTTTATACGGTTCCTAACGGCATGAGTGGAACAAATCACCAAGCATAAGGCTTAGCCTTCCACCCTTGCCAATATATAGATGATTTCATTTTAAGCATTTATATAGTGTGATATAACCCAACCAAACTTCATCATGAAGCAAGCATCTTCAATCTTCACCTGCAACTAACAATGCTATAAGAGGGGCTGAGCGAAGCGTACTTAGCCAAGCAACGGTTTGCATAGGTAGGGTGGTTAAACAGGTTCATGGTTACAAATAGGAGGCTGACAGGAAAGACATGGGCATCGAGGCAAAACTATAGAGCGGAACTACTAGCAATAGGCAAAGATAGTAATGGTATCCGGGTTCGGTCATCTTGCCCGGGATTCCACAAGGGAGAAGAACGGATCCATGAAGTAGACGGAGCAACACAGTCGAGAGAATCCTCACAACTCCGGAACGAAACCGAAGCTACCAAGAGAAGCAAACCGGAAAGAAACAAACAACACGGTAAACACTCAAGCATAAACATGGCATACGATGCGCAAACAAGAATGATGCATGTCCGGTTTAATTATGCATGGCATGGCAAAGTGCACAAACAACACTACAAGTTAAGTGGAGCTCAATATGCAACGAGTTGCATATTGACGAAACACCACATTTATTTATTTAGTTGACTCTCGTTATTTACAAGACAAGATTAATTGTTTTTAACATGGCAAGAGGTGAAGCATAAAGAAACTACACTATTTAGACAATTTAAATGAGGCCGGAAATAACAACAACAAGTCCGGAAAAATCCCCATGAGCATGTTTAGCAATTATAAGCAAACAACAATTAAACATTTCAATGTTGTTAACATGATGCGGATGACATGATCAAATTAATGCAATTTTATTAAAAGGTTGACTTAAGAGGATATGAAGTATTTGTCGCCGTGGTGGAAAGAAAAAGGGTGCCACGGCAACAATTCCGAAAATGATGCCACGGCAACATATCGGTTCCGGTAACTCGTTGAGAGTCCGGTGCAAAAGATGAAGGGCGGCGTGAACGAGTCAAACGAGATGAAAGGTGGGGCGATCCCGTTGCCGGGTTCCCACGAGTCGGCGACGAGGCAACCGAGGAGCATGACAAAAGGGCGAAACGGGCACGAAGCACACGCGAGAAACATTTCATACAACACAACAAGCATCTCAAGGGTCATCGTCTCGGGTTATACCTTCGGAACCAACGTTTCGGGGCGGTTCGAGATCGTCGAGGGACGTAGCGGAAGTAGAGGAAGTAGTGGTTCACGTTTCCGAAGAGGAAGTAGTTGTTCACGGGTCTTCGGCGACGGTAGACGTTCACGTTACGTGTCGTGGTACTTGCGACGTCGGGGTACACGGGATCTCCATGTATAGTCGAACTTGACGCATCCGAAGGGGTACTTGACGCGTCGTGTAGTGTCGTCGTGTAGGCGTTCCCGTTCGTAGATGTACTTGTTATCGTAGTCGTTCGGTCGTCGTGGTACTTGTCATAAGGTCGTCGTGGAAATAGTGGAACTTGGTCTCGGCGACGGTAGTGTAACTTGACGGATCCGAGATCTTCGAGGGTCGTCGTGGTACTTGGCGCTTCTGGCGACGGTAGAGAAAGTAGTGGTACATGTTCGTTTTTCCGTAGATGTTCGGGTCGTTGCGGTCATTGGCGTGTAGGCGTACACGGTTCTCTGTCAAGGTCAACAACACAAGCAACACAAAACAAAACAAAACGGCAGCAGCAAAGGGGCGACGAGGCCACGGGCGCTGGACCCGGAGCTGGATGACGACGAGGCGGGAACTGGAAGGAGACGACGGCAGAGCCTCGGCGGAGGAGAGGCGCGGGCCGGCCTGGTGCTGATGCACCCTCGGACCGGCGCCCTGGTGGCGCGGGCTGCTGGAGAGGACGGCTCGCGGGCGAGGCGGAGAGCAAAGGCGATGGGGAAGCGCCGGAACGGAGGGAGGCCGCAGGCTGCTGGAGAACGGAGGGAGGGGCGGTCGCCGGCACCCATGGCGAGGGAGCTGCGGTGGCCTTAGCAGTGGCCATCGGGGCGCAGAGGAGAGGGCCCGCGGTCCATCTGCGAGGAGGGAGGCCGGAGGACGAGCTTCGAGCGCCTCGAGCGGCGGCTCGGCCTCGACGCGGGGTGGCGTCCTGGCGGCATCTGGACGAAGTCCCTGGCGCGGAGGGACGAAGGGGAGGCCAGAGGGCCTGGCCGGCGGGGCGGCTCCCCTGGCCGGCGCTGGAGAGGAGGGCGCCTCCTGGCCGGCCCTGGCGAGAAGAGGGACGAGGGGTGGTGGCGTGCGCTAGCGAGAGAGGCAGAGGGGCTCGAGGGAGGAGAGAGATCGAGAGGGTTCGGGCGAGAGGTGAGGGAATCGGGCTGAGCGAGGGGAACGAGCGATGCGGGATCGAGGGATTAGCGGCGGCGGCGCTCGAAGGGAAAAGAGGGAGCGACGGGAGAAGGAGGGCTGCGGGCTAGGGTTTGGTCGCCTGGCGGCTGGGCCAAAAGGGAGGAGGAGGCCCAAGAGGGAAGGATGCAGCTGGGCTGCTCTTCTTCTTTTTAATTTTTCTGCCACTTCCAAAACAGATAAAAAGCCAAGAAGAAAAGAGAAGAAGGAGGGTGTTAGGGCAAAACTAGCACAAGGGACTATTTTCCTCGGGCATCATAAAATGAGCACGGTCCGAGAAAAATAGAAAAGGCACGATCGGAAAAATAATTCAAACATATTTGAATTTAATTCAAATAGTTTTGAACTAAGACTTGATCATTGAAGTGTCCAAAAATGTTCGAATTTTTGGAGGAACCTCGAAACAACGGAAAAGAAATAAAGGGGGGGTTTTAAAGGTGAAACTTGAATAAAGAGGCATGGGGAATAAATGCAAGTGTGTTGGGGTAATTCCAACAATGGAATATTTATTAATATAGCTCCCTAAATATTGAGAGGCTTTTATATGTTTTAAAGAGAAGACACCTTCCCTCGATTTAAATGTACCGAAGGTCCACACGATTTATTTAGGTTGAGATGCAAAAGATTAAATGACATGATGGCATGATGACATGATGCAATGCAAAAATAAATAACACAAGCACCAATGAAACACACGGGAGAACCCGGAACATCTGGAACTTCGGGAATCTTCTGGGACGTCGGTCTTCGGGCGTCACAATGATCCGTTATCCTGGCGCATTATCTTTTCCAGGCACGTAACCTTCGTGGAGACTGTTTTCCCATTCAAATCGCTATCTCCTTCCCCTCAAAACGCGCCCTCCTCCGCTACCGATCCACCTCCCGCGATTCACGTCGACCCTGCATGGCCTGCATGGCCGCCGCCCTCGCCCTCCTCTCATGGATCGCCAACTGGCTCCCACCCCGAGCCCACCAACACACCAAACCCTCCCACGTCTCCACAGCCCACCAGCCACCCACCTCATGGGCCACATTCCCCACCTTCCGGCCCATCCACCTCTCCCGATCCCCCCTCGCCCCATCCTTCTCCCTCGCCGACTCCTGTTCGTGCGCCACATCCGATGATGACGCGCGCACGGCACGGGATCTTCCAGCCTAACCCTCGTTACACAAATCTGCTTGCTTCTACCATCTCCCCCCTTCCCTCCTCTGTCCGTACTGCTCTTCGCGACCCAAACTGGCGCGCTGCCATGCAGTCTGAATACGACGCTCTCATGGCGAAGTCCACCTGGACCCTTGTTCCTCGCCCACCTCACACTAATGTGGTCACTGGAAAGTGGGCTTTCAGGCACAAAACCAACGCCGACAGCTCCCTCGAGAGGTATAAAGCCCGTTGGGTTGTCCGGGGTTTCGCTCAACGGCCTGGCATCGACTTTGGCGAGACTTTTTCGCCGGTGGTCAAGCCGGCTACGATTCCGACGGTGCTCACCCTCGCGTGCTCTCGCGGCTGGCCGGTGCATCAGCTTGACGTAAAGAACGCTTTTCTTCATGGCGTCCTTGACGAGCAAGTCTACTGCTATCAGCCCGCCGGATTCGTCGACGCCACTCGGCCGGATCATGTCTGTCGTCTCTCCAAGTCCTTGTACGGCCTCAAGCAGGCCCTGCGGGCTTGGTTTCAGCGGTTCACCACCTTTGCCGCCACCATTGGGTTTGCCGCGTCGCGGTCCGACGCCTCGCTGTTCATCCTACGGCGGGGTGACGACGCTACGTATCTTCTACTGTATGTCGACGACATCGTCATCACAGCTTCCTCGACTGTCCTTCTTCGCACACTCGTCGATCAGCTACAGCACGAGTTCGCGATGACGGACATGGGTGCTCTCCACTACTTCCTCGGCATCCGGGTTCAGCGTACATCGCGTGGGTTCTTCCTCGACCAGGCCCAGTACGCCGAGGACCTTCTTCATCGCGCCGGCATGTCTACTTGCCACCCCGTGGCCACGCCGGTCGACACCTCGCCCAAGGTTGCCGCCGATGCCGGTCGGCCCGTCGCCGATCCCTCCAACTATTGCAGTCTCGCCGGCGGCCTGCAGTATCTTACCTTGACGCGTCCCGACCTGGCTTACGCTGTCCAACAGGCGTGTCTCCACATGCATGATCCTCGAGACAGTCACCTCACGCTCGTCAAGCGCATCTTGCGGTACATTCGCGGCACAACCGCCCATGGACTCCTGCTGCCAGTCTCCTCGTCGACGGAGATCGTTGCCTACTCTGACGCAGATTGGGCGGGTTTTCCTGACACTCGCCGCTCCACCTCCGGATACTGTGTTTATCTTGGCGCCACGCTCATCAGCTGGTCCTCCAAGCGGCAAGCCATCGTCTCCCGCTCTAGCGCAGAAGCGGAGTATCGCGATGTCGCCAATGCAGTGGCTGATTGTGTTTGGCTCAAGCAGCTCCTTGGTGAACTCGGCCTCTCTACACCCAAGGCCACTATTGTTTTCTGCGACAACATATCGGCTGTGTATATGTCCACGCATCCAGTTCATCATCGGAGGACTAAACACATCGAGCTCGATATCCACTTCGTCCGGGAAAAGGTGGCACTCGGTGATTTCCGCATTGTACATGTCCCCACAACTCAGCAGCTCGCAGACATCATGACCAAGGGTTTGCCGACTACCGTCTTCCAGACATTCAGGTCCAGTCTTTGTGTACTGCCCAGCAGCAACGACACGACTGCGGCGGGGTGTTAGCGATCGTGTGTCATGTATTTTGTTAGTCCTACTCCTCAGGCTAGTGGGTGAGTTAGTTAGCTGAGTCGGCATGTACTATATAAACTGTGTAACCCCAGATTGTGAATACAGTGTGTTGCACGACCCATCTCTCTCTCTCAATCGTTCTGGCTCCAACAATTACAAAACTCACGCACCCTAACCCTGTATATATTGGTGCAGGACCGACTCACACCACCGACCCAAACTCCCTTTTCCTAACCTATACGGACTTCAATCAGAAACCAGACTCCATGTGCAAGGCAACTCCAGTCGGACACAACACGAACGCCTATAGACCTCCTGCTACTCAAGCACACGTGTAAGACTAGTATCGAACTAGGACTTACCTAATCCTAATTACACGGCAGCGCTGATCACTTCCTAATTAAATCCAACTCAGACACGATTTAATACTACTAGCGCCTAGTCATGTTTGGATTATCCAACATTCACCTCCTAATCCAAACATCCGACTCTTGTACCGACGAGCACGCAAACGACCCTCTATTCATCTTGTCACACCGATTGCCTCCGGTGACGCAACTTACCGGACTGCAACTTTGCTCTCTTTGCAATGATGATCACCACTTCATCATCATCTTTTCTGTTCATGCCGACTTGTAGACTGGACCAACGATTACCCAGACTACCAGCCACGCTGCCACATCTTAGCGTGCTACAATCAGACTGAACGCATAGTCTCATGCAGGAACTCTACTTAACTGGTGCGCGTCCATCTTCACGTTGATCTTCATCTTCCCGTCGTTTTCTTGCACACGGGGAGACACATCTCTTCCCGTCCTTTTGTAGTTAATCAAGGCTTGGGAGACATGGGGAAAGGAAGCATAAGCTATGTGCCAGAAGCATGTGCAAATTGCTTCAACATACATTTCCATAGAAAGGATTCTATGACAAAACAGCATAGATCCACCTTGGGTATGAGGATAGGTGTAGGCGAGGAAAATGTAGCAGCTCGTAGCTACCACACTCCGAGTGGTGAGCTTACCTGCTACTTCAGACTTCACTTTGGGAGCCATGAAGTCCGCACTAATGCTATTTATTCGGGCCGGGGATAGTGATCAGGGAGGCTTTGCAAAGCTGCGTCTAGTTTAGGTAATCCGCACTTTGGAAGTCTGCACTAATGTTATTCCAGCAGCCAGCCAGCAGCCCGCACAAAAAAGAGATCGAGGCTTTGCAAAGCAGCATCTAGTTTAGGTAATCAAGAATATATAACCTAGAGATCAAAAAGGGTTGAGTTAGTGTCAACATTCGACAGAAGCAAGGACGTTTGATTTTCTGGCTGTTGCTGCAGGATCGATCGGTTGGAAACTAGAGATCTTAGACTGTCTTTCTTAGTTAAAGATTTTTAGTGGATTCTTGGTTACTGCTCTTGGGGTTATCTACAGCCTGATGATTTAGTCATCGACCTACAGGAAGAATACGCTTCTCAGTTTAGCCATTGGCTCTGCTAAGAGCATGAACTGCGGCTGTAGTCAGTAGTAAGAATACTAGTCAATATATATGCATGTAGTAGTTCTAGTTCGTATACTGAATTAAGGAAACTTGATTCATGTACAGCATCCCAGAGTTGACTTGATCATCTACACAGCAGAAATTTGCAATGTGCAAAGGGTGCAGAGTCCATAGGCAATCTAAATCTTAGATTCTGTTCATGAATGCTTCAGTGATATTTGAAGAAATGCACAACAAGCAGGGCATCAATAACAAAGGCAACATCCGGCTGCGTGTATACCTTCATCCACTTTCTTTTGTGCTTCTTTTTTACGCTGTCTTGATTGGCGAGCTCTTCCTGGAACAAAGGCTCCCGTCGATGTTCACTTCATCCTCTTCCCCAAGACCGTAATCCTCCGGGAATTCGTGGTCGAGCGGAAAGTTGCTGCCCATGCCGACCTGGTCTTGCATGAAGGAGTCGTCCATGCCAGCTTTATCAAAGGTGGCGGGCATGAAGGGCGCTCGGCCATCATGGCTTTCGGTCTCATCAGGATCGAAGGCAGCCACGCCCGGACCGCCTGGGGAAGCAGCGGCTTCCACACCGCCTTCGAGGATGATGTCCACCCGTGGCCGACATTCTGTCGAACAGATTGCAGGCGTCATGATGCATGTCGGCTGGTATCTTCCGCGGGCGTTTTCTCGCACCTCCGGATGATGATTCACCGGCACCAGTGTGGCGTTGAGGTCAATGGCCATTGGCGCGGGCATGAAAAGCCACCACGCTAACCTCCGGCGAGCATTGTTCAAAGAAGTAGGAGGCTTGCAGATAGACATGGAAGCCGCGGACGGCTGTGAGGCAGACGCGTGCCGTGACTCCGACAGTGCCCTAGGAAATAACGATGAGCTGGTGCTGACCGCGGCCACGGCGTCGCTGATGAGACCGTGATGACTCGGGCATTGGTTTCCTCATTTTGTGCTGCGGCGAAGAGTCTGGCGACGGCTACGACTTCGTCCTTCGTGTCCTGTGCGTGCCTCCAGCCGTTCCTCTTGGCAGACTGCACGGCCCGCTGCTCCGACGTCAACTGCTTCTTCTTGGGCGTCGCAACAGTCTTGCGGGGCTCACGGTGCTTGCCTTTTGCGAAGGCGGCCAAGATGAGGCCGGAGGAGGCAAGGGAGACGAGGCCGGCGGCTGCATTGACAGTCAGCATGTCGTCCATGGCGATCGGCCGGGAGCGTGAGCGGCCGGATGTTTTTTGGGAAGTGTGGGGAAATGGTGGTGGCTGTGCCGCCCACTGGCAGGCCAGGGAGAGGAGTAGGCGGGCGTCATGTGCATCCGTTTCGTGTCCGCGCTGACGCAAAGAGGCCTAAATTTTGGCTGGCAGGCCAGGGAGAGGAGTAGGCGGGCGTCATGCGCATCCGGTTCGTGTCCGCGCTGACGCAAAGAGGCCTAAATTTTGGCCGGGAAATGGGTTGGCAGGAGGACAAAAAACGTCCGTGCTTTGAGTCGGCGTGTTATGACGACTTTTGTGTCCACATTGATCCAAACTGACATGACCGACGAAATGGGTGGACTCGTTGGAATTGCTCTTACAGCATCGCGATTATATGTCGGGCAAGGAGCCGATACCGCACTGCATCACCACGCTTGCTCGGAAATTGTGTTGTGCTTCGAGAAGTTCGTGCTGAAGCTGAACGGAAGCGACAAATGCAGAGTCCCCTGCAAGCAAGGCAATTGAATCATTCAGACAAGGAGTGCAAAACTAGCATCAGAGCATCAGTAACAGTGACGCCCTCCAGTGTCTCTAGTTTCTTCTCTGGAAATGGCTTCACAGATCACTTGCACGGTACTGATAAGCAGCAGGCTGGACTTTCGTTATTCAGTTGCTAGCTGCTTTAAATAGTCTCATTTCTTTTAGGCATGTGCAATGGTGCTATGGTAGGAGTGCCACATAAGATAAACGAAGAGGTGGAGGAGAGAGAACTCATGAAAAGAGATGATCTCTTGGCACAGTTTGTCTCACCATATTTTAAGGAATGACAAGTTATTGAAGATAAGATTAAGATATAACCCATTGTAGACATACTTCTTTGTCATCTCTAAATCATTGTACATGCCCTAGATTTGCACCCGTATAAATAGTCTCATCACTGTTACTAGGAGTAAGGGCGGACACGGTCCGGGCTGGTACGGTCCTGAGGCCTGACCGGGCCACCGTTTGGACCGGCCGACGGTCCGGACTGGACCGGACCAACCAGCCTCGCGGGCCTGGTTTCAAGGACTGGACCGGCGGCAGGAAAGCCCAGGCCGGGCCGAGCGGACATGCCAACCAGTACCAGCGACGATGTGCACGGGTGCGCTGGCAAGGTGGGCGATGTGCGCACGACTCTGGCGATGAGGCGACATGCTATAGCGCCGGTGTCGAAGTGCTCTGGGTGGCGTGGTTGTTAGCCATTATTTTCTCTGTACCGTGACGTTTCTTTCTTTAGCAGTTTTTCTATTGCATGCAAGCAATATAGCGTCTCCATGAGCCAACGATTTTCTCTGTGAGAATCTTGCCGTGATTAGAGGATCAAATTGGACGTGGAGTTGATCGTCAAATGGTGCCGTGACTTTCGGATCAGATCCTCTTTCTCTCATACTTTCTGTTTTCTGTACAACTGGAACACTAGCGTGGGATTGATGGCGCGTGATAATAGGAAGAGGGCGCTGGTATTAGGGCATGTACAATGGTTGATAAGGTAGTCTTATCTTAAATCTTGCATGTAATTTAGAGATGACAAAAATGCATGTCTACAATGGGTTATCTCTTAGCCTTATCTTAAATAACTAGCTATCGCTAAAAACGTGGTGAGACATATTGTGCTAAGAGATCATCTCTTGTCTTCTCTTAAATAAGAGAAGACAAGCCTTCTCTTATGATTTCTCTCTCCTCCACCTCATCATTTATCCTACGTGGCGTTGCTAAGATAGAACCATTGTACATGCCCTTAAATCTTGGGCCTTCCAAAACAATACTTTCCTGATTTGTTGGATGTTACAATCACGACCGAGTATTTCTCCCACGATTCGAAAATCACGACAGAGCGTTTCTCCCACGATCTGACTGGGTTGCGTGCGTGATGCGCTGAAACGGCTGCCATGACAATTCGTCTGCACTGCAAAAAGCGCTGCCATGGCAGGAATTGTTTCCATGGTTGGGTCGACGCCATGGTCGAGAACTCAAAATCGGCGGATGTGCACGCATGGCAGCGATGGCGAGCGGCGGCAAAAGGCTACGTCGCAAGGGAAGGAGAGGAAGGAAGGAGAGGGGAAGCTCGGGGACATGGTGGTTCATCCAGGGGCTGCCGGTGGCCGCGATGGCGAGGAACGGTGACTGCGATGATCGCATTTTCTTTGTCCGCTTGGTCGTACCGGTAAAACACCGGACCGGACCGATATTTTTTGGGCCGAATTTGGCAGATCGACACTGTCAGGCGAAAAAGCAAGCCAGTTGTCTAGATTCGCCCCCAGCCCCACACGCACTCGGCCGCCAGCCTGCCGATCCCGGCACCGCCCACCGCCCACCACCGCTAGATAGGTCATTCCCCGCCGGAAAAGAGAAGAGATTTCGGCCGCGGCAGGCACTCCACCACCGCCCGGGCGATTTTTTCGGCGTTCCCGCCGCGCAGGGCAGTGTACCGGAGTGCGTGCGTCCAGCACGCCCGCAAGGTGTTCGGCGATTTGTCTGCTCGGCAATGAACTCGGACGACGAGGAGGTGCTCGCCGCGCTGCTGGAGGAGGAAGCCGATGCCGACGTCCAGGAAGAGGAACATCTCATGGTCCTCGCCGCTCTCGCCGGCCTGCTCACGAGCAATGAGAAACCGGGGCGAGGTGGCTCGGCCCCGGGGCAGATGAAAGCAAATAACTGGCATCGTCTGGAAGGCTACTGCATGCTCTACTTTGACTACTTCGCCGATGATCCACTGCACTGCGACAAAGTATTTCGGCGCCTTTATCGGATTAGCCGAAAGTTTTTCCTCAGGATTGTGAATTCCATCCGGGAGTTCGACAACTACTTCAAGTGCAAGAAGGATTGCACAGCAAACTTGGATTCACCTCAATCCAGAAGTACACGACAGCGATGAGGATGCTTCCATACGGAGCTCCCGGTGATTCACTTGACGAATATGGGCACATGGCCGAGTCCACCACCATTGAGTGTTTCTACAAGTTTTGTACGGCAGTGGTGGCAGTGTTTGGACCGCAATACTTGCGAACAACCAATGCGGAAGACACTGCTCGAATCCTAGCACAGAATGCAGCGAGAGAATTCCCTATGATGCTTGGAAGCATCGACTGCATGCATTGGAAATGGAAGAACTGTCCATTTGCTTGGCAGGGAATGTACAAAGGCACCAAAGGCGGTTGCAGTGTGGTACTAGAGGCAGTGGCCACACATGACCTCTAGATTTGGCACTCCTTCTTTGGTATGCCAGGAACTCACAATGACATCAACGTGCTTTAGTGCTCCCCTATCTTTGCCAAGTTTGTCGAAGGTCATTCTCCTCCGGTGAACTTCGAGGTCAATGCGCGGCAGTACAACAAGGCGTGCTACCTACCTGATTGCATCTATCCGAGTTGGTCGACATTTGTGAAGACTATCTCAAACGATGTGACAGGAGGCAAGAAGTCACACTTTGCCAAGGTTCAGGAGTCTTGCAGGAAGGATATCAAGCGGGCATTTCGTGTGCTCCAGTCTCGATTTGCTGTTATCCGGTACCCTGCTCAGAAATGGTGGAAAGATCAAATGTGAGAGATCATGATCTGCTGTGTAATCTTGCACAACATGATCATTGAGAGCGAGCAAGAAGAGCCAGTGTTTGACATTGAATCATGCTACAGGCAGGGTCCTCTTGCCCAAGTCGATCACTGGCAACCTGGACTGCCTAGCTCAATATGCGTCAGGAGATCCGAGACCCACAGGTGCATCAACAACTGCAACAGGATCTGGTGGAGCACCTATGGAGGATCAAAGGCGACGCCTAGCTTGACGTGTGATGAAATATGAGTTTTATTTGTTGAACGGTATAATTTGTGTTGAACTATTTGTTGTTGAACTATATAATTTCTATTGTTTTTCTGTGATGAACAACGCGATAAAAAATTATGTTGAGAATTCACGCCGAACCACGCCCAACCTCGCCGAATATGGGCTGATTCGTGCCGATATCGGGCCATTTTTCGCCAAAATTCGGCCGAAAAATGAGCTGGCGTCGGCGCCTGGGGGCGACGGCTGGGTGTCAAACCACCCTCAGTGCCGATTATGCCGCCGGCTCGCCCCTAGGCGGCGGTTTTTATGCCTCCTAGGGGTCCAACGGCTGGAGATGCTCTAAGAGATTTCAATATGGCCTACGTATGGAGCAAAATGAGTGAATCTTACACTCTGAAATATGTCTATGTACATCTGTATGTAGATTATTTTGAAATCTCTTAGAAGACATATTTAGGAAAGGAGGGAGTGGACAATTTGTGCAGCTTTCCATGCCCTACGCGACGTGCAGGTTGGTATGTCGAGGGTAAATTATAAAACCCGGCTCATTTCACAGGTTCAAACAACTCGGAAAAATAGCGAGCTATAAAATCATTAATAGCATGCTATACCCGATTGAGAATTGTCTCGCTAAATAAATCATTGTACAAGTATAGCTAACAGCACTTGATAGCGCGATATAGCATGCTAATAGCGTATTCCGAGGCCAAGACTATTTTGCTGTAGCGTGCTATTTTTTTCCTTGATTCAAACCTGTTCCAGCAGTACACGAAACCTGCAATACCGTAAAACTGCTGATGTATTGGCCCTTTAAAAGACATGAGCTAGCTGTTATTGGAAATGTTGTTGAAATATACTATAAGTTTGCTGCGAAAATGATATTCTTTATGGCTGCCATTGATCTCATGTTTTGCTGCTGAAATGTGCTGATTATTGCTACTGCTATTCCTGAAATATACTCATATTTTCGTAAAACAAAATTGTTATTTTTTCTGACCACTCCCTGGTACGGGTTCGCCACAGGTATAGAAAACCCGATAGGTTTAGAGGATGAGTAAAAAAAAGGCCCAACGCATAGGGATAGGGACTAGCTTGCGGGTTTCTCGTTGGGACGGGGATGGGCATGCAAAACCTGGCGCATTCCGTCCCCGCTACCATCTTCAGGTTTGGGCATGTGTGTGAACATGTGTTTCGATCGTGAGGATACTACCGACATTATGGTAACATTACAGGTTTGTTGGTGTTTCATGTGATGAATAGTTATTTTGTCCTTCTCTCATCTACTCATATCACAGTTTTCTAGAGTCACTGACTGCATGGTTGTTAATTACTTTCCGGCCTTAGGAGAAACATGTTCTTGGTTGCAATCCTCCTCTTCTCAACTCCGATGGAGTTGCTTTAGGAAAGTGGTGGGTGGCAGGTGGTGCCACACTAACTTCCCTGAGCTCTATGAGGAAATACAAGCTTCCGCGGTTGGGTCCCGCCACACTAGGTGGTTGGCAATCGGGGTTCGAGCATGGATGTTGTGGACGATACACAACAAGCTTGTAATTGAGCACGCCTTTGCGGCGGCCTTCTGATGTGATTTACAAATTGTGTGGTTTTCTATAGCTGCGGAAGCCGCTTAGCAGAGGCGAGGAGTGAGGCGCCATCAATACTCTCACTGCCAGCTTCGGGTCCATGGCGGTCCATCTGATGTCACCGCTCCCACCGCCATGACCGTACCCGTATTAGCTCCACGGAGCCCATGCATGGCTTTGATCTGCTTTTATTTCCTGCTTGTTGAGCTGGTGTCCTCAGCATAACCATTTTTATTACGCAACTACTATTTGTGTGTGTACTATGTTGCTACCTTTGTTGGTCTTGTGGCGATTGGCTTTATATATAAAGTGGGGCAAAAGCCTATTTTGGTAGAAACATGTTATTGTTCACCATTGCAAAATAGGTATTAGTTAACCCGCTGTGGCTCTAAATAATGCAACAGAAAAAAAAAAATGTATTGTTGAGGCAGGAATCTGTTTTTCATATTGAACAGTTACGGTAGATAGTCTTGAATGTATACATGTGCTGATTCAGAAAGGATTCAGTATATGGTAGCTGCCCTTTAAATCCATTTATCATACTAGAGGAAAGGGAATGTAGCTGGCTTTATGAACACAGTAGTAAATAAATTGAATACTAAGAAAGGAAACACATACTAGAGGTAAGAGGCCACAGTCGCATATTGTAACATGGACAACTATGTGCTAGGTCAGAGAGGAGTTGTTACTTGCCTGTGCCTTTGTAGGTGGTTGAATACCAACTTTATTCATCATCTTCACTGCATCAATGGCTACTCCAAACATTGTACCGCGGCAAAATAATGTTTCCAGTCTTGGAAGTATTACCTCCTTAAAATGGCATATGCAGAGTTCCCCACCCGGCACAAAAATAAAACGGAACGCCAGCATATAAGAGAAATAAAAGCAACAATAAAAAAGAACGCCACCATCTCCACTCCACAAAAAATGACAAATGGAATGAAACTGAAAACACTTTTTCATTGAAGAATTATGAAACAAAGAATATACAGTGCAAACGTTTTTTCATTTATACTTCCAACATATAGCCTTTACAGGTTATTTTTTCTGAGAAATTACTCAAGCACTGATACGAGGAACAAGCCACTGATGTTTTAAAGCAATGAAATGACCATTTTTTTAGTTTTCTTCAACAAACCTTTCTAGCGCTGAAAAAATTAACTGTTACTTTTTTAGCCTTCAAATTTCCCGCTTTGATGGATGAACTAAGACCAACGAATGCAGTGTTACTTGCCCTTCTAAATGGAAACAGGAGCGTAGAAGGCCAAGGCTTCAAGAGTACTACCAGCCTGTAAGTAGCAGGCAACAGAAAGTTTAAGAGTGGTTAGGTAAACAGCTAGGCAAGACTAGCTGGATATCTTTATGAACAAGAAACCTTTTAGATGGATATTTTGCAACCGAGGAAAAATAGGTTTCAAATTCATGTACTACTAATCTTCCGGAATTGTAAAATGTAGCAAGGATAAATGAAGTGACATTTGTGTGTGCATGCATGTGGATCGAGACTGAAAACAGAGACCGAGGTACATACATAGTAAACTCAGTGGCAAGCATGATTGAAGAAAGAGGGAAAAAATTCAAGCACTAATATACACTGTGCACTTATGATGATTAACTGCAGTCATCTTTTTATCAGAATGCATGCATGTCATTGCAGAATTGACGATTAGTTTAACCAATAACCAACAGCGTGAATCGGAACAAAAGGATCAGATACCTTTTGGCTCACAAAACTTGTATAATTCCTATATATCATCAAATCGTCCGTACAGCACAACCCACTACAACAAAAAAGATGGTTTGCTTCCTCAGTTTAGGTATCCAGGTGCTAAATAAGTCATGCACAGTATCACAGTATCAGGTACAGTTTTCTGGTTAAAGGCATATTGCCAAATGGTCCAGAACTCCAGATCAACTTACTAACCGAGAAATTCAGATATAAGTGATCAATGGCCTTATCTCTGCCACATATTGGATAGGTTTGTTATCTCCCTGCTAACCCCAGAAGAATAAATTGCCTTTGTTTATAATGTATTTTTCTTCAAAATCGGCAATACAAAAATTCTATTTTGTAGGGTAAGCTTGCAAAGAAACTGATGTGGGTATATATATTGTTCAAGCCCATCCTCTTATACAGAGAGCTAACAGAAAAAAAATTAATGGCAGTCAAAGACCATATAGTTGAATCTTTATCAACGGATAGAACGACATCCTTACAAGTAGCTTGGATGCCGTTTCACAGTTGTATCTCCCAAAATGGTAAATTACACCTATTCAGGCTTTTGTTAGAATTTCAGCCGCAGAGACACTTTTGAAAGAATTGAGAATAAGATTTAGTAAAAGGTTTACGATCAATCCACCAAACTTTTCAAAGCCTGGCTGTTTCTAATTCTGGCATTGGTAGACTCGACTAACAATACCTTTGTAAGAAGCTGGTTGTTTCTGATCTGCTTAGTTTACCAAATACTCCTGTTTACCTAATGCTGGCATCCCTCATCGTGCAAGTGCGGACGCAGTTTTTTTGAGCACCTACACCCAGGCCCTGCTATCCTGACTCTACAATGTTGTTGTAAGATCTGTGGGAGACAACTAACTTCGTACATTAATTTTTCTCTTTTTTGTTTCTCTTATATGGAACATGTCTTGCACTTCAAACTTTGCAATGCAGCAAAACTTACTAACTAGAATGTGGGATAAAACTTCCAGAATTTTCGGCCCGACGTACCTACTAAAAATTAGAGTCTTTTAATTAAACAAAACTTATTTTGTATATTTATGTTTGACGAAAAAGTCTAAAAGTTTTATCCTAGATTCTAGTTAGAAAGCTTTACCATTCTGCAAAGGTTTGAACTTGAATACATGTTCTAATTGAGAAAAAAAGAGAAATGTACTTGCACGGATGTTGATGCGAAGAATGGATGGCTAGATAAGAGGGGCCTAGGTGCAGGTGCTCCAAAATTTGTTTTCGGTGCAAGTGCAGAGCTACGTTTCCTGGTCGTCAGGGATATGGTGCTCCAGTGCAAGACTTAACGAGGATGTAGTCCAGGGGCATGGAGGCGTTGAGCAGCGACGGTGGACGTAGTAGCCATGTCTCTGCTTCCCCTGAGGCGCTAGTGCCTGGCGCCGACGGCGGGGTAGGAGGACTGGAGCTTGGCAATGATATGTGGCGCGTCGAGCTCGGTCACCGTGCATGCACCTCGAGCTCGGACGAGGCACGGGCGTGAACCGGGGCGACGGTGGTGAACGGTGCACCACCAGCACGCACGCATGACGCATCTGTCTGCTAGCTAGCACGTACGTGTACAGGCTCATTCCGGTGGCAGCCGTTGGTGTCACACATGCCTTCCACGTATTTTTACTCCTCCAAGGAGCCGCCAACGCACACTAGTAAAAAACAGGGCTTTCGTCCACTTTCAATGTACACATTAGTCCCGGTTGCATCACGAAGCAGTACTAATGTGAGCATTACTCCCGATTCATGCGGCTAGGGCGTCGGGAAGGCATTAGTCCCGGTTCAAATGAGACCTTTAGTCTTGGTTTGAGACACGAACCGAGACTAAAGGTTGCGATACCCTTTAGTCCCGGCTCGTATCTCAAACCGGTACTAAAGATTAGACCTTTAGTCCCGGTTTGAGACATGAACCGGTACTAAAGGGTGCGATGCCCTTTAGTCTCGGTTCACGTCTCAAACCCGTACTAAAGGGGTTATATTTTGTTTTTTGTTTCTATTTTAAATTGCTTATATCTTTTAGAATATTTGATGTTTTTGAGTGATTCTTTTTGCATTAGATTCCAAATTTTGTTTAGTTTCTGTTTGTGCCATTATCTTTCAATTTGAATGATTTAAATATGAATTTTTTCAAATTTTCTTCAAACACTAGATAGTGAATAATTTGAGTTGAAAAATAGTTTTTACTTTAATTCTTTTTGCTCCTAGTCACATGTCAGATTGTTGTCACAGTAAGATTAATTTGATTATTTTTAAAATAATATAAATTAAGATTAATATTAATTTTGCTAGTGTCTTATACTGTTTTGTATTCATAGTTGCTTAGCCTATAATAATAGTTGATAGAATTAGTTTTGCTATATTAAAAAGTAATTTTTTTGCCACTTTCATAGAACGTGACTCTGGCTTGGTTAACCTTAGTTGTGACTCTTGCTGGGATGGTGCTAGCAGATGTAGTCGACGGTAGGATTGGATGGACACCATCCCGTACTAGTTATGAAAATTAAAAAACATAAATTTGAACATATTTTGCAAAAAAGTGTGATGAAAAAGTAAAATGACTATGTCTTTTGCATACGATGTCGGAAAAAACGTATAATATATCAAAATGTTCAGCACGAAAATTCGCATCCGATTTTGACGGTCGTAGAACGTTTTGCAATTTTCTAGAATCCTTAAATTCTAAAAGGAAAAAATATGTTCAAATTTCAGGTTTTTTGAATTTTGGTTAAATCTGGTCAAACTACTTATTCAAGAAATATTAGTGTTACTAAATAATTATTTAATAATATTAGTGTTACCAAATAATTATTTCAGTTTTTTTGAATTTTGATCAAATCTGGTCAAACTACTTAGTCAAGAAATATTAGTGTTACTAAATAATTATTGGTTTTAAGAATAATAGTTTCAAACTCCAACGGTGTAACGTGTGACTTCATGCTCAACTTCAACTCCTAAGGGTTAATAGGATTGATAGCTTACTATTGTCAGGAAAACAACAAGTGCAGACTTGAAAACAAGGGGGGAATAATGTTAGACTTAATCTTGATTCATGCATCTACATTTTAGTTTCCTTTCGTTATGCATGTAGGTTTAGACGGTCGTAGTCCGGTGTAGGCCAAAGAAGCTTCAGTTGTGCGCGCCAAGAAGGCGAGATGCCGAGCTGCCGTGCGAGGCGGTGAGTATGGCAAGATGCCGAGGCGGTGTGAAGCCGTGGTGCTGCGTGAAGCGGCAAGTCGCGCAAGGGACTGGAGCATGACATGTTGCGCCGGGTGATCCTTCCGCATGACTGGCTGGGTGGCCGTTGGAAGCCTGGCGGAAGTGCTGGACGTACGTGCATGTAGGTAGATATTAGTTAGGTGCATGCATGGGCTGTTAGCTACACAGCTGCATCTTGTTGACCTTGGAGAGATTCCAGGAGATGTAGTGCGTGGAGTTTGTTGGGTTAGTGGCGTAGCAGATGGATTAGTGGGTTAGAGGCCGAGAGGGCTGAGAAACAATGTAGCATTTGTGTAACCAGGGAGGAGAGACTCACGGCAAAGCTAGCTAGTTCTCTTCCTTGGTACATGGGTGTGTGCGTGTGTCTGTTTGGAGTTTCTTCAATGTGTTCTTGTGTTCTTGAGAGAAGAAGATAGAGAGAAACCACAAGAGAGTTGTGTGAGGCGGCTCGAGGAGGGGAAGAAGAGCGGCGCTGCGAAGAGGCGGCGCCAACAATTGGCATCAGAGCCTTGTTGATCCATGGCGGCGACGACGGTGCCGGTGGCTATGGTGACCGGCGTGGCGGTGGCGGAGGCGACAGCTGCGGCAACGGCGACGGCGATGCGGCGGACTCCATGTGAGGTGGAGGCCGTCAACGGCGAGATGCCGCCGGCGGCCGGTTGCGGTGCGATGCCGCGGGACAAAGATGGCGTGGTCCACGTCAAGAAGTGGCCGTTGTGAGCCGCAAGTCGGCATGGTGATTGGCGCCGCGATGGCGTCGTCGCCGACAATATGGTGCGTGGTGCTCGACGCTGCGATGGCGTCGTCCACGACAAGGAGGTGTTCGGTGGTGTGATGCCGCATGAACATGTGGTTGCGGTGTGATGCCGCTAGGAGGAGACGGTGGTGCGAGGCTGCCACGACGATGGTGCGATGCCGTTACAAGGAGATGCGGTGCGATGCCGCAAGATGACGATGGTGTGGTGATCGGCGTCATGAGGATGTCATCCACGACGAGATGGTCCATGGCGACCGGCGCCACGACGGCGTCGGCAATGGCAAGTGGCTGCGGAGCTGCGACAGCGTAGGCAAGTGGTTGCGGGTGAGCCGCATCGTAGATTGGAGAATCAAGATTAGGAGGGAAAATGTTAGACTTAATCTTGATTCATGCATCTACATTTTAGTTTCCTTTCGTTATGCATGTAGGTTTAGACGGTCGTAGTCCGGTGTAGGCCAAAGAAGCTTCAGTTGTGCGCGCCAAGAAGGCGAGATGCCGAGCTGCCGTGCGAGGCGGTGAGTATGGCAAGATGCCGAGGCGGTGTGAAGCCGTGGTGCTGCGTGAAGCGGCAAGTCGCGCAAGGGACTGGAGCATGACATGTTGCGCCGGGTGATCCTTCCGCATGACTGGCTGGGTGGCCGTTGGAAGCCTGGCGGAAGTGCTGGACGTACGTGCATGTAGGTAGATATTAGTTAGGTGCATGCATGGGCTGTTAGCTACACAGCTGCATCTTGTTGACCTTGGAGAGATTCCAGGAGATGTAGTGCGTGGAGTTTGTTGGGTTAGTGGCGTAGCAGATGGATTAGTGGGTTAGAGGCCGAGAGGGCTGAGAAACAATGTAGCATTTGTGTAACCAGGGAGGAGAGACTCACGGCAAAGCTAGCTAGTTCTCTTCCTTGGTACATGGGTGTGTGCGTGTGTCTGTTTGGAGTTTCTTCAATGTCTGTGTGTTCTTGAGAAAGAGAGAGAGAGAGAGAGTTGTGAGAGGTAGCAAGAGGTAGAAGAAGAAGCGGCGCTGCCGGAGGTGGCGCCAACAAATAAAACTCGAAAGTTAAGTGTACGTGCTCAGGCTGGTGTAGTGAGAGGATGGGTGACCGGTCGGGAAGTTAGACGATTTGGAATAATGAGGGGTGATTAGAGATTACAGATTAAATTGAGCAGTGATGAGGGGTGATTAGAGATTAAATTCAAATAATTTGAAAAATTCAAAAATTCAAAAATTCAAAAAGAGTTCAAATTCCAAAAAAAATCAAAAACAATATTCCTTTAGTCCCGGTTGGTAAGCACCAGACAGCGGCCACGTGGAGGGCCTTTAGTACCGGTTCGTAACATAACCGGGACTAAAGGGGACCTTTACTCGCGACCCTACCGGGACTAAAGGCCCTCTGGAACCGGTACTAAAGGCCCGTTTTCTACTAATGGCAGTGTCACTCTCCGTCCTAGTACCTGAGCAGCTCGGAAGCTAAACGTCATCTCCAAGGTCTGCACCACCGGCGTCTTGTGACGCGTGTTGCGCGACCATAGACGCGTTGACGTGCTTGTCAGCAATGCATGGATCGGGTGCAGCCTCTAACCAGCAGGGCAGACAGGCATGGGTCCTCGATCATAATGAAAATGGAAGCACCGATGCACACAACTTGTTCATCGAAATTGGCGTCCCTTACCCCTCCGCAGGTCAAGGTTACTCAGCAGTAGAAGAACAGAAGCACTCCGTAAAAGATTCAACATCATTTTTGACTCTTTATTTCCCTATGCCTCCCTTGCCTACATGATCGATGTGATTTTTCCTTGCAAACAAACAATGTGAAAATTTCACGCCACCAATTTCTTGCATAGTTTTAGCATGCGGTAGATGTTATTGGAATACATTAGAAAGTTTTGGCACAACTAAAGAGTATCGAAGATGAATGAAAAGGTCAAGATGTATATATGTAGCCCTCGAGTGTTCTTATAAAGTGGAGGTGCCGCTAGGTTCTAGAGTAGTTGTTAGGTAGGCTAAGTGACAGAGCTATAACTCTATTTTGCGGGGAATAAAGCTATAACTCCAATGGCATCTGCTATCGGTACCATTTCTACACTTGATTTGTGGGGGTTTCAACGTTTTACCTTCGTCCTCAAAAAGATATTGCGAATATGCTCCAAAAGATATTGTACTCTGAATCCTTCGTCAAAATACTTGTTCAGCCTTTCATATCCACACTACACACCTTCTAGCTGCTTGATGTTGTAGTGTTATCTTTGCTAAATAAATTGATTATAGTTGCATTTGATATGTTTTAGACACACCTGAAACCAATGAACCATAAAATTCACGGATATGAGATGTAATTAATATATATATAAATTAGTAATACTTTCGCATCATTGTTAGAGTTATATTTATGATGCTCTTTGGCATTCTATATTTTGACCTTAGGCCTCCCATCTATACTTCTATAAAAGATGGTTTTGGCCTCCAGAAATAATATTAGTTAGCTTTAGGTATTTTTTAGCATGCGCATGCTCTCGGTGCAATCTCTGATCCAGGAAGCGTGCCGGCCGACGATCTATTCCGCAGGATCCCGTGACCTCGTGCGGAAGTCGCATGCGTTGCCTCCAGATGAATCGGGTGCCCAGTTGCTGCTTCTGGATCAAGCCAACACCGGTCTGGCTGATTCGGTTTGCCAAGGCGGGATCCTACCCGACTCGATTTGCCCGCCTCCCAACCAGATCGGGTGCCCTCGTGCTGCTGGACTCTCCGTTGGCGCGGTCCTCTCTCGTCCAGATTGAGCCGGCCGTCCATCCGAGTCTCCCCCAGCGTGGTCGCCGCTCGTCCAGCTTGAGTCGGCCCTGCGGACCTGTGATTGTTTCTCGCCGGATTTTCGCCGTCATTCTCCCTTCTGCTGTCGTCTCCTCAAGCTCAGCATGCATCCTAGATCTTTAGCCATTGAAAATGCTCATGTGCGCAGGACATCTGAGGAGATTGTTCCAAAAAATCAAAACAAATTTGAGGTGTAAGAGATACTTTGAAAAAGAACACTATTTGGATGCAAAATTGTTTTTTTGGCACGAGTTCCTCAGATGTCCAAACACCATGAAATTTTCCACACACCTTGTCCACATGAGCATCTTGAATTTCTACAAGTATCCGAATTTTAAAATTGTATGTTTTTTAATTTACTGTTCACAGGGTGTAGATGAACCCGGGCACCTTTTTGAATTTACTGTAGTATCGTAGAAACATAACTGTTCGTGATCTGTATATATCGAGTAATATACTTCTGTTGTAGGCCTACTTGTGGTCCCCCTTCTTCTGCATGTTGATGCTTGTTATGGCATTTGCAGAATTGACATGTAGGTGCAGATTGGTTCGATGGTTCGGAACTTCGAATGTAAGTTAATGTATATTTTAAAAAAATTGTGAAGCGGGGGAATGGTGTAACAGGTACTTTTTTTCTTTTGTTTTCATTTTAACAGGCACACATCAATCCAATATTTTTTCAAGAGCATTATGACAATTTTCAAGGTGCATACACATATTTTACTGAAACTCATAGAGTAAACTGTTGGGATGAGTACCAGAAAATAGTGAATGTGACATACAAGTTCTACAACAAAATATGAAAGACCAATTTTAGTATTATGAAGAAATTTAAGTGTGGGAAGACATTTTGTGTGCTCCAGAGCAGGGAGACAGCAAGAAACATTCCACACTATGGAGGGCCGTACTCGAACCTCATGTCATTAAATTCCCTTCTTTGAGTCAAGGGAGCAGCAATTTTTGTAAAGTTCAATACAAACCGGCGGTAGTACCCTACCAGCCCAAGGAAACTTCGAAAGTCAGTTAGAGTGGAGGGACTTTGCCACTACGCCACTGCCTGGACCTTTGCAGGATCTACTGATATCCCTTCTTCTGATATTAAATGGCCAAGGAAAGGAACTTTATTCATCCAGAAATCACATTTCTTTAGCTTGGCATATAAGTTATCTTCCCGCAGGGTTTGTAGCACAATTTTTAGATGCATTGAATGCTCTTATTCTGTCTCCGAATATATAAGAATACGATTAATGAACACAATTACAAATTTGTCCAAGTAAGGCTTGAACATTCGATTCATTAAATCCATGAAAGCCGCGGGAGCATTGGTCAAACCAAATGGCATCACTAGATACTCATAGTGTCCGTAACAGGTGCAAAAAGCACTCTTGGGAATATCTGTTGGATTAACTTTTAACTGATGGTAACCAGACTGTAAATCAATCTTTGAGAAAACCTTGGATCCTTGTAGTTCGTCGAATAAATCATCGATCCGCGGGAGCGGGTATTTATTGCTTATAGTTACTTTGTTTCGTTCTCCACAGTCAACACACAATCTTAAACTTCCATCCTTCTTTTTAATGAATAAAACTGGAGCCCCCCATGGAGAAACGCTAGGGCGAATAATTCCCCTATCCTCCAACTCTTTTAGTTGTACTTTTATCTCCTTTAGTTCTGCAAGTGCTATCCTATAAGGAGCCTTGTAGAATGGCTTGGTTCCCGGAATCAATACGATAGCAAATTCAATTTCCCTATCCGGTGGTAGTGTAATGCCCAGGATGGAATTATACCTCCTACGTGTCGAGGCACGACTTAAAGGCATAAGTCCATCCTAGAATGATCTCAAGTTTGGTAATCTTTGCACAACTCATGTAAAAGAGGGATAGTAAACTGAAAATAGTTGGCTTACACTCGCCACGTCACAGAATAACAGTACAAGTCTCAAACATCATACATTAAGATCACTACAACCCTCTAAGGGCAAAAGCCAAATGTCAAAGTACCAAACTCAGATAAAACAACCACAGGCGGATCGAATCCTAATAAGAGACTCCACTACTGATCGTCCGGGTAGCGCACGTAGTAACGACTACGCTCCTCGTCGTACTCCCAATCCAGCTCGGTGCCATCACCTGGATAGCTCACAGCTGGACCTGCATCTGGTGTGTGAAGTAACTGTGAGCCACAGAGGACTCAGCAATCCCGTTCCCGGGTAACAGAACTATCAAAGCCTTTAGGTGAGGGAAAAGGCTGAAGAAAGAACAAGTCTGCAGCAGCAACTAGCATCTAGCTTTCGCAAGTGAGAGCGAGAAGAGAAGGCAACGCGAGAAGTGATCACGAAGTGATCCTAGCTACAAGCTCACAAACATAACCCCTCCGTGTTCAACTCCCGAATCCCGATTCGGAAATTGACAGTCACGGAACACACGCTGGTAGTGTATTAGTAACATTGTGTCAAGTTATCTACAACCGGAATTAACCAGCTCCCATCTGCCACATAACCGCGGGCACGGCTTTCGAAAGTTCAAACACTGCAGGGGTGTTCCAACTTGACCCATTACAAGCCCACGATCCGCGGAGTCGCAACTCCAAAGTGGGAAGACCCGAGTATCCTCGGAATCCCGTGCTCAAGATATACCGAGCTAAGGTAAGGCTAATCCAGCAAATCCTCCCGGCGTGTCGACACCCTAATCGTAGCCGCGCGTATCTAGGTCTCAGGACACGACCGGATGAGTCATCCTACAGGTTTTTACCAAACCTCGAGTTTCCTTGAGGTGGCCCCGCAGTCTGCTCGTTTCGGACCAACACTCTTGTGGAGCACTGGCCCGGGGTTGTTGATTAAGAAAGAGGGTTAATTACTCCCTATGCATGTTTAGTTTGTTATTAGGCAAATAGTACCAATGTTGGGATTTGCTGGAAAAGACTTAGCACTTAGCGGTTTATCGAGGGGGTCCCATACACCCCAACCGTGTTAGGAACGCATAATCAAGGAACATAAAACCGGCTTATACGGATCCTAACGGCATGAGTGGAACAAATCACCAAGCAAAAGGCTTAGCCTTCCACCCTTGCCAATATATAGATGATTTCAGTTTAAGCATTTATATAGTGTGATATAAACCCAACCAAACTTCAACATGAAGCAAGCATCTTCACTTCACCTGCAACTAGCAACGCTATAAGAAGGGCTGAGCGAAGCGTACTTAGCCAAGCAACGGTTTGCATAGGTAGGGTGGTTAAACATGGCAATTGGTTACAAGTAGGAGGCTGACAAGAAGAACATGGGCATCGAGGCAAAACTATAGATCGAGACTACTAGCAATAGACAATGATAGTAATGTTATCGGGGTTCGGTCATCTTGCCTGAAGAGAATTCGTTCGGATCGTAAGAAGGGTCCTCGTGCTCAACCTCGTTGGAAAACTCATGCTCAACTTCGAACCCGGTCTCAGCTTCCGGCTCTAAACACAACAAACACACCAAGCACCAATCAACACGATGCAATGCGCACTCGAAAAACATGAATGCATGATGGATGCACTAGGGATGCACATGGAGCACGTAAAACATCACTCAAGCAAAACACCTCAAAACAAGATAACAACCTGATATTATTAATCTACACAGAAAATCACCCAAGTTTGATATAAGATTCGCTGAAATCGGAGTTACGGGCTAAAAGTTATGCCCGAAACAAGATTTGAGCGAAAACTGCAAATTACAGCAACATA
Source organism: Secale cereale (assembly GCA_902687465.1). NCBI lineage: Eukaryota > Viridiplantae > Streptophyta > Magnoliopsida > Poales > Poaceae > Secale > Secale cereale. The sequence continues at coordinate 896,691,566 of LR738712.1, forward strand.
GCATCTTTGGAGCTCAAAATAATTAATCTACAGCACCCAAAAAGCATGGCAAAGGACTTGAACACATACTAGATATAATGTACAGCAACTAGGTCCAAAGTGCACCCCCAACGGAGTCACGGATCAATAGCAATGATCTTGGACATATTGAACTTTGAAATAAAATTCTGGCAGCAGAATTTTATTGAAACTTTAGAGCAAAAGATAAACATGCTACAGCCACTCAAATGGACATGTGAGGACATGAATGGAAAAACAACAATATATACTACAAGGAACAATCAAAAACCACCCCAAAACTGTCATGCATTTTCCTAGCACATCACACGAACATGGCATCGGAACGTTACAGATTTCAGACTTAGTGAAATTTCACTAAGTCCTAAAACAGCAATATCATCATAGCACACAAAAGAGCATGTTTAAGTCACCTCGAAACTAAACATGGCAAAGGGTAAGCACCTCATCAAAATACATATGACGGTGATCCCGAAACACACAAGCATGCATCATTTAGGTGAACACAACGATTACAACGAGCTCAACAAGATGGCATTTCATAACAAGTGAAAACACAACATATGAACATGGCACTTTGCAACGATGATAACAAGGCAACAATAAATCTACCATGCAACCTATCACACACAACACGTAGTTCGTGGCAAGACGAACACGTGGACATGTCATTTGCATCGTTTGGACAAACGAGCTAAAAGATATCACATGTCAAAGGTGGCATGAAAATAACACATAACAGCAGTTTATAACATGATGCACTCTTGCAACAGCAAAACAAGTGTCAAGATGACATCTAACATGCATGACAACAACAGGTAAAACGTAGAGGACATCTCCACGAACATCTGGACATGCTACACGCGCAAAACGGAGCAACAGGCACAAAATTAGAGCAGTTCAAAGATTGCATTTCAGATCAGGAAAAACAGGGATTTAGGTCAACCTTCTCAGATCTGAGATCCGGATCTGATGAACAGTAACGGGCTGAACAGAACGGGCCGGCGGCTACAGTGGCGGCGGCCCGGCGGGATCTAGGCTTCGGCGCAGCGGCGGCCCGATCCGGCGAGGCGGAGGCTGGTGCGGGGCCTCGGCCCAGGCGGAGGCCCAGGGCGGAGCGGGGCGGCCTGGTAGGAGGAGGAAGCCCGGCGAGGCGGGGCCCGGCCGGCGCGGGGACGCGGCCCGGCGCGGAGAGGAGAAGGGCCCGGCGCGCGGCGATCCAGCTGGTTCAGCGGGGGAAGGAGCGGCCCGCACGAAGTGGCGATGGGCTGGTGGCGAGCGGCGGACGAAGGCGCACGGCCCAGGGAGGATCGGCGGGGAAGTGGTCCCCTGGGCCGGCCCGTACGACGGAGCGGCGGGGAAGAGGCCGACCGGCCGAGGCTGGGAGCCTGGCGCGGTAGCGGTCGGCGGCCCGCAGCTGGAGCGGTCGATGCGGTCGACGCGGGAGGAGTGCGTCGAAGGCTGGCGCCGTTGACCTCGGCCTGAGGCCAGATCGGATCGCAGCGACGGCTGGATCGAGGGATTCCCTCGGGATCCGGCCAGAAAACCTGGATCTGAAGAAAGAAAAGAAAAAAAAAGGAAAGGAACTAGAGGAGGAAGAAGAAGGGGATAGGGATGCCCAAAATAGACTAGGGGGTCTATTAGTAGCAGTTTTTAGGGTTAGGAGGGGATTTAGGGGCGCTAGGAGCCCTCCGATCGCGATCCGACGGATCCGATCGCGGGGGTTGATTTAAAAGGCCTAGACGGAGATAAAAGAAAGCAGTAGGGGTATTTCCGGGACACGAAGCGAAGGCACTTCGGGCCCACACGAGCAACGGAGGGAAAAATCAACGGAGTCCAAACGAGACGAGATTTGAGGGACGGGTTGCACACAACAAAACAACAACACACAACACAACCTCGCGGCACACCGGTAACGAAAAACGCCCGAACAACAAAGTAGGCCTACGGGACGTCACGGACACGTGAGGGAGCTCCGGAACACGAAACGGACAACGGGAAGAAACACGACGAACCGGATGCAACCCACAACACAAATGCAATGCAATGCACATGTCTACATGATATGAATGAAAGCCACACACTCACACAACAAAACGACGAAAGCCCGAAAGACAAAGAACCCGAAAAGGAAATAGATGAAGCCGGAGATATATTATAAGCCCAAAAGGGAAAGTATTACATCCGGGGCATTACAAACTCTCCTCTACTACAAAAAGATCTCGTCCCGAGATCTAGGACTGGAAAAAAGAAGGGTACTCGGAACGAAGATGATCTTCTCGTTCCCAGGTAGCTTCTCGGTCTGTGTGATGTGACCACTTGACTTTCAGAAACTTTATGGACTTGTTGCGAGTCTTGCGTTCGGTTTCTTCGAGAATTGCAACTGGATGCTCTCGGTAGGAAAGGTCTTGTTGAAGATCAATCTCCTCAAACGGAATCATGCGCTCAGGTGCCTTGAAGCATTTGCGAAGCTGAGACACATGGAAGACATCATGAACATTTGCAAAGTTGGAAGGGAGCTCGAGCTGATAGGCTAGATCGCCTCTTTTGCCAAGAATTTTGAAAGGCCCGACGTATCTAGGAGCAAGCTTTCCTTTGATACCGAACCTTTGGGTTCCTTTCATCGGAGACACTCGGAGATAGACATGATCACCGAGGTCGAAAGCCAAATCACGATGCTTTCCGTCATAGTAGCTCTTCTGACGCGACTGAGCGGCCTTGAGATTCTCACGTATGACTTTGCACATTTCTTCGGCTTCAGAGATCAAGTCATTGCCAAGAAGTTGGCGTTCGCCTGTTTCAGACCAGTTGAGAGGGGTACGGCACTTTCTGCCATAGAGAATTTCAAACGGTGCTTTGCCTGCACTTGCTTGAAAGCTGTTGTTGTAAGAGAACTCGGCGAATGGAAGACAGTCTTCCCATTTCATGCCGAAGGAGATGACACAGGCTCTGAGCATATCTTCTAGGATCTGATTCACACGCTCGACTTGACCACTAGTCTGAGGGTGAAAGGCAGTGCTGAACCTGATCTTCGTGCCCATGGCGGACTGAAAGGAGTCCCAGAACCTTGATGTGAACAAGCTGCCACGGTCTGAGGATATCACTTGAGGAATGCCATGTAGGGACACAATTCTGGAAGTGTACAGCTCTGCAAGTTGAGCTGCATTGATTGATTCTTTGACTGGAAGAAAGTGAGCGACTTTGGTAAGCTTGTCAATCACCACAAAGATAGTATCATTGCCTCGCTTGAATCTTGGAAAGCCAGTGACGAAGTCCATTTCAATGTGGTCGAACTTCCACTCAGGAATAGGAAGAGGTTGGAGAAGACCGGCTGGACGTTGATGTTCTGCTTTCACTCTTCTGCATACATCACATTCATTCACGAATTGGGCAATCTCCCTTTTCATGCGTGTCCACCAGTAAGATTGCTTGAGGTCTTGGTACATCTTGGAACTGCCAGGATGAATGGAAAGGAGAGAGTCATGAGCTTCTTCCATTATGAGCTTCCTGAGATCACCTTTGGGAACAACGAGTCTGTCCTCGAAGAACAAGGTATCTCTCTCATCAACACGGAAGCACTTGTATTTTGGAGTGCCCTTTGCAATCCCATGTTTCACCTTCTTCACCATGGTATCACTGAGCTGGGCCTCACAGACTTGATCTTCCAAGGTAGGAGCAATTTGGAGATTTGCAAGAAAACCCTGCGGAACAACCTGAAGGTTGAGCTTCCTGAAAGCTTCACAAAGCTCAGGCTGGTGTGGCTTGATAAGAAGGCTGTTGCAATATGCCTTTCTGCTCAAAGCATCTGCAATCACATTCGCCTTGCCTGGAGTGTACTCGATGTTGGGGTTGTACTCTTGGATCATCTCGACCCAACGAGTCTGGCGGAGGTTCAGATGCGGCTGTGTGAAGATGTACTTCAAACTCTTGTGATCAGTGAAGATGTCGACCTTTCTGCCCAACAACAGATGTCTCCACGTAATCAGAGCATGTACCACAGCTGCTAGCTCGAGATCATGTGTGGGATAGTTCTTCTCACTGGGCTTGAGCTGCCGAGAAGTATATGCCACAATTTTTTTATCTTGCATTAGCACACCACCAAGACCTTGAAGAGAAGCGTCACAGAACACTTCATAGGGCTTGGTTTCATCCGGAGGAGTCAGAACTGGAGCAGAGACAAGCTTCTCTTTGAGGGTTTTGAAAGCCACTTCACACCCGGGAGACCAAAAGTATTTGACATTCTTCTGAAGGAGGTTGGAAAGAGGCTTGGCAATCTTGGAGAAGTTCTCCACAAACCTTCTGCAATAGCTGGCAAGACCCAGAAAACTGCGGAGCTGCTTGACGTTCTGAGGAGCTTCCCAGTTGACAATTGCTTCAACTTTCTCGGGATTAACCGCAATACCGTCAGCTGAGATAATGTGGCCCAGGTACAGAACCTTATCGAGCCAAAACTCGCACTTTGAGAACTTGGCATAGAATTTATGCTCTCGGAGTCGATCAAGAACCAGACGCAAGTGCTTTTCGTGATCTTCTTCATTCTTGGAAAACACCAGAATATCATCCAGATACACAAGCACGAATTCGCCAGTATAGGGGTTGAAGATGTAATGCATCATCCTTGAAAAGGTAGGAGGAGCATTGGCGAGACCGAAGGACATGACGGTATACTCGTATGAACCGTAGCTCGTTCTGAAGGCCGTCTTGGGAATGTCTTCCTCGCGAATGCGAATTTGATGATAGCCCATTCGGAGGTCAAGCTTAGAGAATACTTTAGCTCCTTTGAGCTGCTCAAAGAGTTCGTTGATGTTGGGGAGCGGATACTTGTTCTTAATCGTCTTCTTGTTCAATGGCCGGTAGTCAACACAGAGACGCTCCGTGCCATCTTTCTTCTTGACAAATAAGACACCACAGCCCCACGGAGATGTACTCGGTCTGATGAGACCCATACTCTCCTGCTTATCAAGCTGCTTCTTCAATTCCTTCAATTCATCCGGAGAGAGCTTGTAAGGACGCCGGCAAGCAGGTTCGGTGCCCGGCTCGAGTTCAATGACAAACTCCACCTGACGGTGTGGAGGCATGCCTGGAAGATCTTCTGGAAAGACGTCTTGATATTCATTCACCACTGGAATTTGCTCTATGGCATTAATTTCACCCTTATCATTAAGAGAGAAAAGCCGAATAGTATTATCCCTGGAGGCGAAGATAATCACATCTTCATCAGAATGAGTCAACTTGACTTCCTTTTGAGCACAATCAAGGTGAGCATCGTGCTGAGAAAGCCAATCCATTCCGAGAATGAGGTCGATGTCATAATGACCAAGAATCACCGGTTTAGCCAGAAAACGATAATCACCCATGCGAATGGAAACATCCGGAGCAAATATGTTGGAAGACATGCACTTGCCCGGAGAAATAACTTGCAACCTCTGAGGCAGACTTTGGATGTCAATATTATGCTTGGATGCAAATGGTTGAGACATGAAAGAGCATGAAGCACCCGAATCAAATAACACTTTAGCTGGAAAAGAGTTTACTGGAAGGTTACCCAGAATAACATCAGAAGAAGCCTCTGCTTGTGCTGCATTCATCATATTGACCCTGGCAGCCTTTGGATCATGCCTGAGAATCGCTGAACTCACAGGTGGTGGAGGAGGAAGGCGCTTCGGATTCGGACATCTGTTGGCATAGTGACCTTTCTGAGTGCATTTGTTGCAAGTCACTTCTGAGAGAGGACGGAACTGAGAGCCACTGGACTTGGAGCCTTGAGACTGAAACTGCTTCTTCGACTGGTTGCTTGGGTTATGTGGGTGGGAGAAACCACGACCACTAGAGTTCTTGTTGTTGGAGTTGTTGAATGGAGCTCGAATCACTGGAGGAGGAAGCCAGAATTTCTGTTGTTTCGCAGCCAACTGAGACGATGAGGTAGAGTGAACAGCATCTCGAATTCTCTTCTTAGAAGCCTCCATCTTGAGCTGAGCTGCTTCTTGTTTCAAAGCCATGTTATAGAACTTACACCTCGTTTGGATGTAGATATTGAAGGCTGAAATTCGCATTTGGTATTGGGTTGGCCCGAATGCTGCTGTTTGGGTGGTCTAGACATTCGAGTATGGAATCCGGGCTCGATATCGAAGCGTTTTCCTGAACACGCGCGCAACCCTTCCCAAATTCGGAGCCCCAGAGCTCGGCATTCCTTGGAATCGACTCACACCCTTTGACCGGCGGCTTCTCCTGCAAATTAAGTCCATCGCCGTCGCCTAGCCACCTGCGCCGCCTCCCAGGACACCGGTTTCTCTGCAACACCCAGGCAGCCGCACTCCTCTCCTCCGGCCATTCCCACCTCGCCCACATCCTTCCTCCCGTCGCCCTCTTCAGCAGGTTAACTCCGGCGTGAATCGCCACAGCCCCGTCTCTCCTAGACTGGGAGCTGCCTCGGACGGGGGTGATAGCAGTTGGCGGGGACGAGTCCGGCTGGAGATGGACGCCGGCCGCCGGCGAGTCCGGCAGTGGAGCTCTGTTTTTTTCCGGCAGTGCGTGCGAACTTTGCGTGCTGGGCGCTGCTCTGCGTGCGTGAGTTGATGCGTTGCTGTGTGCGTGGCTGGGTGCTCCACGCTGCTCGGCGTACGTGGCTGTGTGCGTTGTTGCTGCTCCGTGCTACTCTCCGTGTGTGGCTGCGTGTGCTTGTGTTGCTCTGTTCATATACTACGTGCGCAATTCACTACTTGACCATCCAAACAAGATTTGGAATCGTTGCTACTTATGAATGCCAAGTACCAAATACATGGACATCCAAACAATAAAATTGGCATTGAGGCTCAATATCAATGTCATGGATATTTGGCATTGAAGCAAATTCAATGTCAAGCTCTTGAATGTCTACATCCAAACGGAGCATTATCGAATTCGTCTGGCTCGAACAAAGTGAGAGCAAGCTGAAGTTCATCTTTGAGACCTCCACGGAACTGATAGATTTTGCTCTTTGCATCAGGAATGTCTTGCTTTGCATAGCGAGCGAGGTTTTGGAACTTGACATTATACTGATAGACTGTCATGGAGCCCTGCTTGAGGTTGCGGAATTGCTCACGCATACCCTCGATAACACTTGTAGGAATGTGATGCGAGCGGAAATCCTTGCAGAAATTCTCCCACGAGATCACTTGACCCGGCCTTGAGTCTTTGTACTGCTGCCACCAATCAGCTGCTTGATCTTTCAGTTGGAAGGCTGCAAACTTCACATAGTCATCTTCTTTCACGTTACTGCACTCAAAATGCTTCTTGATATCGGTTAGCCAATCTTCAGCATCAAGAGGGTCGACACAGTAACTGAAAGCTTTAGGATTGTTAGCCAGGAACAGGTTGAGGGTAGCATGGTGCTGCTGGAAGAAGTTGCCTTGGTTCAGTGGAACGCCCTGATTAGCTTGATTAGCTTGATTAGCTTGCATCATCTGCATCATCTGCATCATCAACTGAGTGTTCTTAGCAGTAGTCTGCATAATTGCTCTCCAAGCCTCAGGCGGAGGAGGAGGGGAAGGAGGATGCTCTGGAACATCTTCCACCTCTGGGTTGGCATTCGGAACCTTTTTCGGAGCCATCCTGTAAGAGATGACCACGAATCAGCAATTGATTGACAAAAGGAATAAGCTGAATCAATGGAATGAATTGCAACAAGTCTTCACAATAATCATTCGAACAATAGAACGAATGAATCATCCGAACAAGAGGAACGAATGAATTTCTCAGTTAATTGATAACATCAGTCTTCACGAGAAGCCACATAGGGATCAAAAGGATAAAATAATAAAACAACAAGGTACGGAAAGGAACAAACACAAGTGAGGAGTTTCGTTCTAACATCTTTGTGCTGAAAGCATATGAACGCGTTACGAAAAGGTTTTGCAATCCCCGGATCAGCATAGCCAAGGACCCTTTAAGATGCAACTCCTGATAGTAACATCGGTCATATAACTCCTTCACTCAATGTCGAACCCCGAACTCACTAACCTGCATTCGTCGGAAGAATGCCTACGATCTACTGGATAAAACCCACCTATAGTTTTCCGAAAGATTCCAGTTATGCAATCAGGTGTTGGGGATACACGGGAAGCACCGCGCAATCAACTCTAACCTACATCCAGGTGTATCCATCCTTCAACACATAACCAGTCTTTCTCGGAAACTGTGTACCTCGGACCTTCGAAAAGCATCCACTATAACAAGCTATGGCAATACTCCCGAACTACCTCCCCAGTACTGGGTGATGTCGGGGTTATCTTGCCACTGGCCGTATAGGGGAGATTTTCGATGTCGGCCGTCTTAAGTATTTAGTACTGTCGCGATATGCTTGTTACAATGATACCTCGAAGCTCAACTCCTCGGTAACAGGAGGCATCGGGAACAATATCCTTGTCACAAGAACATCGAAACAATCCCAGAATACTCGCGGGATTCCTAAAAAAAAATTTGTGCAAATTTTGAAGATAGGAGAGACAAGAGTAGACGTCAGGAGTCCTCACCAGAGAGAAAGGGGATGAGAAGCAAAGAAATCCTACTCTCCGATATAATATAGGACTCAAAAAGTTTTCAGTGTGTGCCTAGACTCAACCGTCAACGGTTCGATCAAACAGTGGGGGCTCCTAGGTCGGAGAAGGCTCTGAATACCAACTTGTAATGCCCAGGATGGAATTATACCTCCTACGTGTCGAGGCACGACTTAAAGGCATAAGTCCATCCTAGAATGATCTCAAGTTTGGTAATCTTTGCACAACTCATGTAAAAGAGGGATAGTAAACTGAAAATAGTTGGCTTACACTCGCCACGTCACAGAATAACAGTACAAGTCTCAAACATCATACATTAAGATCACTACAACCCTCTAAGGGCAAAGGCCAAATGTCAAAGTACCAAACTCAGATAAAACAACCACAGGCGGATCGAATCCTAATAAGAGACTCCACTACTGATCGTCCGGGTAGCGCACGTAGTAACGACTACGCTCCTCGTCGTACTCCCAATCCAGCTCGGTGCCATCACCTGGATAGCTCACAGCTGGACCTGCATCTGGTGTGTGAAGTAACTGTGAGCCACAGAGGACTCAGCAATCCCGTTCCCGGGTAACAGAACTATCAAAGCCTTTAGGTGAGGGAAAAGGCTGAAGAAAGAACAAGTCTGCAGCAGCAACTAGCATCTAGCTTTCGCAAGTGAGAGCGAGAAGAGAAGGCAACGCGAGAAGTGATCACGAAGTGATCCTAGCTACAAGCTCACAAACATAACCCCTCCGTGTTCAACTCCCGAATCCCGATTCGGAAATTGACAGTCACGGAACACACGCTGGTAGTGTATTAGTAACATTGTGTCAAGTTATCTACAACCGGAATTAACAAGCTCCCATCTGCCACATAACCGCGGGCACGGCTTTCGAAAGTTCAAATCCTGCAGGGGTGTTCCAACTTGACCCATTACAAGCCCACGATCCGCGGAGTCGCAACTCCAAAGTGGGAAGACCCGAGTATCCTCGGAATCCCGTGCTCAAGATATACCGAGCTAAGGTAAGGCTAATCCAGCAAATCCTCCCGGCGTGTCGACACCCTGATCGTAGCCGCGCGTATCTAGGTCTCAGGACACGACCGGATGAGTCATCCTACAGGTTTTTACCAAACCTCGAGTTTCCTTGAGGTGGCCCCGCAGTCTGCTCGTTTCGGACCAACACTCATGTGGAGCACTGGCCCGGGGTTGTTGATTAAGAAAGAGGGTTAATTACTCCCTATGCATGTTTAGTTTGTTATTAGGCAAATAGTACCAATGTTGGGATTTGCTGGAAAAGACTTAGCACTTAGCGGTTTATCGAGGGGGTCCCATAAACCCCAACCGTGTTAGGAACGCATAATCAAGGAACATAAAACCGGCTTATACGGATCCTAACGGCATGAGTGGAACAAATCACCAAGCAAAAGGCTTAGCCTTCCACCCTTGCCAATATATAGATGATTTCAGTTTAAGCATTTATATAGTGTGATATAAACCCAACCAAACTTCAACATGAAGCAAGCATCTTCACTTCACCTGCAACTAGCAACGCTATAAGAAGGACTGAGCGAAGCGTACTTAGCCAAGCAACGGTTTGCATAGGTAGGGTGGTTAAACATGGCAATTGGTTACAAGTAGGAGGCTGACAAGAAGAACATGGGCATCGAGGCAAAACTATAGATCTAGACTACTAGCAATAGACAAAGATAGTAATGTTATCGGGGTTCGGTCATCTTGCCTGAAGAGAATTCGTTCGGATCGTAAGAAGGGTCCTCGTGCTCAACCTCGTTGGAAAACTCATGCTCAACTTCGAACCCGGTCTCAGCTTCCGGCTCTAAACACAACAAACACACCACGCACCAATCAACACGATGCAATGCGCACTCGAAAAACATGAATGCATGATGGATGCACTAGGGATGCACATGGAGCACGTAAAACATCACTCAAGAAAAACAAACAAGATAACAACCTGATATTATTAATCTACACAGAAAATCACCCAAGTTTGATATAAGATTCGCTGAAATCGGAGTTACGGGCTAAAAGTTATGCCCGAAACAAGATTTGAGCGAAAACTGCAAATTACAGCAACATAGCATCTTTGGAGCTCAAAATAATTAATCTACAGCACCCAAAAAGCATGGCAAAGGACTTGAACACAAACTAGATATAATGTACAGCAACTAGGTCCAAAGTGCACCCCAAACGGAGTCACGGATCAATAGCAATGATCTTGGACATATTGAACTTTGAAATAAAATTCTGGCAGCAGAATTTTATTGAAACTTTAGAGCAAAAGATAAACATGCTACATCCACTCAAATGGACATGTGAGGACATGAATGGAAAAACAACAATATATACTACAAGGAACAATCAAAAACCACCCCAAAACTGTCATGCATTTTCCTAGCACATCACACGAACATGGCATCGGAACGTTACAGATTTCAGACTTAGTGAAATTTCACTAAGTCCTAAAACAGCAATATCATCATAGCACACAAAAGAGCATGTTTAAGTCACCTCTAAACTAAACATGGCAAAGGGTAAGCACCTCATCAAAATACATATGACGGTGATCCCGAAACACACAAGCATGCATCATTTAGGTGAACACAACGATTACAACGAGCTCAACAAGATGGCATTTCATAACAAGTGAAAACACAACATATGAACATGGCACTTTGCAACGATGATAACAAGGCAACAATAAATCTACCATGCAACCTATCACACACAAAACGTAGTTCGTGGCAAGACGAACACGTGGACATGTCATTTGCATCGTTTGGACAAACGAGCTAAAAGATATCACATGTCAAAGGTGGCATGAAAATAACACATAACAGCAGTTTATAACATGATGCACTCTTGCAACAGCAAAACAAGTGTCAAGATGACATCTAACATGCATGACAACAACAGGTAAAACGTAGAGGACATCTCCACGAACATCTGGACATGCTACACGCGCAAAACGGAGCAACAGGCACAAAATTAGAGCAGTTCAAAGATTGCATTTCAGATCAGGAAAAACAGGGACTTAGAGGGATTTAGGTCAACCTTCTCAGATCTGAGATCCGGATCTGATGAACAGTAACGGGCTGAACAGAACGGGCCGGCGGCTACAGTGGCGGCGGCCCGGCGGGATCTAAGCTTCGGCGCAGCGGCGGCCCGATCCGGCGAGGCGGAGGCTGGTGTGGGGCCTCGGCCCAGGCGGAGGCCCAGGGCGGAGCGGGGCGGCCTGGTAGGAGGAGGAAGCCCGGCGAGGCGGGGCCCGGCCGGCGCGGGGACGCGGCCCGGCGCGGAGAGGAGAAGGGCCCGGCGCGCGGCGATCCAGCTGGTTCAGCGGGGGAAGGAGCGGCCCGCGCGAAGTGGCGATGGGCTGGTGGCGAGCAGCGGACGAAGGCGCACGGCCCAGGGAGGATCGGCGGGGAAGTGGTCCCCTGGGCCGGCCCGTACGACGGAGCGGCGGGGAAGAGGCCGACCGGCCGAGGCTGGGAGCCTGGCGCGGTAGCGGTCGGCGGCCCGCAGCTGGAGCGGTCGATGCGGTCGACGCGGGAGGAGTGCGGTCGAAGGCTGGCGCCGGTGACCTCGGCCTGAGGCCAGATCGGATCGCAGCGACGGCTGGATCGAGGGATTCCCTCGGGATCCGGCCAGAAAACCTGGATCTGAAGAAAGAAAAGAAAAAAAAAGGAAAGGAACTAGAGGAGGAAGAAGAAGGGGATAGGGATGCCCAAAATAGACTAGGGGGGTCTATTAGTAGCAGTTTTTAGGGTTAGGAGGGGATTTAGGGGCGCTAGGAGCCCTCCGATCGCGATCCGACGGATCCGATCGCGGGGGTTGATTTAAAAGGCCTAGACGGAGATAAAAGAAAGCAGTAGGGGTATTTCCGGGACACGAAGCGAAGGCACTTCGGGCCCACACGAGCAACGGAGGGAAAAGTCAACGGAGTCCAAACGAGACGAGATTTGAGGGACGGGTTGCACACAACAAAACAACAACACACAACACAACCTCGCGGCACACCGGTAACGAAAAACGCCCGAACAACAAAGTAGGCCTACGGGACGTCACGGACACGTGAGGGAGCTCCGGAACACGAAACGGACAACGGGAAGAAACACGACGAACCGGATGCAACCCACAACACAAATGCAATGCAATGCACATGTCTACATGATATGAATGAAAGCCACACACTCACACAACAAAACGACGAAAGCCCGAAAGACAAAGAACCCGAAAAGGAAATAGATGAAGCCGGAGATATATTATAAGCCCAAAAGGGAAAGTATTACATCCGGGGCATTACAGGTAGTCCCGGCAATTCTCCCGGGAAAAACATCAGGGAATTCATTTACCACTGGAATGTCTTTAATATTGATTTCCTTTTTGTCTAATTTTGTCATGAGTGTTCGTGATTGATTCCTTTTATCGCCCAGATACACAATCTCAACTTGACCATAAGGTCTAAGTGTAATTTGTTTTCCATAGCAGTCAATAGTGGCACTATATTCTTGCAACCAGGCCATCCCAAGTATTACGTCAAAATCTTGCATTTCCATTACAATAAGATGAATTTCCATCCCACGATCTCAATGGGACGAGACGTGCAAATTAAATTTGTACTTCTGCTTCCTATAGGTGTCTCAACATAAATAAATCCTTCTAACGTACTGCTAGGGATCTGATGTTTACTCATGAATTTCACTTCTAATCGAATTTGGAAAAGGGAGACTAGCTACTGCAATAAATCAAGAAAAAAAGCAGGCGCAAAAGAGAAGCCAGGCGTCGTCGTCCAGCCGTGTCGAGTTGGGATTAGAGGAGAGAGCTCGAATGGATAGGTCCAATGAGGCGGGTGTGGAGCACGAAGGAATAAGAAGGTCCTCTTTATTTCCGGAATCAATGAGAAAGACTCAGCAGCCCAAATAAAGCAACCCTTTCCCCCTCCCGAGTGTAAGAGAAAAAGTGACGCACTTTTTGGATTTTTGGTCTGCGGTAGGTTGGGCTAAAGAACAAGAGTCAGCTTCCTTAAGTCCGTTTTTCGTCAGGGCCCGGGGGCTAGAAGAGAAAAGAATCAGAATTACTGAGCTACCCGGCTCTTTTTTTGACCACTACATAGGAGCGATAGGAACCCAAGCCGTCAAAAGGAAAGGCGAGCAGCCCTTATTGCAATAGAAAATGGCCTATGTTTCGAGATCTATCAGGATTAGGAAGATGTTCTGGTGTAAACTATAGAGAAATGGAATGAATGAAATATTCTGGCTAGCTGGAATGATTAATTTGTTTCCTCACACTCAACCCTACCTATCCTTCACCTATGGTGGCAGCGGGAGCTCAGATGAGTGGACTCTGATAGACTGCTGAGGAGATCCCCCACCGGTAAGAGTAAGACCATCCCTTTCCATTTCGTCCTGCTATTGCTACAGGGGAATGCGATGTGCTAATGCTCTGAACCCCTCCTGTCAATTGCCTGGTTTTGGTAAAGCTAGGAATTGATTCCTTGGGCGATTTCAACAATAATGGAAGTATGGAATATGAATATCAACACATTTTTCACCCTGTAGTGATGTAGCTTAATTTCCCGTAAAGCTTTAGCTATTTGGATATAAAAAACATATTGCCGGACCAAATTCAGTACTTTGGACCAGTTACTTGCCTTGTTAGTCCATTTGATACTCATGCGAACTCAAATCAGATTGAGACACTTGCAAATTTACAATAACAAGCACAACACAGAGGATGCTACAGCCCAGACTTTGTTTTGCTCAGTGTCATCTCAAGGCTTGCGCGGACAAGTAGCTTCATGGTGCTGCCTATTCTGCGGCGCTGGCGGCACCAGCCTGCCTGTAGGTGTTGGTGCTGAGGCTCAATGAAAACGAGGGATTCAGAATCCCGGGCATTGTCGTTTGCTGCGAGCAAGGTAAGTGTATCAAAGATTGAGCACATGAATGGAAGTTTCAGATAAGGAATGCACTAAGGTAGTAGCAGAAAGGACCTGCACACGGAGGGGTCTTTGGAAATGCCTTGGGAGATAAGTTTGCCAGCATTGCCAACCAACAAGATGGACTTCTGTTATTTCCATTGCTAGCTGCTCCAAATAGTCTCATCACGATTCCTAGACCGGAAGTACTTCACACACCCGCTCCCAGAACCCTCGCCGCCGCCACCTCCCCCTGCCTGTCTCCGGCGGGATATGGCCGCCCTCGCCGGCACGCCGCCCGGATCCGGCGCCCCCTTTCCCCGCGCCTCTGCTTTCGGTGTCGCCCTCCTCATACTCTCCCCTGCCGTCGCCGGAGGGCGCCCCCGGCTCCGGCCCGGGGTGTGCCGGCGACGGCAGGATCTCCTCTCCCCGCGCGCGCTTCCTCCTGGCCCGGGGCAGGGGGGGCTGCGGCGGTGTTGCTCGGCTAGGCGGCGGTCCGGTGACCCGGCTGGGGTGGCTGGCGGCGGCTGTGGTGGCGGCGCTGCTCCTTGGTGGCAGAAATCAACAGATAAGAAGTCTCTTTTAGCGAACAAAGCATCCATATATGGATAAATACTTGTGACAAGCTAGAGTTGTACACTTCACATGGACCGATAATGTAAATACTTGTGACCAGCTAGAGCATGCACCACAATGGCTAATCAGGCGAAAATGCTCAGAAATCGATGAGGGCGCAAGACACGTGACATTTGGGCTTCAGGCATGGACCATACTATGAAGGGATATGAAGTTGGGGCTGTTGGGTACACGAGGACATTTATTTCTTGAAATTCATGAAGGGATATGAACTTATCTAAGCTGTATATCTGTGACAGATGTGTTGCTTTATCTTTTGATTGCACGTAATGTTCACCCAGTCTCTCTTCAGAGGCGCGGACTAACCTGCATTTCGTAACCAGTTTTGAGCAGATCAAAAGCTAGTTATACTCTCTGTACATCAATGGCTTTGTGCATCATGATGATGGAGAGGCCGGGGTCATTCCCCTTTTCGGAAAAAAACTCTCTGTACATCAATGAGTCATTACTGTTTGCGACCTGTATATGCTGGGAAGAAGAACTGTATATTGTGAATAATCTGCTTCTGCTGCAGGATTGTGGTTCAACTTGTTCGGCAGATATATGCTTCTTATGGCATTTGCAGAAGCCACTCTGTAAAATAAAAAAAACACTTCTGAAAAATGTAAGCTTGGTTGTTGCTGATGTCAAGATAGTGGTCAGACAAATGAAAGCTAAGGATGCAGAGTGCAGTTAGGTCAGGTGTCGTTGAATGCGTGCACAAGGCAAAGCTGGCATTTGGGTTCTGGACAGGAATGCATGCTTCAGATAAATGATATAAGAAGTGTATGTACTAGTAGAAAGAGCTGGGTACCAGTACACAGAGAAGCATGACTTCTAAATTCAGTACCTGCAGTTTTTTTACTTCTTCACACGCAACTACTGCGGTAACAAATGTTCTGTGCACACCTGGAGTATTTCACCGGTCTAGCTTGTGCATGCTAGTGTTCTGTGCACGGCTGTTCATCAGTTTGCAACATCTAGCAATTCGGCACGTCTGAAACTAGATAGCAAGGTCACATTTGAAAACTACTCCCTCCGTTCCAAAATAGATGACCCAACTTTATACTACAGTTAGTATAAAGTTGGGTCATCTATTTTGGAACGGAGGGAGTACTTCAAAATATGTAGGAGCATAAAAACTTGCTAAAAAGGTCCACGGTATTCTCAATACTCCAAAATACTCTGTTATGTAAAAACCACAGTATTTTGTACCCACAGGCTAAATTATTGTAGTTTTACAATGCATTAGTTTTACAAAGAGAAACATTCTTAGTTTCAAACACAAAATTCCATATGTAGTACTCCTTCTGTACCAGAGTAGTGTATATTATACTTTGTCTCAACAAACGAGCTTGAAAAGTTGAGGAGTATTGGAGTATTAACAATTTTTAAACTTAGAATTTATTACCATCGAAAAAAAGAAAAACCTAATACTTTGGTATCTTTCAAATCTTCGCTATCCTTCGCTTCTTCGATACCCTTCGAATCCTTGTGTACCAGAAGCTAGATATATGCTGTAACTGATTATCAGCAGATACACAAGCAAGTTAGAACTTGAACAATAAGACATAGTATAACACAAGACGGCAGGAAAGCAAGTAAACGATTCCTTCAAAGAGGAGATGTACTGCAGAGTGGTTCAGACAAATGAGTGGCAAAAGTCCAAAATAGTGTTGCATAGAAAAGATTGAAGAACACAGAATACATGTATTTTTTTTTTTTGAAACAAGGCAAAAGATTTGCCATTTTCATTAATTAAGAAGGAGTTTTTAGATGGTTTACAGACCAAGCCTTGCCTCAAAGAGGCAAGGCGAAAAAAAGCCTACTCTCGCGGCATCAAACCACACAACTTTTTAGCACCGGCAAAGCACCACAAGGCCGCCTCTTCTTTAATCTTTTGAATAAGCATTGGTGCGGTCATCGACTTGTTTTGGAAGACACGGGCGTTCCGTTCAAGCCAAATTTCCCATGAGACGAGCATGGCAAGAGAAGCCAAAGCCTTCCGATGCTCCCCCCGCTTGTGGATGACGGATCTCCACCACTCCTCCACGGTAACCAGCCCGTCCCAAGCCGTAGGGTCGAGGCCATCTAAGCCAAGCCAAGACCTCAACGAAGACCAAATCCTCTTGGAGAAACGGCATTTGACGAAAAGATGAACGGACGTCTCTTGCTCTTGATTGCATAGCTTGCATTGTCCCCCATTTGGCCATCCACGCCTTTGGAGCCTATCCGCCGTCCATATCCGGTTTTGGAGCATCAACCATGAGAAAATTTTGCACTTGGGAGGTGCCCACGGCTTCCCCACTAAAGTAGGCATCATGGAATTAGTTTGCCCCAAGAATTGCAAGTGATATGCCGAAGAGGCTGAATATCTTCCATTCTTCGTTAATTTCCAAGAGATTTTATCCGGTGTTGTTGGGTCAAGATGAACCTCCTCAAGAAGTCTCCAAAGGTTGACGAATTGGGAGATATGCTCGACGGTGAGGCCCTCTAAAATATTAATTTGCGAGATCCAAAATCCATTTTCCAACCCCTTGCGGACCGAAGAAGCTCTCTTTTTGGAGATGTCAAAGATAAGTGGCGCCAAATCTTGGGGCCTCATCCCATTTAACCATGGGGAGCTCCAAAAACTTGCTTTGTCTCCATTTCCCACCACCACCGTGGTGGCCGCCGCAAACAATTCTACATCATTTGAGTTGCAAGGGTTACCAAGTCCTACCCACGGTTTGGGCTCCTCCTCCCATTCCGCCCATAGCCAACGAAGTCGGAGAGCCGCGGCAAACTTCCTAAGGTTTAGGATGCCCAATCCACCCATCTTTTTTGGCTTGCAAACTTTTTCCCAATTAATCTTGCATTTTCCACCGGTTACCTTCTCACTAGCCGCCCATAGATAAGCCCGCCGTATGCTATCAATTTTCTTGAGGGACTCCAATGGCACTTCAAGGACGGTGATAAAATAGACCACCACGCTTGTAAGAACCGACTTGACGAGAACCGACCTCCCGGCCATGGTGGCGTTCTTCCCTTCCCAAGGACGAAGCTTACCGGCCACCCTATCTTCAAGTTGTTGGAAATGGATCCTCTTTAGGCGTGAAACCGACAAAGGAAGCCCAAGATACTTCATGGGGAACGTGGTGCGCGCAGCCGGGAAGGATTGGAGGATACCATCAAGATCAATGCCCTCACATCTAATGGGAGCCACTTGACTTTTCGTGCAATTTGTGACAAGCCCGGTGACGTTGCCAAAATTGGAGAGGGTATGCACAAGGAAGTCAATGTCTTCTTTCATTGGAGCAATGAAGATGGCGGCATCGTCGGCGTAGAGCGAGGTGCGAATGGTAGGAGCCCTCCCTCTTATCTCTTTCAAATGACCTTGTGCGGTGGCTTTGCGAAGGATGTGGTGTAGGGGATCGATAGCCAAAACAAAGAGAAGGGGGGAGAGAGGATCTCCTTGCCTTAATCCCCTCCCATGCTTGATGGGTACCCCGGCAATGCCATTGAGGAGCACTCTAGATGATGATGTAGAGAGGAGCGCGGAGACCCAATCCCTAAAAGGAGGAGGGAAGCCGAGGTGTTGGAGCAAATCCATCAAATAATCCCATCTCACCGAGTCAAAAGCTTTCTTGATGTCGAGCTTGAGAAGGAGCGTCGGTGTTTTTGTCTTGTGGAGCTTTCTAGCTAAGTTCTTGACATAGAGGAAGTTGTCATGAATGCTCCGGGTCTTAATGAAAGCACTTTGGGCGTTGGAAACAAGCTTGTTCATGTGTGGGGCTAGCCGGGCGGCCATCATTTTGGATATGAGCTTGGCAATGGCATGAATAAGGCTAATAGGCCTATAATCGGTAACCTCTTCCGCACCCTCTTTTTTCGGAAGCAAGGCAATATTCGCGGAGTTGAGCCAATGCAAGTTTTCGACGTGGAGGTTGGAGAATTGGTTTACCACGGCCATAACATCCATCTTCACGATGTCCCAACAAGCTTTAAAGAAGGCACCCGTGAAGCCATCCGGACCGGGGGCCTTGTCACAAGCGGTTTTGTCCACCGCCGCCTTCGCTTCCTCCTCCGAAAAAGGAGTGCCCAAGTTGGTAAGATCACACTCCGGCCTAGGGATGGTGGCCCAATTTATATTGATGGTGCGAGTTGGCCCCTTCTTGATTATTTCTTTGAAGTGTCTATAGATCACGTCACTTTTTTGGTCATGCTCCGTCACCCAACCATTGCGGTGTTTCAATCTATGAATGAAATTTTTTCTCCTTCTTGAGTTGACACGAAGATGGAAGAACTTGGTGTTGGCATCCCCTTCTTTAAGGTTTGTGACCCTTGAACATTGCCGCTTCCTAGATCTTTCCAAGGCCACTAGCCCAATGATCCTTCTTTTTAACCTTGCTCTAATCTCCCGCTCTTCCACACTAAGGGCTCTCGTTTCTTGCGCCACGTCGAACCGGAGAATCACTTCCAAAGCCATGTGAAGCTCCACTTTTGTTTTGGAGAAAAGGGATTTGCTCCACTTCCTCAACTCTTGCCCGGTCTTCTTTAGCTTGTGGAAGAGAAGGTGGCAAGGTTCCACATGATTGTAGTGTCCCGTCCAAGCCTTGGTCACAACGTCCTTGAAACCCGGCATTTTGATCCAAAAGTTCTCAAACCGGAAAGTCTTTGGTTTCTTGGGTCCTCTCCCATTCGCAAGGAGGAGGGGGCAATGGTCGGAGAGCGAGGAGGATAGGGCGTGGAGGATGTGATCCGAAAACGCGATATCCCACTCGTCATTGCAATAGAAACCATCCAACTTGCTCATGGTAGGCTCGTCTTGACCGTTGCTCCATGTAAATTGGCGATTTTGGAGGTGGATGGGCTTAAGATCACAAGCATTAAGCGCGTTTTGGAAGCGGACAATCCTTCTTCTATTGACGTTCCCTCTATTCTTGTCATTGGCCTTATAAATTTGGTTGAAATCTCCTGTGATTAACCACTTTGTTCCCGGGGGAGGCTTGGCGGCGATTAACTCACTATAGAACTCCGCTTTGAGGTTGGCGCGTGTAGGGCCGTAGACTGTTGTGAATTTGAAGGAGGTGTCCAAACCCACCAAGCGGACCGTGGCCGAGATGGAGAAGGTTTCGATTTCAATATCAGAGACTTGCACGGTATTTTCATCCCACAGCATTAGGATGCCACCCTTGGTGCCAATTGCCGGGCGTTGGGCAAACTGCTTCAGTTTATGCCCTCCCAGATGAGAGGCGGTGAAGGCATCAACAACTTGCAACTTTGTTTCTTGTAAACACACCATATGGCATGGGGTAGCTTGCACCAGATCACACACCACATCTCTACGCTTGACATCATTAAGCCCTCTAGGGTTCCAGCTCAAACAGGTGAAATTAATGTCTAACATTTGGAAACTCTAATACTACCAGAAGCAGGCCACAAGCCACGCACAGCCTTGCCAGGGCAACAGCAACAACCTTCACAGGTTGCAAACAGGCAGCAGTTACAGAAGCAGGCCACAGGCCACACACAGCCTTGCCAGGGCGACAGCAGCAGCCTCAACAGGCTACAAACAGGCAACAGACACACATTGACATCAGGAACGACTTCAGCAGCAACCTGATCAGCTTTTAGTCTGCTAATCATCTTCAACAGCATTACTTCAGCAGGGACGGCGCACTCAAACCTGACCATCAGTGTCCCCGGACATCTCCACAGCCGCCGCCCCTCCATGGGCGACTAGAGCATCTTCGACAGCCGTGGCGAAGTCGCAATCCATGCGAAACAGGGCCCGAAGTGCCGCGATGGCGATGTCCGGAAGCTGGCCCTTGAACATCTGGACGAACTTGGCAATGGCCGCCTCAGTAATCGGTTCCCCCTCTCTGACGATCCCCAGGCGGTGACAAAGGACTTGTTCCGCCAGCTTCGCGATCGGCATGGCATGTTTCTTGGCCTTGAGACGTGGCTGGACCTCTGCATCGGGAAACCTGCAAAACTGACAACACCAGCCAGCGTCTTGTGTCTCGCGCGTGGGCGCCTTGGCGGCGTCGAACCTGTCCCGGGCGCAGACAGCAGCGGTGCTTGCACCGGGACGAAGAGCGGCGTGGAGATGCCAGTCGTCGCCGGGGACCGACCCCGCACGAGCTCCTGATGTTGCGGAGGGGCATGGATAGGCGTCCGTGGCGCGCCATCATCGCGGCCAGGCAAGACGAATGATAGTGATTTAGTGAGCAACAAATGAATAAATAGCTTTCGATATGACCAGAATAATAGAAATCTAATGAGTGATTTAGTGTCGGTACTCATTGTGATTGAGTGCCTCAATGGAGAGATTCATTGGCTTGAACATGCAGACCTTTGATACATCAAATATTTGTTTCATTATCTAAAAGAAAAGGAAGGTAGTTCTCTCTTCTGAAAACAACGGAATCATATTTTCCTAAATGATTCTTTCATTACAACCATGATCGTTAAGTCAACAGAACATACATATTTTCGTCTAAAAGTACATGGGTGGCCTCTCCTCCTTTTTCCGGGCTTGAGACCGGCTATGAGATTATAAGTGTCACCTTACAATGGCATAGGCGGAGTTCCCCACCCACCCTCCCAAAAAAGGAAAAAAAAAGAACTCTAAAAATAATGAAGACATTGTTTTAGTTTTTGTATTTATCAAATAAGTGCGAGTCATAAGCTACAAACATAACAAGACATTTTTTTCATTTAATTTTCTTGGTACAAAATTAAATTTGTAAAAAGGAAACTCCACCCCCCTCACCTCCCCTCCCCCCACACAAAGAAAAGCACTCTATCTCTAAATAAAATAAACATTTTTTTATTTTTCATGTTTTCGATTTTTTTTTCTTTTTTTCTTTTATAACCCAGTCTAATGCTAAAGGAGAAACCTATTTTCTTTTGAGATTTTCTTTGCTCCCATGGACGAAATAAGCTGGCGCCTTCCAAGTGGGGGCTGTAAATCCATAGAAGCTTTCAAGATGGCCACCATCCTGTAAGCAGAAAGTTTATGGGTGGATTCCAAATTAAAAAGGTGAAACCGTACAGATGAATTGCTAAGTATTTCTTAATTTGGGAATTTGGAATCTCCAAAAATAATCGGCTTACAAACATCGTAATTACATTGGGGTCCAGATAGCTAAAGCTTTACGAGAAATTAAGCTACAGCACTACAAGTTGAAAAATGTAAAATGTATTCACAAATTAATTTGGGAATTTGGAATCTCCAAAAATAATCGGCTTACAAACATCATAAAAACTTGCACGTAATGTTCACCCAGTCTCTCTTCAGAGGCGCGTAATGAGGAATGCATGCTTCAGACAAATGACAAAAGAAGGGTATCAGTACACAGAGAAGCGTGACTTCTAAATTCAGTACCTGCAGTTTTTTTACTTCTTCACACGCAACTACTGCAGTAACCAGAGTATTTCACGGGTCTAGCTTGTGCATGCCAGTGTTCTGTGCATGGCTGTTCATCACTTTGCAACATATGGCTAGCTAGCAATGAGGCACGTCTGAAACTAGATAGCAATGCGCACGTTTGAAAACTACTTCAAAATACGTAGGAGAATAAAACTTGCTAAA
Source organism: Secale cereale (assembly GCA_902687465.1). Classification (NCBI taxonomy): domain Eukaryota; kingdom Viridiplantae; phylum Streptophyta; class Magnoliopsida; order Poales; family Poaceae; genus Secale; species Secale cereale. Next base: position 896,714,233 of record LR738712.1, read on the forward strand.
GAGGTCCACGGTATTCTCAATACTCCAAAATACTCTGTTATGTCAAAACCACAGTATTTTGTACCCACGGGCTAAATTATTGTGGTTTTACAGTACATTAGTTGTAGAAAGAGAAACGAGCTTGAAAAGTTGAGGGATATTTGAGTATTAACAATTTTTTAACTGAGAATTTATTACCATTGAAAAAAGAAAAATCTAATCCTTTGGTATCTTTCAAATCTTCGCTATCCTTCGCGTCTTCGATACCCTTCGAATCCTTGTGTACCAGAAGCTAGATATATGCAGTAACTGATTATCAGCAGATACACAAGCAAGTCAGAACATGAACAATAAGACATAGTATATCACAAGCCAACGTGAAAGCATGTAAACGATTCCTTCAAAGAGGAGATGTACTGCAGAGTGGTTCAGACAAATGAGTGGCAAAAGTCCAAAATAGTGCTGCATAGAAAATATTGAAGAACAAAGAATACATGTATTAGTGATCAACAAATGAATAAATAGCTTTCGATATGACCAGAATAATAGAAATCTAATGAGTGATTTAGTGTCGGTCCATGGTATTCTCAATTCTCCAAAATACTATGTTATGCCAAAACCACAATATTTTGTACCCACAGGCTAAATTATTGTAGTTTTACAGTACATTAGTTTTAGAAAGAGAAATGAGCTTGAAAAGTTGAGGAATATTGGAGTATTATCAATTTTTTAACTTGGAATTTATTACCATCGAAAAAGAAAAACCTAATCCTTTGGTATCTTTCACATATTCGCTATCCTTCGCGTCTTCGATATATACCCTTCGAATCCTTGTGTACCAGAAGCTAGATATATGTGGTAATTGATTATCAGCAGATACACAAGCAAGTCAGAACTTGAACAATAAGACATAGTATAACACAAGCCGGCAGGAAAGCAAGTAAACGATTCCTTCAAATAGGAGATGTATTGCAGAGTGAATCAGACAAATGAGTGGCAAAAGTCCAAAATAGTGCTGCATAGAAAAGATTGAAGAACAAAGAATACATGTATTAGTGAGCAACAAATGAATAAATAGCTTCAATATGACCAGAATAATAGAAATCTAATGAGTGATTTAGTGTCGGTACTCATTGTGATTGAGTGCCTCAATAGAGAGATTCATTGGCTTGAACATGCAGACCTTTGATACATCAAATATTTGTTTCATTATCGAAAAGAAAAGGAAGGTAGCTCTTTCTTCTGAAACAACGGAATAATATTTCTCCTAAATGATTCTTTCATTTTAACCATGATCGTTAAGTCGACAGAACATATATATTTTCGTCTAAAAGTACATGGGTGACCTCTCCTCCTTTTTCCGGGCTTGAGACCGGCTATGAGATTATAAGTGTCACCTTACAATGGCATAGGCGGAGTTCCCCACCCACCCTCCCAAAAGAGAAAAAAAAAAGCACACCTAAAAATAATGAAGACATTTTTTTGGTTTTTGTATTTATCAAATAAGTGCGAGACATAAGCTACAAACGTAATAAGACATTTTTTCATTTATTTTTTGTTGGTACAAACATAAAATTGTAAAAAAGATATTA
>LR738712.1:896715878-896727425 GCA_902687465.1 Secale cereale
ATCTTTATTTTATTTTCCATGTTTTTGAATATATTTTTTAAAGTTTTTTCTTTTACAACCCAGTCTAATGCTAAAGGAGAAACCTATTTTCTTTTGAGATTTTCTTTGCTCCCATGGACGAAATAAGCTGGCGCCTTCCAAGTGGGGGCTGTAAGTCCATAGAAGCTTTCAAGATGGCCGCCATCCTGTAAGCAGAAAGTTTATGGGTGGATTCCAAATTTAAAAGGTGAAACCGTACAGATGAATTGCTAAGTATTTCTTAATTTGGGAATTTGGAATCTCCAAAAATAATCTTCTTACAAATATAGAAATTACAATGGGGAGTTGCTTAGAAAAATTATCAGTATTAATTTGTTAAAATCGGAAATGAGAAGAGTAATTAGTTGTGTGGCATCCCGCCTGATGCAATATAAAGAAGTGGACATATGTGGATACAAATGGGAGAAAGCGAGAGGCAGAGTCTGCCTGTTTATTACCAGCTTGAGATGCATGGCATGACCGAAGGAAGAGATTCAAGGTTGGGTGCCCCCCTCCCCCTGCTGATCCCTACTGCCAGTGGCTTCACTATCGTCTGCCTGGAGATTAATTACACATAAACAAATCATCAGCAACATGATATGTGGTTTTCTATATAGCGTGTGAATCAACATGATGTAGTAGTGTGTACGCACTTACCTCTGCTTGGTCGGTAGCATCATCGTCATCGTAATAATAATCTTCATTGTCACTCTTGCCCGCCTAGAGATTTATTAGACGAAAACCGGCCGACCGGTCATCAGCGACATGATATATACACATACACATGTATAAATACAGCGATCAATTAATCGATACGATGGACAGTGGTATGTACGTACCTCATCCTGGCCGGTGATCAATTAATCGATACGATGGACAGCGATCAATTAATCAATTAACTGATTGATCCATGATGGCACCCTCGGTATAACTATGACAGGAAGAACTAACTCGTACAGCTTTGTACAGGGTACCAAGTCTTCCGAACTATGATTGAGGACAACCGAATACTCAGCCTCACGATCATCATCCAAGACCGTCAGATTATTGATCTTGTGCAGGTTGCACAGAGATTCCATCAAAGCCTTGCCCGCAGGATCCTCCATTTCAGTGAAATAGATCTTCAGCACCCTTAGCTTGGTCAGCTTCCCCACCTCTCTGAAGAAGTTTGGGCACTCCTCCACTGAATATAGCTCCAGTTCTTCAAGGCATGTCAGTTTCCCTATCTCGCCCTTCATCACTGTACCTTTATCAGCCCACAAGCACCTCAAATTCATTAGCTCACCAACAGATGGCGGCAGCTCACGTATCAAACCTCCCCTTACATCCAGTATCTCAAGAAACTTCAGATCATGCCCAATTCCTTCTGGGATCTTGACCGCTGTCTTCAAGACTTCTACCTTCCGAAAAAACACAGTCCTCAATAACTAGCACCCGCAGTACTTTAAAGCTGAAAAGCAGGGGCATACTATTGGCGCTGCACTCGACAGCATTAAATGACCTTACATGCTCCATTGCAATGCTAGAGTTGCGTTCCCCACTTTTTCCATGAACTGCTAATCTGCGAACCTTGTTGGTTGACTTTCCTCCCGAACATGTGCCTTGATGCTCCATATCATGTACTGTGACAAAGTTTACCTCATTTGATATGGTGCGGATGAGATCGAGCACCATGTCATGGACACAACAACCACCTCGGCCATCATTATCTTCAGGATCAATCCACCGTATCATGCTCTTGTTTACAAGCATGTTGAAATAGATCTCTCCAAGTTCAAATGACTCCATCCCTTCTCTATACGGTATAAATCCCTCGGCAACCCACCTCCATATCAGTGATATTTTATCAATTAAATAATCTTCAGGAAACACACTAAGATACAATAAACATGTCTTAAGATTGGACGACAGATCATAATAGCTAAAAGATAATATCTTTCTTGTGTTATGAACATCGTCATTCTCTTCATGCCCAAAACGAATGGCAGCATATACCTTAGACCAGTCCTCACTGTGTTTACCAACAAGCAAACTAGCTACTGTAGTGATAGCTAAGGGCACACCACCACATTTCTTTAAAATTTGGGTAATCACTTCAGCAGGTCCTTCACTACCAGATGTTCTTGTATAGAATAATATTTTGGAGCAATCATCAGAAAGTGGTTGCATGTGATAGATACCACCAGCTTTTGTGGCGACATGAACAATACGGGTAGTTATGATTAATCTACTTTCCGGATGACTATGCACGAAAGCACACTTAAGCACTTCCCATGTTTGGGTATCCCATATGTCATCAATAACAATGAAGTACCTATTCACACGAGAAGGAAAATTGTTTAATTAGCAAACTATCTAATATACTACCCACCAGAACAAGAAGCACAACAATGCACCAGAACCAAAGAAAGGCGCTAAAAATAAATAAAAGATAAAAAATACTCCCTCCGTCTCATAATATAAGAGCGTTTTTTATACTAGTCCCATAATATAAGAGCGTTTTTGACACTACACTAGTATAAAAAACGTTCTTATATTATGGGACGGAGGGAGTATATTACATCTCAACTTTAGAAGTGTTCATGTGATGTACTGAGCCTTGATGAGTAAATAGCATAAAACTACCACAATTCCGAGTAGGGTTCCAAAAAACTATCATTTTTTAAAAGTTTCATAAAACCTATCACAAAGCTGGTTGGCTGTATCAAAAACACTAGTTGTTTACTTGGTTAAAGTTCAGCATTATTACGACATATTGGGGACGCCGGCCGAAGCGTTTTTGGCGCGAAAATAGGCGGGCCCTCCCTGGCAGCGACTCGGCTGTTGTCTTCGCTTCGTCGTCCTCATCGTCTCGGTTCCCGCGGGGGAATCAATGTCAAAACTGCCGCGCCGGTCAGCCTCCATTGATGCCTCACGGGCGGCGCAGTGAAGGCGCAGCGATGCGCGTCCCTCGCGTGCCAGCGTACACACGGAGGCCACGCGGGAAGCCGCCCGACCATGGCTATATAAGCGCCCCTTCCCGCACCGATGAGCCACTCACTGACCTCGCTCCCCACCGCTGACGCCCCCGTTCCTCCTTCTCTTCTCGCCGTTTGCACCTCGCCCAATGGCCCAGCGCTTCCTAGGCGATCGTGAAGCTGAGGACCCCAATGGTTTGTTCTAATCTCCCTTGTTTGACCCTCCCATTTCTTATTCGTTCAACGAGGTTTAAACCCTCACCTTTTTTATGGTGAACCTACTGCACAGTAAATGGTAGATCTGTAGTAGTACATGAAAAGACAATAAAGGTGTGAATGCTGCCGTTTGACCCTCTACATTTCCCCGTGCGTCCCATGCCTAATGTTTGGAAGAGTTATCCCTTGTCGAGAAATAAGGAGAGAAGACTACCCATGTTCTTTACATGTGTGTGAAGCGAGTTGGTATCTTATGTCATAAACACTCAAAACGACTTATTCCATGGTTAGGAGCTCACCACTTAACGTCCTGACAAGATGTGGATAAGTACAAGGATGAAGAGGCCAGCATCCTAGGATGCAAAGCTTAGGAAGAGGTGAAAGAAACGTATACTAGGTCAAAAGGAGTGGATCGACAGAGTGAAGCACTGAAGGGATTCATTGACATTGACATGCATATATGACAAGTTCTCACACATGTACATACACAACTGCTCCATCCAGCCCAGACCCACATGCCATCCTCATCTAGCATCCATTAATAAATCTTGTTGAATGCAACTACCTAGTGTTCTAGCTGTTCTCTTTTATTACACAAAACCATTACTAGCTGACCCATTAAGATGTTTTCATAATGGTTCATCAACCATCATTATTTCATATCGCTACTACAATTCTTTTTTGACGAAAGCCGGGCAAGAGTATTACAAGAGGTCCGCCACATCCATTGATCAGAAATGAGTATTACAAGAACACTCCAAGAGGTGGAATGCGTCGCATAAAGGCGAGTGCCAGAAAAGAAGAAATGAAAAAATGGCTACTTGGTTTATTGAGGAAAACCGAGCAAAAATCTAAACAACACCTAGCTAGACTAAGCCTAAAGCAACAAAATACACACAAAGTGCTGAAAGGACTACACCCCACGACACACCCGACTAGGCGATCGAGCGCCTACACTGCTACCAAAGTATACACCAAAAAACGTTGTTCATCCGGGCTGCAACCACCATATTCACGGACCTCAACAGCACATACCAAAAAATACACGGGCAAGTCAAAACTTGAACAATAATATATATGCACACCATAGATTAAAATCGCAGGAGAAACGATTTCGCGGCGGCCTCTCCCAGCAGCTATAGTGGCCGCCATAGCGGGCAATCGCGGCAAATAGCGGAAAATTTTCTGGTGAGTGAGTTGATTTCTGGAGGGTTTGGCTGATGTTTGAGCCATTTAGAGGCATATGTGGAGGATTTAGCGGCTGGAGCCATAGCGTAGCGGCAAGGCTTCCAGGCAGCTATCGCGGCTATTTCGCGGGCTATTTTAATCTATGATGCACACGCAGCCAATGCTCTTTCAATCATTTATAAATCCATTGACAAAGAAGCAGAGCGCAGTGTGAAGGCAGACCTGGTGAATGCAACATGCATAGCCGTTGTAGTAGAATGAAGTGCTGATGAACACAGTAGAAACACATACACATCTAGTATTCGACTCATCTTCTATAAAACCCATTAAATGGAAGGAAACTAGAACTGTTAAATACGGTTTCATATTTTCCCGCTTGATTGGAAAATGCTGTTTGATTTTCAAATCAGCAATACTGCAGTAAGATAAAAGGTTTGTTGTTCAAGGATAGAGTACGCACATAAGTAGTGGCGATCGATATATTGTGATGGAGCAAGCTCCATGGTATTCATTCTTGACTGCATTATAAACTACATCATGGATCGCAGAGCTGAAGGTATTCTTGACTGCATTATAAACTACATCATGGATCGCAGAGCTGAAGGTAAAACCTATGTATTTGTCTCCATGTTGTCCTCCCCTGCAGCTACATACGAAAGGAAAAGAAAACTTAGATCCAAGACATGAATTGCTCGGACAAGTGCACAGAGGTAGAGCTGGGCTTGGCGACCTCCTGATCGAGTAAACTTAGTTTCTACTCAACGTGTGGCTATTCTCCTCTGGGAACAAATGATTAGTAATGACCTATATTTTGTACTCCCTTTGTAAAGAAATATAAGAGCATTTAGATTACTACTTTAGTGATCTAAACACTCTTATATTTTTCTTTACGGAGGGACTAGGAAATAATCTAAACTGTCATTTCCATTGCAAGCTGACGTGCGCCAACATACCAGAAAACCCTATTAGCAATAGAACCATTCTTGATTGCAAACTCAACACCAATAGATAGTTAGATACTCTATCACCATCCCAGCGATTGAAGAAGAACACATACTCCGAACGATTAGACCTACAACATGAACAACAAACACAAAAATGGGTTCAGTACATAAGGCAACTCTGCTTTTTGATTAGATGTGTCTAGAAGAAAGGTGCACCACTATTTTTTATGGTAGCCTCCACCCATCCTGGCAAGGACACCTGTTACTTCTCCGTTTCCAGATTTGAGGTTTCTTTTAGTTTTTCTACTCGTGGAAAACCCCAACAAGATTTTACTCTCCCTACAACCTTCCTGCATTTGCTTGGCATGAGAGCGGTCAGCGGGAGCTCAAATGAGAGAAATTTTATTGATGTTGCTCAGATCCCCCAGCAGTTGGTTCTAATCTCTCTTGTTTGATCTTTTCATTTCTTTTCCATACCATGAGAAGCACACTCTCATCAGTTGTACGGTGTACTGACAGCAGTAAATGGATGATCCAGAGTACAAAAATAGACAATGCATGTATGTACTGGCGCTCTGGTCCCTCTTTCTTTCCCTGGGCTTCCCATCTATATCTATCTATCTATCTATCTATCTATCTATACTAATTAGAGACTCCCTAAAAATTCCTACGTTAATCAGAATTTATGAGCCATTCATTTACGGTGGGATCGAGTTATTACGGTGCAGATTAACCTTCATAAAAAAATAAAATACCCACAAACATTTCGGCCAGTTTAGTTCTCCTGAAAACAGATTGATTATAAAGCCCATGATTACAACCAAAAGAGAGGCCCATAATGCTCTCACGACAAGAAATCTAAAAGCGATAGCCGTAAAATATGTATCTCCAGCGTCTCTTTCTCTCCATGTAAAAAAAAAATTCAGGAAACCTGAAGCAATCTTAGTCACTCTATGAATCTGTCATGTCTCTCTTTCTCAGGTCTCTCTGAACCTCTCATGTCTCTTCCTCCACACATGAAAAAATGATCTAGCGCGGGAGGGAAGAGGGCCTCCGCCGCCGCTGTCAGCCGCCCGGGGCTTCGCCCGGCGACCTCCTCCAGTGCTGATGGAGGGGAGGGAGAGGATGGACGTGCCCGAACAGCGGGGGCTAGGGTTTCCACCCGAGCCGCCCTAGCGGGGGGCGATGAGGGGTGGGATCTCGTTTAAACACTAGATATTTCTCTTTGGCATCAGTTAAAATCCGCCTCTCTAAAAGGACCACCCGAGCCGGTTTAAGTTCTAGAAGGACCACAGGCATAACTACTAGTACTAGTCAATGTGTACGTGCAATGCACGTTAATTTGGAAGTACTATATTTGACATGCGGATATTAAGTGCTTGCGGAAATTAATTAGGATATTATTTGCGTTGTTATTATGTGATTAGCATTATATTAGGCATGAAATTAACTGCATACTGAACGTGTTGAGCGCTCGACATTGAAGCAGTCTAGGTCGTTAGATTGACTTGATTTGATGGCCGAGGTTAATTGGATCTGCCCCTTTGGGTCTTCTTATATTGGTATAGATGTATGTTTTCCAAAGCTGGCTTCTGATAGTGAACACGCCCATTAAAGATTGTGGCATTTTGTGTTGCTATATAATAATAAATAAGAAGTAAATCTTGCTGATGACATAATATAAACATATTTCCCCGTTTTTCACTTATAGATAACCGAGTAGCCATGTAAAACAATGCAAATCATAACCCTGAGTGGTTATAATTTTCTAACAAATTTACAATTCAGAGCCTAAGAGATTAAGCTAGCCCGTGCATGAGCACGGGTTAGACGACTAGTGCATCTGATTGTTAGACAGAATTAAACACAATAGCAAGTATAATGGACTGACTGACGATAAATTATTGTGAGGTCGGACAAAGATAAAATTCAGCTTGATTATTATGCTAGCCCAATGATTGATTTAATGAAGCTGAGGACCCCAATGGGTTGTTCTAATCTCCCTTGTTTGACCATCTCATTTCTTAGGCTGTCCGTAATGGAAGTATCATAGGTAGTATCATGCATGCCAATTAGGCAAGTTTGATGATATGGTATAGAATTAAATGAAGAGAGAGGGGGTTGAGTATCATATTATGATACCGTATCATATTAAATGATGTGCTAGTATGTGTCATGCATGGCAATAAATGACTATCCTATGACTAACATATGATAGTATGCACTACGAATGTAGTATCATACACTAGTATCATGTGCATGATACTAGTATATGATACTCTCCATTACAACCAGCCTTATTCGTTCAACGAGATTTAAACCCTCACAGATTTAAACCCTCACCTTTTTTATGGTGAACCTATTGCAATAAATGGTACTCCCTCCGTCCCGAAATACTTGTCGAAGAAATGGATAAAAATGGATGTATTTAGAACTAAACTACATCTACATACATCCTGCAGCGCCTCTTGCTATCGGCCATGGACGTACTATGGCGAGGGGCGCCACACGTGTGCGATAGCCGCCGCGAGCACGGGCACGCCCAAGGCGCTCCACCACGGCGCGCGCGGGGAGGGGGCGACGGGCACAGATGGCCTCGGAGTCCGCCGGCGCCAGGCAGTGGGGAGGCGAGGGGCACCACGCCGATGCGGTCGCCGCCGCGAGCACGAGCGTGGCCAGGGCGCTTAGGAGGGGTGACGGGCGCAGATGGCCTCGGATTCGGCCGGCACCAGCCAGCGGGGAGGCGAGGGGCACAATGCCGGTGCAGTCGCCGCCGCGAGCACGAGCGTGGCCAGGGCGCTTGGGAGGGGCGACGGGGCGCAGATGGCCTCGGATTCAGCCGGCACCAGGCAGCGGGGAGGCGAGGGGCGCAACGCCGGTGCGGTCGCCGCCGCGAGCACGAGCGTGGCCAGGACGCTTGGGAGGGGCGACGGGCGCAGATGGCCTCGGATTCAGCCGGCACTAGGCAGCAAGGAGGTGAGGGGCGCCACACCGGGGCGGTCGCCGCCAGGGCCGCACCTGAGATGCACCACCACGGCCTGCCGCTTCTGCAGGAGCTCCCGTCGTCGGGAACGGATCCTCGGGGTGCACGTGTCCCAGTGGAAGAAGGCCGAGGACCCGTTGGATCTCACCATCGATCCAACGCGCGGAGGAGGGCTCCACCCAGATCTCGTGTCGTCCTTCCAAGTGAGGCGGAGCATGACGGGGCCATAAGACACGTCGGCGATCAGAGAGAGAGGACGACGGGGAAGGATAAGAGAACGGGGAAGAAGAAGAGAGGGAAAAGGAGGTGGGTGGATGACATGTGGGACCCACGTCCCACCTCAGCAAAGTGTACACATAGACATGCCATGTTGGACCGACAAGTGAACCCCGTCAGTCAGTTTTGCTATTTGTGCGAGCTAATCTGTGAATTGGTGTGATTTGTTACTCACTTGACGCAGAAATGATGGTTTTTTGTGATTTTTGGCAAAAGTGGTAGTTTTGGAGCATCCTAACCGCAAATGTGGTGACTTTAAGCAATTTACTCCCTCAACACACTACGAGAGTCAAAAAACAAAAATCCTCAACACACTACCAGATGGAAATCCCCAGCACGCAGAAGAAAGGAGTCTCGAGCGCCCGTCCCCGGCGACGGCCGCCGACGCTTCCTCATCGCCGTCTCCCGATCGAGGTCAGCCTTTCCCCTTCCCCAATTTCTTCTCTTCTCTCGCGACAAACCCCAATGGCTAGCTAGCTAGATTAATTGATTTGTTCCCTCTCCCTCTCCCTCAGCCCTACCTAATATTTACCTGTGGTGGCAGCGGTAGCTCAGATGAGTAGACTTCAATTGATAGCCGAGGAGATCCCCACCGGTAAGAAAGAGTAAGACCATCCCTTTCATTCCCCACCACCCCATTTCATTTCGTCTTGCTACAGCTACAGGGGAATGCGATGTACTGCTCTTCTGAACCCTCTGTCAGTTGCCTGGTTCGGTAAAGCTGTGGATTGATTCCTTGGGCGGTTTCAACAATAATAGAAGTATGGACACATTTCTCAACCTGTAGTGCCGTAGCTTAATTACCTGTAAAACCTTAGCTATTTGGACCAAAAAAAACATATTGCTGGATCAAATTCAGTATTTTGCAACAGTTACTTGCCTTGTTAGTCCATTTGATACTCATGCACACTCCAATCGGATGGACAGACTTGTAAATTTACTATAACAAGAACAACACAGAGGATTAACAGCCCAGACTTTAATTTGCTCATTGTCACCTCAAGGCTTGCACAAACAAGTAGCTTGGTCGCAGCACTGCTATTGCACCTGCACTGTCTGCCTGTAGCTGTAGGTGCTAGTGCTGAGGTTGAATGAAAACGAGGAATTCAGAGTCTCAGGTGTTGTAGTTCGCTGCGAGTGAGATAAGTGTATCAAATATTCTGCACATGGAACGGAAGCTTCAGGTAAGGCATGCACCTAGAGCATCATCAGTAACAAAAAGGACCTGCACACAGATGTGCGCTCCTTGGAAAATACCTTGGGATATCACTTGGCCAGCATTGCCAGGCAACAAGATGGACTTCGGTTATTTCCATTGCTAGCTGCTGCAAATACTGTCATCACCACCGCCTGCTGAAATCAACAGATTAGAAATCTCTTTTAGCAAACAAAACATCCATATATGGATAAATACTTGTGACCAGCTAGAGCTGTACACTTCATATGAACGGACAATGTAAATTAAGTACAAGCATGCACCACAATGGCTAATCAGGCGAAAATGCTCAGAAATCGATGAGGGCGCAAGACAAGTCTACATTTGGGCTTCAGGACATAAACCATACCATGGATATGAAGGGATATGAAGTTTGCGCCGTCGGGTACACGAGGACATCTATTTCTTGGAATTCATGAAGGGATATGAAGTTATCTAAGCTGCATAGCTGTATATCTAAGCTGTATAAAAGTTCAGCGTATCAATACACAGAGAAGCATGACTTCTAAATTCAGCACCTGCAGTTTTTTTACTTCTTAACAGGCAACTACTACAGTAACCAGAGTACTTCACCGATCTAGCTTGTGCATGCCAGTGTTCTGTGCATGCCTGTTCATCAGTTTACAACATCTGGCTAGCTAGCAATGCGGCACGTCTGAAACTAGATAGCAATGCGCACATTTGAAAACTACTTCAAAATACGTAGGAGCATAAAAACTTGCTAAAAAGGTCCACGGTATTCTCAATACTCCAAAATACTCTGTTGTGTCAAAACCACAGTATTTTATACCCACAGGCTAAATTATTGTAGTTTTACAGTACATTAGTTGTAGAAAGAGAAACGAGCTTGAAAAGTTGAGGAATATTGGAGTATTAACAATATTTTAACTTAGAATTTATTACCATTGAAAAAAAGAAAAACCTAACCTTTGGTATCTTTCAAATCTTCGCTATCCTTCGCGTCTTCGATATATACCCTTCGAATCCTTGTGTACCAGAAGCTAGATATATGTGGTAACTGATTACCTGCAGATACACAAGCAAGTCAGAACTTGAACAGTAAGACATAGTATAACACAAGCCGGCTGGAAAGCAAGTAAAAATTCCTTCAAAGAGGAGATGTACTGTAGAGTGGTTCAGACAAATGAGTGGCAAAAGTCCAAAATAGTGCTGCATAGAAAAGATTGAAGAACAAAGAATATATGTATTAGTGAGCAACAAATGAATAAATAGCTTCGATATGACCAGAATAATAGAAATCTAATGAGTAATTTAGTGTCGGTACTCATTGTGATTGAGTGCCTCAATAGAGAGATTCATTGGCATGAACATGCAAACATTTGATACATCAAATATTTGTTTCATTATCTAAAAGAAAAGGAAGGTAGCTCTTTCTTCTGAAACAACGGAATAATATTTCTCCTAAATGATTCTTTCATTTTAACCATGATCTTTAAGTCAATAGAACATGCATATTTTCGTCTAAAAGCACATGGGTGGCCTCTCCTCCTTTTTCCGGGCTTGAGACCGGCAATGAGATTATAAGTGTCACCTTACAATGGCATAGGCGGAGTTCCCCACCCACCCTCCCAAAAAAGGAAAAAAACACCTAAAAATAATGAAGACATTTTTCTGGTTTTTGTATTTATAAAATAAGGGCGAGACATAAGCTACAAACATAATAAGACATTTTTTTCATTTAATTTTTCTTTGTACAAACATAAATTTGTAAAAAAAAATACTACCTCC
>LR738712.1:896727435-896751132 GCA_902687465.1 Secale cereale
CCCCCCCCCGCCCCAAAGAAAAGAACTCTATCTCTAAATAAAATATTTTTTTTTATTTTCATGTTTTCGAATATTTTTTTAAGTTTTTTCTTTTACAGCCCAGTCTAATGCTAAAGGAGAAACCTGTTTTCTTTTGTGATTTTCTTCGCACCCATGGACGAAATAAGCTGACGTCTTCCAAGTGGCGACAGTAAGTCCATAGAAGCCTTCAAGATGGCCACCATCCTGTAAGCAGAAAGTTTATGGGTGGATTCCAAATTAAAAAGGTGAAACCGTACAGATGAATTGCTAAGCATTTCTTAATTTGGGAATTTGGAATCTCCAAAAATAATCTGCTTACAAACGTAGAAATTACAATGGGGAGTTGCTTAGAAAAATTATCAGTATTAATTTGGTAAAATTCGGAATGAGAAGATTAATTAGTTAAGTGGCATCCCGCCTGATGCCAATATAAAGAAGTGGACATATGTGGATACAAATGGGAGAAAGATAGAGACAGAGGCTGTCGGTTTATTACCATATTGAGATACTTGGAATGACCGAAGGAAGAGATTCATGGTTGGCTGCCACCCTCCTCCTCCTGCTGATCCCCACTGCAGGTGGCTTCACCATCATCTGCCTGGAGATTAATTACACATAAACCAGCCGGCCAACCGTCCTGACGCAACCAACCATATATGTGGTTTTCTATATAGCGTGTGAATCAACATGATGTAGTAACCTCTGCTTGGTCGGTGTCATCGTAATAATAATCTTCATCGTCCTCACTATCCGTGACATCACTTTTCTCTGCCTGGAGATGAAGCACATATAAACCGGCCGACCGGTAATCAGCCACATGATATGTACACATGCATAAATACAGCGATCGATAGATATATATGATGAACAGTGGTATGTACGTACCTCTTCCTGGTCGGTACCTGCATGATCATGTAGCCAGCTCTTCAATTTGGTAACAAAGCCACGTATTTCCTGTTGGCCGTACCTCCTGACCCAAGGCTTTGCGGCGTCACGTAATCTTCTCTCGAGTGATCTAATCATGTGACGTATCCTTTCTTCCTGGTTTGCAGCAGGATGGCCCACATCCTCGGGTCTGTTCAAACCACGTAGGATCCACTCGAGATTATCAATGAATTTACCTGCCTCCTTGTTGTAGTTTTCTTTTACTATGTTCAGAGAGAGATACTCAGCATTGGTACGTGTGCCGGAAGCCTGCCTCAGCGCTTGCTTCGCTGCCTTTACTTCCCTGTAGCTGCTGTTAGTGCAGTCAAGGAAACAGTAGATGTTGTTCATCAAAGGACAGATATTTCTCCTCCACGGCACCAAGCTGGCAGCGTCCTTTCTTTCAGCGCTTGCACTGTATACCAGCCCTTCAAGCATCGGCAATGCTCCTTCTCCAACAACAATCTCTATCTTCTTGGTAAACAAGAATCTCAGCTTGTGAAACTCATTGCTGCCAAAAGTATATGACATGTTCTTTTCATCCTTACTCCAGAGAACGAGATAGATGAGCGACGGCAACCTGCCAATGGTTTGAACATCCCCAACTTCTACCGCATCCACATGCAGCCATAGACGAGAAAGGAGTGGAACACTTAAATGATTGATCCATGATGGCACCCTCGGTATAACTATGCATAGCAGATTTAACTTGTACAACTTTGTACAGGGTGCCCAGTCTTCCAAGCTATGATTGAGGACAACCGAATACCCAAAATCACCACCATCACGCAAGATCTTTAGACAATGGATCATGTGCAGGTTGCACAGAGATTCCGCCAGAGTCTTGCCTGCAGACTCCTCCATTTCACCGAAACAGATCTTGAGCACCCTTAACTTTGTCAGCTTCCCCACCTCTGTGAAGAAATTTGGGCACTTCTCCACTGAATGTAGCTCTAGTTCTTCAAGGCATGCCAGTTTCCCTATCTTACCCTTCATCACTGTACCTTCATCAGCCCACAAGCACCTCAAATTCATTAGCTCACCAACAGATGGTGGCAGCTCACTTATCAAACCTCCCCTAACATCCAGTATCTCAAGAAACTTCAGATCATGCCCTATTCCTTCTGGGATCTTGACCGCTGTCTTCACAAGTCCCAGGTACCTCAACTGCACCAACTTACCGAGATGCTCAAGACTACTACCTTCCGAAAAAACACAATCCTCAATAACTAGCACACGCAGTACTTGAAATCTCAAAAGCCGGGCCATACTATTGGCATTGCACTCGACAACATTAAATGACCTTACATGCTCCATTGCAATGCTACAGTTGTGTTCCCCACTTTTTCCATGAACTGCTAATCTGCGAACCTTGTTAGTTGACTTTCCTCCCAGACATGTGACGTGATGCTCCATATCATGTACTGTAACAAAGTTTACCTCATTTGATATGGTGCGGATGAGATCCAGCACCATGTCATGGACACGACAACCACCTTGGCCATTCACATCATCAATAGGATCTATCCACCGTATCATGCTCTTGTTTACAAGCGTGTTGAAATAGATCTCTCCAAGTTCAAATGACTCCATCCCTTCTCTGTATGGTATAAATCCCTCGGCAATCCACCTCCATATCAGTGATATTTTATCAATTAAGCAATCTTCAGGAAACACACTAAGATACAATAAACATGTCTTAAGACTGGACGACAGATCATAATAGCTAAAAGATAATATCTTTCTTGTGTTGTGAACATCGCCATTGTCTGCATGCCCAAAACCAATGGCATCATATACCTTAGACCAGTCCTCAGTGTGTTTACCAACAAGCAAGCTAGCTATTGTAGTGATAGCTAATGGCACACCACCACATTTCTTTAAAATTTTAGTAGTCACTTCAGCAGGTCCTTCACTACCAGATGTTCTTGTATAGAATAACATTTTGGAGTAATCATCAGAAAGTGGTTGCATGTGATAGATACCACCAGCTTTTGTGGCGACATCAACAATACGGGTAGTTATGATTAATCTACTTTCTGGATGACTATCCACGAAAGCATACTTAATCACTTCCCATGTTTGTGTATCCCATATGTCATCAATAACAATGAAGTACCTATTCACATGAGAAGGAAATTTTTTTAATTAGCAAATTATCTAATATACTACCCAACAGAACAAGAAGCACAATAATGCACCATAACCAAAGAAAGGCGCTAACAGTGAATAAAAAAGATAAGATAAAATACATATTAACTTTAGAAGTGTTCTTATGATGTACCGAGTCTTGACGAGTAAATAGCATAAAACTACCACAATTCAGGGTAGGGTTCCAAAAACTACCACTTCTAAAATATTTGAAAAACCTACCACAAGATGGTTGGCTATTTCAAAAAACACTTGATGTTTAGTTGGTTAAAGTTAGGCATGATTATGACATATTGGACACAGTCACGCAATTAAATTCAACATGTTAAGTTGGACTAGCGACCCGTCATGTTCCCGTCTCCTCTCCCCTTCCCGTCCCACCATCATCCCCTGTCGGAGACGACCAGCAAGGCAGCTGGAGCCAAAGAGCCACCACCTCGGGATGCTTTCGACACGGCTCTCCAATGACCAATGTGGGCGAGCTCCTTGCTAGTGTTGGTCTCTGGCGTGGAGAAGCTAGTGCTCCGACATGGACGAGGTCCTCACTAGTGCCTTCCTTCCTCTCTTCTCGGACGTGGCCAGCACATGCTCGTCATGGACCATGCTGTGGAGGCAGAGCCCTCACGGTGATCGGTGTTGTGTTCCTGTCGTGTGCGCCTCTCCTTCCACCACCTCGGACAGCTCCTTGAGCCAGGGGCGTAGCCAGGCCCCAGCTCAGGCTGGACCGAGCGAGCGGGCTTTTCGGCCCGCTCGTGGCCCGTTCTAGACCGGACCATGCGGTCCTGGCCCGCTGAAGATTTTTTTCGGTCCGGTTACTAAATTTCGGCCCGAAATTTTCTCGGTCCGGTCCGGTCTTTGACCGGTCCGACCGAGCGGACCGAAGTTGCACGGTCATTCTTCTTGGTCGCGGCCACGCGCGACGCCCTGGCCGTGTCCCACCCCGGCGCTGTTCATCGGAATCAAGTACTCATCACTCAATTGACAGAGACAGGGACAAAGAGGTAGAAAAAGACTCAGATCACGCGCTGCCCTTTTTTCCTTATATTTAGTCAAACTGAGAATAGAAAGAACGAGAGTGCCCGCGTTCGATCCGATAATCGCGGCGCCATTCTTGATTAGCCCTGCGCTGCCGTTTCCTTTTACTAGCGACTGACGAGAGAATCCGATAATCATGCGCCCATCCCATGCTTTCGTTTCCTTTTATCAAGTCGAATAGAAAACCAAAGGAAAATCCTATTTGTAGGTGACATGCTTACCAAATCTATACGTGCTATCTTTGTTTGGATTGTAATAACTGCCCCACGATTTTAGGTAACAGTAGCAATCCAATTTAAGTTTACGTAAAAAACATTGTTAGAAATACTATATCACTGCTAAAAAGAAAAAGAAGGAGAGAAACAGGCTCGATCCTATAATCACGGCGCCATCGCAGGACTAACTTCACGTCAGATTTCATCCGTTAATCACGGCAAGGCCCGCACACGAAAAATCGTGGGCTCATGCATGCCCTACAATACTTGCATGCGACAGAAAAACTGCTAAGGAGCAAAATCGTGCAGGTTCATGGCTAACAATGGCGCCTCGGTCGGCTCCGCCGCGTCCTGTCGCTTCCACATGTGCACCACCGTCGATCTCCACAATAGAGAGCCCTACACCTCTTCTTGCGCTCTCCGGCAACCCCTCGTGCGCGTTGTGCCCTCATCTACGTTGATCACGGCCGGTCCTCTCGGTCCAGCCCGGGCTGGAGTGCAGTCTGTCCGAGCCCTAAAATCAGGACCGCCCGGCCGGTCGGTCCGGTCCGCCGGCGGCCGGTCGGTCTGGTCCGCCAGCGGCGGTCTAAACGGCGGCTCGGTGAGAGACCGGACCGGACCGGACCGTGTCCACCCTGAGCCCCAGCTACCCAGGCCGTGGAGGGAAAACCCTTCATTGACTGTAGCTATAGTGCACACTCTAGCTACGGGGATGGCCCGGGGCGTACAAATATTCTGGGAATGACACTAGTTGGAGCTAACTGGTGCCATTTGTTGGAAGATGTGCTGTTTTTTGAATGAACAAATGCTCGCGAAGAGCCCGGCTTTGAATTAACAAAGCCATCAACCGGCCAGGGATTACAGACACACAACAGACCACATCGGCCCAACGATACAAGGGAGCATTCTCGGGAGCTTACAACTCTACGCAGCGCACAAGCACGAAAAAAAATACAACAAAGCGCATTGCTTGCACTAACTAAAGACCGCAACAGACTGTTACCGAGGGTTGCGACCAGCAAGCAGGATGAGGACCTGCTAAAACAGAGTGTGGGCACGAAACTGGGCTGACGCCCAGGATGCAGAGATCTAAGCATCTTCCTCCTCTCGTGCCGCAGAGGGACCCTTCCCTCTCGCCTTGGATCGAAAGGCGTCGAACCCGCGGACCTGAGAAGCGCTCACCCTAGAGCAGAAGAGGTGCCGACCTCGAGACCTGG
The DNA here is from genome assembly GCA_902687465.1 of Secale cereale. NCBI lineage: Eukaryota > Viridiplantae > Streptophyta > Magnoliopsida > Poales > Poaceae > Secale > Secale cereale. Next base: position 896,732,999 of record LR738712.1, read on the forward strand.
AGCAACCGCAGAGCACAACCCCATGGCCAATGAGCACACAACATCCAACATACTGCCTCAACTTAGGACACCAGGAAGCTGGAGGAAAGCCACCGGGAGCAGCTGCTGAAGAAAGGCTAGCAAAGCTCCAACCTGTGACTCACCTCACCCGAACACGATCCCTCTCCAGGCGGCACCTCCAAGGAGGAACACGACACGAGACGCGCCGTTGCCGCCCAATCCTAGCCGGATTTGTGCTTCCACCCGGGAGGGGGGGACGAGGGTGGGGAGGGGAGGACCTTCGGCTGAAGATGAGCTGCTCGTTGGTGCCCTCCAACTGATGCAGCTCCAGTTCACCATGGGCCTATGCCTCCCGTGCTCCCTTCCAACTCAAGCTCGCGGTCAGCCAAGGCGGGGCCTGAACAAGTGCACTTCGTCGGCTCCGGTGACGAGCTCGCCGGCGGCGGGCCAAGCGTGAACGTGCTCCACGACCGTAGGATTTGCATGACCTGATTGATTTTTTAAAAATTTGTAGGCAGCCGGTTGCTTTTAGAAAATATTTGGGCCCTACCTGTCATGACCTGTCAACGGTCAACCTAATGGTCAAAACTCAGGGTGTTGGTTTTTATACCACGTCATAACTGACGAGTGGACCCGAGGTATCATAATCACACTTAAAGCTAACCAACATAGTCCTCAGTGCAACATGGTAGCTTTTTGAAACAGCCAACCAACTTTGTGGTAGGTTTTTGGAATATTTTAGAAAGTGGTAGATTTTTGTGACCACTAGCCCGAAGTATGGTAGTTTTATGCCATTTAATCGAGTCTCATCTACCATTTTTCAAACGGTTGTATTCTGGATAATTGAATGGGTATTCATTTGTAGCAAAACTAGAGATACTTGACCGCCTAAGTAATCCATGTAACCAATCAGTAAATGCAACTGCTGGTATTAATCTCGACTTAGCCAAATAAAAAGGTGCCACGTATGATTTAATTGGCTACATTAATTTGATTTTCTAGATGTGTGTATTGATAGCTTGGCATACGTAAATCAGAAATGTAAATCAGAAATTGTTGTGTCAAAATGAAAAGAAAACTAACGCCAAGTTGTTTATTGATTTGGACTATATGAATCAGAAGCAAAGATAAAACATATATTGTCTTCCTTAGTGTAGCTGGGCATAGGTGACAAAAAGAAGTTACTGACTAGCATACAGGGAGGTTAATGCGTACCTCTTGCCTGCAAGGATTTTTTGTAGCTGATTGATCAACTGCCATTCAACCATTGTTTCTGTGGCTCTGGATAGCTCAGTGTCAAGTTCAAGCAGGATGTCCGTGAGAACTTTCTTCGTGTTTGGATTCTGACCCACTGGAACAAAAGCTTGACACTGATATGTTTTGCTAAGCTTGTCATACAATGCTTTTGCAAGAGTTGTCTTTCCCAATCCTCCAAATCCAACAATGGAGACTATCTTGAGATTATTTTCAAACATCTCAACCCCATCGGACAAGACCTTCACTAGCTCATCAATCACCTTATCAATACCAACAAGGTCAGATACCTTGTTGTATAGAGATTTGAGACGAGGGTCAACTGTAGTTGCGGCAGGATTTGCAACAACATCATCTATCTTGTAGCGGTCGCGCCGTTCCTTGATCTTCCTAACTTGGCTCTCAATGTCTTTGATGTCACTGGCTATTTCATGGCGTGCCTTGAACTTGGTAAACTTGTTTCGGGCCGTCTTCAATAATTGCTTGATATTGGGCTTGGCTGGCTCCACACCCTCGACACGAGTAACAAAGGAGTCGAGGCTGTCCTCGATGGCATATGACAACTCCCTCACCTCATTAGCCCAAAGCTGGACTTGCGGGTCAAGTTGATCCAGCGGCACGCTGGACACCTTGACAAGGGCTGCTTGCATGCTCTCGAGCTCGGCCTTGAGTTCTTCGATACCCTTCTTCACACTCTTCTTCAGCTTGTACTCCTCTACGAGCAGCTCCCCCAGCTTGGGGAGGAGAGAGCTCATCGCCCCTGTGGCGAACTCCATGCTCGACCCTCACCCTTTCCCCCTCTCACTTTTGCTAGCCTGCTGGTTCCTCTCCCCTCTTTTTCTCTCCCTCAGTTTCTATCTCCTTTCAGAAGCTCTTTCTTGCTGGCTGTGGCTAGGTTGCTGCCGCTTGTATGAATATATGGACTGAAGCCTCTGCGACTGGAGTGATAAGGACGCGGTTACAACACTAGCTAGGTAGGTTAGTCCATGTCTAGTACTACGCTCCATTGCAAACTAAGCTTCACCTAATTAATTCTTGCCGAGTTATATTTAAGTTTTCTTACTAGTTGCGCGCAACTGGCGTTTGAAAAGAGGTGCTTTTCCAAGGAGGACGTGCCAAGCATCTCTAGATCTGCGCATGGTTTGTTGGTTAGTGGCTTAATTAGTGCGCAGTTTCAGATCTGGCCGGCCCTTTGTTTTTAAATGCCAACGACTCGCTCAATCTGCAGCCAGCGTTAGCTTCAAAGATATATCAGGGTTAATCAAAACCGGTTTGGTTTTTTAATGGTTCAAAACTGAAGTGTATATCCATGGAGCGGCAATTTTGATTTCTTTCTATGATTGAACTCATTGGAGCACTAGGGACCGTGTTGTTACTTGCTACCAGGCTAGGTACAAAGTTGCACACTCCCGCAAAAAAAAAAAAAAAAGGTACAAAGTTGCACAAGCCAGATTATTGGCCATAAACTATTTTCAATTAGACAGCCTCTAGATTTGTGCAAAACTAAAATATCAAATTTTTGTATGTGGGGCTGTCAGAAAAGAGGTGATACGAGGTCGTGCTCTCGATGTTAGCCAGCAGACACAAAATTTCTCTAGATCTGCGAAAAATTCTATGTTTAGTGCAGACCGAGGGAATCTAATAACAGAGACGGTGTACTTTTTAAAATAAATATATTTTTTGGTATGTCCCCCATTGGTTGAAGGAACCCAACAATGGCAACAAGTCATATATCTCTTAAATGTGTTGTCTTCAAGCATTGTGTTCTCTACGATTCTGTGTTCTCGTGCCATCGTACCAGTGGCTATTCGACCCCCTATAGAAGGATTGTGGTAGACACTGGGAAATAAAAATTTCACATGGGACAATATTTGATAATGGAGAAAACCACAAAACTAGTCAGTCTAATTATTTGATGCATTTTACAAGATGTGTCTATATAGGGAATATATTAGACTCCAGTCAAGCAAAAACATAAGTAGAGGAAGGATATGTGCATTGTCATTTCTTTATGCTAAAGATTTTTTATCTCCGCAAAAGAATGTCCCTATTTCTGTATCAGAAGATACATTTATAATACAGTTTCGTAGAGTATCTTACAAGTCATCAATAATATACTCCCTCTGTCCCAAAATAAGTGATTCAAAAATAACTCAACTTTGTACTACATTAGTACAAAGTTATACATACATACATAGAGTAACAGGCCAGGTGCTCTGATTGCTGCTCTGCTCTCCGAAAGGATTAATGCCATCCGTGCTTAAAGCAAACCATACGTTCCTTGGGTCCTTTGCAAACTCCTCTCAGAACTTTCTCTCGATTTTTCTCCACTGCGACCCGTCAGCGGGTGCTCTCAACTTCCCGTATTTCTTACGGTCCTCACTGTGCCATCGCATCAACTTGGCATGCTCTCCGTTTCTGAACAGACGTTTCAACCGTGGTATTATAGGAGCATACCACATCACCTTCGCAGGAACCCTCTTCCTGGCGGGCTCGCCGTCAACATCACCAGGGTCATCTCGTCTCATCTTATACCGCAATGCACCGCATACCGGGCATGCGTTCAGATCCTTGTATGTACCGTGGTAGAGGATGCAGTCATTAGGGCATGCATGTATCTTCTGCACCTCCAATCCTAGAGGGCATACGACCTTCTTTGTTGCGTATGTACTGTCGGGTAATTCGTTATCCTTCGGAAGCTTCTTCTTCAATATTTTCATTAGCTTCTCAAATCATTTGTCAGCCACAGCATTCTCTGCCTTCCACTGCAGCAATTCCAGTACGGTACCGAGCTTTGTGTTGCCATCTTCGCAATTGGGGTACAACCCTTTTTTGTGATCCTCTAACATGCGATCGAACTTTAGCTTCTCCTTTTGACTTTCGCATTGCGTCCTTGCATCGACAATGACCCAGCGGAGATCATCATCATCGGGCACATCGTCTGGTTCCTCTTGATCTTCAGCAGCTTCACCCGTTGCAGCATCATTGGGCACATCGTCTGGTTCCTCTTGATCTTCACCAACTCCCCCCATTGCAGCATCACCGTATTCAGGGGGCACATAGTTGTCATCGTACTCTTCTTCTTCGCCGTCTTCCATCATAACCCGTATTTCTCTGTGCCTCGTCCAAACATTATAGTGTGGCATGAAACACTTGTAAAGCAGGTGGGAGTGAAGGATTTTTCGGTTAGAGTAAGACATCGTATTCCCACATTTAGTGCATGGACAACACATAAACCATTCTGTCTGTTTGCCTCAGCCGCATTCAGAAACTCATGTACGCCATTAATGTACTCGGAGGTGTGTCTGTTACCGTACATCCATTGCCGGTTCATCTGCGTGCATTATATATAATTAAGTGTGTCAAAAACCATTACATAACATCATAAATAGATAATTAAGTGACCAAATTAATAGAAGTTCATCATCACATTAAAACCAAAGTACATACATAGTTCTCATCTAACAACATATAGCTCTCCAGAGCATCTAATTAATTTTCACCATACATTGAAACTATGTAAAACATTTCAATGCGAAAACAAATGCGATCATAATCGCAACCAAGGTAACAATTGATCCAACGACATAATGATACCAAGCCTCGGTATGAATGGCATATTTTCTAATTTTTCTAATCTTCAACCGCATTGCATCCATCTTGATCTTGTGATCATCGACGACATCCGCAACATGCAACTCCAATATCATCTTCTCGTCCTCAAATTTTTTTATTTTTTCCTTCAAGAAATTGTTTTCTTCTTCAACTAAATTTAACCTCTCGACAATAGGGTCCATCTTGATCTTCCGATCATCGACGACTTCCGCAACATGCAACTCCAATTCCATCTTCTCCTCCTCCATTTTTTTCCATTTTTTTATTCAAGGAAATGTTTTCCTCTTCAACTAAATTTAACCTCTCCACAAGAGGGTCGGTTGGAATTTCCGGTTCAACTACCTCCTAGACATATAAAAACATCTATGCATGTCAGGTTGGTCGGCATAATTGTCATAAACACTAAAGCAAATAGTTATAAATTAAAGATAATATACCACATCCGAATCGTAAACAGGACGAGGGCCCACGTGGGCGGATGTCAAAACCATCGCACTATATAATAACAAGCAATAATAAACATAAGAAAATTAGACAAATATCTATCTAAAGCAATAATAACAAGCAATAGTAAAAGTAAGAAGCATGGACATAACAAGAGGCTCACCACGGTGGTGCCGATGACGAGATCGGCGGGGGCGATCGACGGCGGCGAAGACGGGGACGGGACGTGACAGACCGCTAAACCTAGACAAATCTCGGAGAAAATGGAGCTTCGAGTTCGAGCTTTGAGAGGAGAAAAGCTTAACTAGTGTGGCTCGGGCATTCCATCGAACACGTTGTGTGCATAGGAGGAGAGCTAGAGCACCACCAAGCCCTCTCCCCCTCTGGCCCAGAAAAAACAGAGCAGTGTGCTCTGCTCTTACGCGAGGGGGTATATATAGGCACCTCATTGGTCCCGATTGGTGATATGAACCGAGACTAAAGGGGAGCCTTTGGTCCCGGTTCAAGTCTCCAACCGGGACCAATGGTGGTGGGCCAGGAGCAAGACCCATTGGTCCCGGTTCGTCGCATCAACCGGGACCAAACGGTCCAACGAACCGGGACCAATGGCCCACGTGGCCCGGCTGGCCCCCTGGGCTCACGAACCGGGTCCAATGCCCCCATTGGTCCCGGTTCTGGACTGAACCGGGACTAATGGGCTGGACCATTGCCCGGTTTTCTACTAGTGTTTCTAAATTAATTCAAGTGCATATGATTTTCCGATGGGTTATGGCAAGAAGAAGATATTGGTGTGCCTGCCTAGGGAATATTCTTATTTTTAAATAAATATTTTTGACATCGCATATTTTTTGCTTTTATTTTGTGGCGTCGACAATACACTTCTCTTTCCTAGGGAGTGTTTGTTTCATAGGTTTTATTATTTTAAGTTTAAATATTATAATATTTAAGAATTTGGACATAGTTTTCCATCCCACTCAAACATCTAGGCCTTTTATTTGTATGGTGCACCAAAATAAATGGATAAAGAATAAAATAATTTTAAGTCAAATCATACTACAATTTTTCATTTTTCTGTTTCCTCTTTGTTTGATGTTGCTTGTTATAGATCACTACTTAATCGTACGAAGCGCATTTTTTTTAGTTATAGAATTGTTAGTGTTATAGGATTAACCACATTCAAACATGTATTGGTTTGTGCGAGCACCGATGTCACAGCCGGCGAGGGCGAGAAAGAGGATAAGCGGCAAGACAAATATGATGCCCGCTAAAATAAAGGACGTGGAGCTATTGTGATATTAAGTGATGATTATTGAGTTATGAGGGTGTGTTATTTTTTTTTCTTCCGTTGCAACGCACTTGCTCTTTTGCTAGTAAACATAAAAAGAAGGAATCAACACAGGAACTGGGCTTGCTGTATGTGGTTTATCATGAGGAGTCTTCCAAGCAAAAAACGGATCTCAAATAGTATCCGTCGCCAGCTTGTACATACGTACACGTGATCGCTTCTCTCTGCCTCTGTGTGCGCGTGCATTCATTGAGAACAGCTGATCGAGAAGGATGCATCGCGAGGGAGAGGGAAGCTCCCTTTTCCATCATAGCTTCCTGATTGGCTGACCCGGATAGCCTCCTCTTAGCGGGAACACCTAGATCTTAGCGGGAACTACGACCTAACCAGGGCTCAAGGCCACCTCCCGGAATTCACAGGGTCTCTTCATGGCTTTTTTTGCGTGGTTTATACAAGATGCAACCAGTGTTTCTAAATATATGCAACCAGTGTTTCTAAATATATAATAAAGATAACGAAGGGGGCAATTGCCCCCTCCCACTCGCTTTGAATTTATCATTCATTTTCGTGCGCCTTTGTATATATTCAAAATATAAAGAAAAAATATATATGTCTATACCTACTAATAAAGTGTTTAATGCTTTTGCGCATTGGTTGTAATAGCTTCCGCATGTTGGTATCGAACTAAATGTTTCGTTAAGGTCAAAAGGAAACAAGATGGTTTTTGTCCGACCGTCCACAGAGGAAGGTGCATTATTTTCCACCAGAATTTCCAGCCGCAGCAGCAGAGTGGCCCAATGCAGCTGGCCCGCCAACTCCGAGAAAGAACGTCAAAAATAACTGTGAGTATGCGGCATTGAATTCGCATCCCCCGGACCAGCTAATTAACCTGTTGTCAGTTGAGCTAGCATGAGTTTGTTTCTTGAAAAGGGTTCGTCCTTCAATGAAATCACACCAGTTAATATATAGTGCAAAATCTGCACATACCCAGAAGTTGACCACTGGATCATTCCGACGTAGGCACCGGCGGAGCCTCGTAGAGGCCAAAGGGGGTCGTGACCCCCCTCCCCCCCTCTCCCTCCAGACGTGTATTTTTTTAACAACGTATACTAGCGTTTTGGCCCAGCCCATCGATAGATAAATCCCTTCGCAATCCAATTAGTTATTATGTATGTTGGGTTTAGAGCATTAGATTGATTCAACGGAAGGATACACACACTCCGTATGTACTAAATAGCTAGCTATGGTGCAGTCAAACCCTTACTAATTATTGGTTGCGGTCACCCGTGTCATTAACAGCTTTTCTATTAGGTTAAAAAAACAGCTTTTCTATTTGTTATTTTCTTTTACGTTGGGAAAGCACCAGAAAACACGTCCAGGTAGGTGAGGCATTTATAAGTGAAAGGATTGGCATTCTGTGTATGACAAATGCCATTCTAGAGGCTACACACATAATCCTTTCTGATGTCGCAATCTCAACCAATCAAAAGTGCAAACTAATATTCTCATTCAAATATGCTTCATCCATCATTGGCAGCCTGCCCATGCATTGAACGTAATCGGTTTCATCAACACAATCACTTTTGAGAATTCGCAGACAGAGGTAAAATAGTGCTTTTAATTACGCCATATTTATAGAACAAAAAATTCCCTTTTTTAGGCAACGAAATGAATTTGGCTGGAGTAACAAAGACCAATTGGGAAGACCCAAGAGGGAAATATTCAAAAGAATGGGTTTTCCCTACCAGTTGGAAAGTACATTAGTTGTCCACTGTCCATTGTAAGTGCATGCAACAATTTCAAATGGTACATGTGGTAATTGCAACTTAATCGCGCGCGAGTGGTCAGTGGGGGAGGTTACAAGCTATGTGTTTGGCCATTGAAACCCGACGTCCGAATGAAAGCTTTGCATACTTCTCATCCTCTACATGACAGCTACTAACTAGTGACAACCATCATTGTCCATGCCCGCTCAAGATCGAGACACTGGCTGAAGAGTGTTCTGTGACAACACAAAACACCGCCGGGCTCCCCTGACCACCCTTGCTGCCTCTCTCCGCGCAGCAGGCAGCTAGCTCGATCTGGGCAGCTGCATGACGAGTAGTCCGGGATTGTGGCATAGTTCCCAATAGAGGGTGTCATACACGTGCTTTTGGGTGCCGCATGCTGGTATGACTACCTCGGTGACCCTGATGTGTACCTCAACAAAGCATTGGAGTTGCTTCTCAATTCTTTGCTCCAAAAGATACGCAGATAGCAATCGAGATGTTTCTGCACAACACTCAACCGATGGTCCATGCCTTTTCCCCGAATCTTCAGCGCGTTGGAGTTACTTCTGAAACAGTAATCTCTTTGTACTTCTTCTTGTTCAGTACTATCACTCACTGATGAATACGGCCAAATTTAATTAGTTTGTATTCTCTGCAACTAGTTAATAATATGTACTGATATCCACTTATGATTGTCAACTAAGTTTATCAACATGCATGCGGCACGCTCTGATGGATTGCTACCGTGGTCGTACGTTTACAAGTGATAGTCCATGTGAGTGCCTCCTCATGGACTTCCCTGCCCCTAGGGAGCCTGCCCAGCTAGGCCTGGCTGAGGAGTCAGCCCAGCAACCAAACGTCTCAAAAGTGGCCATGCACGTTTGTATCCCTAAAACGTCGCTAAATAAAGTTGCCCACAAGAGGAATTTGTAAAAGCTTTGAAGCAATAGCTGACCCTTCCTTTCCCCATGTCTCCCTGAAATCTCTGGAAGGGATGGGCGAGGGTGAGGATATAAACCGGAAAAAGAGCAAGGACAGATAACACTACAAGGGCAGGATCACTTGAGAGTCAAGTGTGTGCTAACTTCAAATGAACTGGACTGTGACAAGCACAAGGAAATAAATATTAATTGCCAGGAGTTCTATTTTTACAGATTTTTTACCAGGTTTGATGTAACACCACGTGTAACTTGATAGATTTAGGGTGAAGAAATAACTAGATAGAGTTGAGTTGGGCTGAGGTAGGTTCTGCATCTTGCGGGCTGGATGTCCATGCTGAGTAATGCTACACCTACGTAGTGATTCTAAGAGCAACTACAATAGCAAGCTTATAGCCCGCTTACCTGGCAATTATGCCTATGTGGAGGAGAGAGGCATTGAAAAGCAAGGGGAGTGGGCTCTCATGCAAGAGCCTAGCTATATGCGGATTCCTAGGCCAATACAATAAATATGAAGAAACAGATAGAGAGAAGATGAGAAAACGCAGTACTCTTATAGCCAACCTTATAGCTAACCTTATTGTATGAGTGACTATATAGGTGATGACTATATATGACATGGCAAGAACATATAGCCAGCATTTGGCTATATACTATTAACCATGCTCTAACGTATCTTACGTGATTGTTGATTCGACAGTTTTTAATTCGTCATTAATTGGGGGCACAAGCCGACCCAAGAAATAGTTGGGTGGGGAGCAGTTTGAGTACTGTTTAAGGAAATCAAGTAGGTTACGTAACACCTGTTCTTATGTGTATCATTTTCCTTCCACGCTTGACCCTTCACGAAGGGTCCACGGTTCGCTCATCTCCCATATCTCTCTCGCAAGGCCTCAAAAAACATTCTCTCTCTCGCTAACCATGGTGTGGCGTCGCAGCGGGGCCATCTCCACCACGTCCTCTCTCCGATCTCTCATGGTCCCCTCTGCTTCTCCTTTCTTAACACCTTTGCTTCCTATGCAGATGTTAATGAGGCGGGAGCAGAGATATGATTTTTGGTTTGTTGGCCATGTTATCCACTAATTGTTGTTAATAGTTCACTACCCAACCATGGCAGTGTTTGGTATCGCTATGAAATGGTGGTAGGTACTCTGAAGGAGTATTAGTACTATATTAGTATTGGTTTAGGTCTCCTTACTTATTAATATTGGACTAGATTTCCTTACATGTACCAAGTCACTTTGTAGTATATACTTGATAATAAAAGCGCACAACTTTGTGCCCATCTATATTAACACAGAAAAATAAACATATTTGACAAAATATGGATAGTACAAACACCAAAGGGCATGTTAATGCCTCGGTATGGGTGGAGCATACTTGATCAAAATTATAGGTTCATTAAATTTGTACGTTTAGGGTCACATATATTGATACACATTTTAGACATGTTTTATATAATGATTTAGGGAGTGCACGTGGTGGTGGGAGCACCAGTGCTCACACCTGAGGACGGCAAACGTTGGCTGGATAGGATTTCCGGCCTTGAATTTGCGCCATTTCAACGCCATCGCGAGATCCGGTGAGTCGGCCTCAACTATGGCCCAGAAGATGAACTCCATGGAGTCATAACCGTCCTCGCGTGAAAACCGTGCCCGCTCATAGAGCGTGGAGGTCTAGATTATGTGAATGCCGACCTAACCCCACGGGAAGGGCTCTTGGAACTTGGCAATGACCACCCGCCACATCGCTTGGCGAACCTTCGGCAGAGCTATGTCGACCGGGGCTAGCTCCATTGGCGGCACAACCACCGAAGCGACCCGCACCCTCCACGGCTGTGCCACACACTGACAGGAACCTCCCGGCATCTCGAAGCGGCGAGGAGGGCGCAAGAGGCGTGGCGCGAGAGGATAAGGCAATGAGGAGAGGTGGAGAGGTGTTGGCAGGCTAACTAGAGTGAATTAATTGTGAGGAAGCGAGGTTTAATGGCGTAGTAGGTGGGGGTTTGGGTTCCGCTCGCTCCGCCATCTCCAAGAGAGATGAGAGATTGTTCGCCCTGACCGTAGAACCTTGCCAGATCGCTACCATGCCAGTCACAATGCCGGGATCGGGGTTGTGAGTCACAAGCAGAGGTGTCGTTGGCGCGCTCGACCTGGTGCCCTTGTCACGCGCCACTGATGATGGGGAATGCTCCAGTTGGAGCATGGCAACGGCTCACTTAGATCCATGACTCACCGCTCTAGATCGGGGCGGTAGGCGAGATCATCGATCTTAGCGTTCGTTGCCTGGATCGCCGTGATGTGGGCTGCCATCATGGTCTCCAACCACTCGTGGAAAGCCTGGATGCACAGATCCATGGCGGTCAACTGCACGCGTACTTGCCACAGGGATCTAATCTCGACACAAGAAGCATGCATGCAACCAGGTTGATTGATTCCCATGTACAGTAGCAAACTAGCGATACCCGCGCGGTGGCACGCCGCGCCCGTTGATGCATTATGATGAAATATTTTACACCATACTAATGCTAGTTTGCTAATTTCTTTTATTTGACTAATTTAGATTTTAGACAAAAAAATGTATGTGTGCAATTTGGGGGTTACAATAAGGCAAGCAATGTATAAAAGTGAATTGGTAAGCATACATTTATTCATCACATGATCGATATATTTTACAAAATAGGAACTATACATTGCTACTTATTATTGCTGAGATGCCCATGCCTTAAAGATCTGAATATGCTATAAATACGACCAAATCTGTCCGATCTATTTACTGAGAATTAATACAGTTCATTGATTTCTCTTCCATTTTTATTGTGCATGCCGATGCAGATAAAGGCAAACAAATGATTGCAGGAATCAAACCTTTACAAAAAGATAATAATATATATAGTTCTGAATTCAGACCCAGGAATCAAGATTCCAGAGATATGTTTAATTTCTTTAAAATAGATGCTTCAAACATCAAAATAGATGAAACTGTAAGGCATAGAAGTCGATGTTGATTAGCAGGTCATATCCTGTGGTGGATTGGAAGACCTCAGTCTCTGACCAATTTTCATCGGCCATACGGGAACAACAAAACATCCCTTGAACAGGCCAGCGGCGTCAGGCAAAACATCCTTTGGCCTATGCTGAACTACTGTACTTGTACCTTTAAAAGTATCACGATGCTCTGCAAATAAAGACCTCTTTACTCCCACACACAAATAAACATGCTCCTTTTGTCATATAAACTGTAGCTGAGCTCTCTCTGTTCAATGCCTGAAGCCTTGGACATGCTAGTCTCACTCCTGTGTGGTCTTGTTTTAACAACTCTGAACATTATTTCGTAGATTCTTGATGGACCACATGAAGCAAAAACAAAAACAGCATGTACACAGCAAATACGAAATAACATCAAAATTATCTCTCTTTACAAGATTCTAAGTGCTGTACAAACCTAGATACACAATAAGCATTACAAACCCGGAAGTGCTAATCTGAGCACGAGCACATATGCTCCTTTTATCTTGCACGTTTGTTCTCTCCAAGATTCACACTGCTTTCGTATTGCAGCTTGTATAGAATATGGTATTTATCTATTTTCTCAGTCCATGGCCCACATCAGGCAGAGAGTTATTGCGCTGGTTCCCGTCATGTCTCTGCCGGCCCAGGTGTCAACTGACGGATACAGACCGTTTCCTGTCCTTATCTGGGCCGTTTTCCTCAATAAAACACAAAGCTCTACAGTGCATCTGCTAACCTCGCGCAAATCATGATCCCTAACGGAGTTTGCTTTCACGTTTTACTCCTATGTCCAGCAACGATGTCTGAAGCTTATGCGTCCACAGCAATCACCCTTTGTAATTTTCAGTTAATGGCCACTGCTACCGCGGCTCAAAAACACCTTCTACACTTTCTGCACTTTCACCACCTCGACATTAAAAGACAAAATCAAATATGGCAGCACAAAAACACGGGGCTACAATTTCTCACTACATATCATCACCATAAATAAAAAATGATGTTACAACACAACAAGTATTTTCACCACTAACAAATTATTTTACCACCTCTTCATTATATGCTTCGCTGGTACTCGCAGTCTAGTACCCGCTTGTCAATGAACATTGTGATGTGGTGTTTATCATTGCAATATTGAAGCGAAGCAGCTGGTCCGGGTGCCCGTCGCCGGGATTTGTACTGACGACCATTTCGATGTTGCACGGGTCGCTGCTGGAGTGCCGCGGTCTGCCTGCTGTGTGCAGGCTTTCTCGGAGGTTGATGTTGTTGTTGCTGCTCCACCCTCCTCTTCACGGACTCGCCCCAAATCTGTGGTAATCCGGGACGCAGCCTTGGCTCCGGAGGGAGGGGATTCCTCCCCTCCCTCAGACCATGGAGGATGGATTGAAGTGCATGGGAGCAAGGGATGTGCAAATGTTTCTAGCAGCGGTCCGGCTGTGCCGCCGAAGGGGCGGCCGGTGGTTAGTCCGTCTGAGTGCGCCGCCTACCTCAGATGGATGGACGGACGATGTTTTCGGTGTCTCAGCCGCAAGCATTTCGCCAAGGATTGCGAGGAGCCGCTAAAGTGTTGGCGTTGCCACAAAGATTTCCATCTTGCCAATCAGTGCCCTGGCCCTTCGTCGAAGCTCTCCTCGACGGTGCCTTCCCACGGTCCTCGACTTGGTGTTGGGGATCGCCATAACGCGCCGGCCAGCCATGCTTCTAGGCAGCGCTCATACGCCGAGGCTCTCTTAGCGCCACCCTTTGGAGATCGCTTGGCTCGTAGTGTGGACGGCCGCGTCTTCCCACTCGCTCCGGTTGAGCAGGATCTCCTTGCTGCTATGCTCTCGGCTCGGCCGATGGGCATCGATCCGTGGCCTAATGATCCTATGCTTGATGAAGCAATGGCGCCTTCCCCTCAGGTTTTGCCTGTCATCCTTCGTCCTAGGGACTGCTCCGCTTGGGGCGATGAGATGTGGTTCAGCCATGGTGCCTCGTCCGTAGGGAGTGAGGAATATGTTGATCCTATGTGCTCGGAGGCTACTCTTCTGTCGTCACACCATGGAGGCTCCTCCCCGTCTTCTGTGGTGCACTCCCTTGTACGTCTGATGCCGAGTACAGAGGAGCCGCTCGGTTTCAATGTGCCTGATGTTCTGGTTGAGCCTATGGATGAGGTGTGCAATGTTGTTGCGAAGGTGGCGCAAACTAAAGCAACACCACGATCTCTGGAGAATTTTCTCAGCAAGGTTACTTGTTCGCTCCCACAACCTCTGCTTGGGACCCCAGTGCCTTCGCATGGGGAGAAGAATGGCGGGCGACGGAGCGGGCGTCTGGATAAGAAGAACAAGGCATGCAACATCCCGACATCCAAGAGTGCAGAGTATAGAATGTTGGAGGCTTTTGATGAGTTGCCGGAGGTCAGCAAAGCAGAGGGGCCAGAGCAAAAGATGCAAGCATACCTGGACATGTACAAAAAACCGCTCTCACCGCAAGTGATCGAGGCGTTGAGCTCTTTTGCGAGGATCGCTGGGAAGTCAAAGTTGGACCTTTCAGGATGTTTTCCACCTGATAATGTTAGCACATGATTCTTTGAGGCCGAGTCAGAAGAGTCTTTCGGTATGGACAGTTTCCCTTCGGCGAGTGGCAGTCATTTTGGTTGCACTTGAGCCTCGTCTAACTGCCATGGGCTTGGGTGCTTTGGTGTCTGGCTCTGATGATGTCCCTTGATGCTGCAGTTGTCATGTCCCTGTCCCCAAGTTCTAGTGCCTTTTTCTCGTTTTATTTTTTTCTTTCTCTTTGGGTTTTCTTTCGGTTTTCCCTGATTAGCCGAGAATGTTAGGTTTTCGTGTCCGGTTTTCCTTATAAACTGGACCAACTCTCTTCTTTTCAATGAAATGCAGGAACCCCTGCCCCTTTCGAGGTGTTCTCGAAAAAAAAACTAACCTCTTGGTCCATCCAGGAGCCTTTGGATTCACCTTCCATCTTGACAGCCCACATACAGTGGGAGAACTGCGCTTCCCCTTTTCCACCCTGTCATCCGCAGCGAAAATCTACGTCTCCCACTGAGCGCGTCCACGGCAGCCCCCTCCATGGGTCCATCAGTGTCATCCATTCCATCTATAGGACCATTTATCTACAGTATCGGCAGACAAATGCTGCAAGATATCAACTCGTTCAAGATTTAACTTCAAACAGAGTCAATTCCTCATAATGTACTGACCTGTTTACCTGCTAAAGCAAGAACTCCATCACCTCGATGGCCTCGCCACCCTCCCCAGCATGGACACCTGCGGCAAATTCTCCCTTCTGCCAACCACACCTCCCTCCTCCTCACATATCTGTGTTCTTGTGCGCACGGCTGCCACCAGCACCTGGTCCACATCAACCGACGACGCCACCACGGTGTTCCTCAGTGGATCTCTCGGGCATTGGTTTCGTCCACCTCTCCAATCAATGGAAAACTGTTGACAACGAGATTTCAATCACCGCTATTCAGGTAAAGATTCAGATCTCAAAGAATTAGGATCCTAAAGAAGGCAAGGGTTTTCACCGGCTGACAAACTGCATTTGAACTCCATCCCTGTCAATGGTGTCGTCTTCTTCAGGTGGCCTCCCCTCTGACCCCTCTGCTCTATGGCAATGGAAATGGCCGCCGTCCAGCGAGACGTCACTTGTGCCAGAAATCTCTCCGACCCCGCAGGACGGAAAGTTTGCTTCATGTTCCACGGACGCACGAAGGACACTGGCGTCCTACAAGGTGCCGCGCTCCTATACTCGCGCTGCAATAATTCTACTTTTCAGTACCAACATGTTCAGATGACAAATAGACTAACATACGACAAAGTTTCACCACACATCCAGTGCTACATAGTACATTTTTATTCAACCTGTTTGACACGAGAAAAACATCTAAAACTCCGTGGAGAAAGAAAGAAGGGAGTGTGTTTCTCTCATGCGCCGGGGAATGGAAAAGGAAACATGCGGGCGTGCCAGTGTACTGTAGTACACAAAAAGAAAGGGGTACGGAAACGAGTATTTCATTAATCTCATTGGAGAAACAAAATTACAAGTTTCATAATAAAAGGGTGCACTCCATGGCCTACTAGCGCGGCCAGGCTGACTGTAGCGATTGTGTGATCTACTGGTTCCCGGGGCCTCGAAAGGCTCCCGGTTAATTACTCCCGCGGGTTGCTCCGCGGGATACCTCCGATTGAGCTGTGTGGTCATCTTCGTCGTCTTCGCTTCGCGTTCTCCATGCATGATGATGATGATGTGTGTGGGCGGCGGCAGAGCCCGTGTCCTCGTCGGTACACGTGCCGCAAGTAGCGTGGCCTTTGCGGTGGCCACGCTTGCCCTCGCCGTCGTGCCTCGTCGGTCTTGGCGGCATTGGAGGGGTTGTTGTTGGGGTAGCATGGATCACGCTCGGCTTGGACTTCTCGACGACCGGTAGCTTCTCGGGGTGTGCCACGGGCTACGCCTTTCGGGAGTAATTGTTGGTGGAGACCGGCATCAGTGTATGTCCGTCGCGTTGCAGACGCCAGCATGGCATGTGTGGTCGCACCTCGTCCCGGCCAGACGCCGAGTCCACGGCAGTCGGCGTAGTCAAGGCATCGTCTCACGAGTTGGGCATAGGAGCGATATCGTTGTTGTTGAAGTCGCGTTGCGTCCCTCGTCATCGCAGCTTGTCTTCCGGTGTTGTCACCTTGCCCGACTCCGAACTCCGATGACGAAGTAGATGCATGGTGTGCCGAACAACTTCGTCGGCGTCGCCTTCGGGTGCTAGTTCATGTGTAGCTTCTTTCATGTATTTCTCTTTGAGAATCATGTGAATGCGTTGCCATTCAGCCAACATGCATGGCCCATGCACGTGCACATGCGTGCATACTAATTCAGTTTATGGGCACTTTGTGACACAAGGTGGTCTCTCGGTGATGGCAAGCCGGCCGTCGAACCGGACGCCCCTGCTTCGACAAGGCAAAGGGGGAGCCCGCGTAGCGTCGGCTCAGAGGCAGGGCATCGTTTGCTCCCCGTAACACTGGCAGCGCCGTTGCACGATGTTACTGGATAGGGGCGGCGAGGAGCTGCAGGCGAGTGCTTTGGCGATGTCGCGGGTTGCACGATGTCTTCAACGCGTCCTCCTCAAGGAGCCGCCGGCGAGTGCTCGCGGAAGAACGCACGGCGTGATGGGCGTGCTTCAGGTCTCCTTCTTGGATGATCTCTCTCTTGTGCGATGAAGTAGACAACGGGCTCCATAGAACAGTGATGGCCACTTCGGTGCCATCGACCTCCACTCCATGGCGGCGGCTTGATAGCATCGACAACGGGCGGCGTCGTGGCATGCTCCGTGACGTCGTCTTCCGCGGCACCATCGTGACGAAGTGGGCGCGAGGAGCGGGAGTGGCCTCCGTGGCATCGACCTTCAAGGGACCAGCTTGACGATATTGACGGTGGGCGGCGTCGTGGTGTGCTCCATGTCATCGTCTTCTGCAGCGCTGTCGTGACAAGGTGGACGTGAGTGGTGATGGTGACTTGCGTGCCGTTTGCCTCCATATAGCTGGCTCGGTGAAGAATCTGGCGGGGAGCACCACGGTTGGCTACCAGCGTCTTCGACTAGCGGTTACGAGTGGAGGGCCGCCACCGTGGCATCGACCTCCGAGGCATCGACCTCGGTGGCATCAGCGTCCATAGCACGGGCTTGGTGAAGACGAGCTCCGGCAACGCGTCGTCCTCGTCGAGCGGTGATAAGTGGGGGCGGCCACCATGGCGTCGACCTCCAGGACACCGACCTCGGTGGCGTCGGCGTTCCTAGCGCGGGCTTGGTGAAGACGAGCTCCGGCGTCGC
>LR738712.1:896751142-896781436 GCA_902687465.1 Secale cereale
CCGGGGCATCGACCTGGCGACCTCAACGGTGGGCGGCGTCGTGGCGTGCTCCCTGTCGTCGTCTTGGCAGAACCGTCGTGACGAGGTGGACAACAGGTGGTGGTGGCGACCTCCGTGGCATCGACCTCCATAGCGCCGTCTTGGCGACATCGACGGTGGGCGGCGGCGTAGCGTGCTCCGTCTCGATGTCTTCGCCGAACCGTCGTGACGAGGCGGACATCGGGTGGCGATGGTGACCTCCTCGTCGTTCTTCGTGGCACTGGCTTGGTGAAAACGATCCCCGGCAACGCATTCCGGTCCGGCGTCTCCAACTCCGGCAGCGGTCCCATCATGCGAACTTTGTCTTCGGCAACACTCCCGGCTTGTGTGCGTGCATGCTATGTGCAAAGAAGGAACAAGGAAAGGGATGGGTTAGATCAAAGTTTTACCCTCCGGGAAGGTGAGCTTCGCGTCCATGTCGCCGCCGCCGAGCTCCCTGTACGCCGGCCTCCTCTCTCCGTGTACGCCGGCTCGGGTGCCTGCGTCCTTCCTCCTGCCGGCTAGATGCGAGCCGGTACGTGAGGGAGTCCCTCTACAGGCTTGCGTGATGAATGAATGGAGTGCTGCGTGGTGGATGGATGGGTGCTGGAGGTGTTGCGCGATGGATGTGAGCGTGCGTGAGTTGCCTCTCCTCTCTCGCCGTCCTCTTCCTCCGTAGCTGGGTGTGTGTATTTATAGGCAGGAGATGGGCGACCCGGCGGCTAGAGACGGGCCAAACGTCCCGATTTTCTTGGATTAGATATGGATGCAACCTCGCTTCGGATCTTAGCGTCTCGCTGATGTTTATCTTCTTTCTTCTTGACGCGTACGCCTGCACATAGAAACAAAAAAAACATCTTGTGCGTATCTAGCTACCCGACTGCCGGTGGGCCTGGTTCATTCGATCGCCGTCTTCATGCTTACCTCCGGGGTTTGCTGGTTGAAACAATCGCAGGTATTCAAGTACGTATACACGCGCTCGCCGGCCGGTATATACGGGTACTTAAAGAAATACGTATACTGTATGTTATCTTGTGGGCGTGTCATAGATGTGGACTCAGCCTTCTGATTGTAACCTGCCTCTGTGTATAAGTCTATGCCACGGAGCATCAAGTGCAAGTATACATTGGTTAGCACGTGAGCAAACTCAAAATGCATGCATGCACGTACCATTGCATCATAGATGTGTATAACTTGTACCTAGAAAAAAAAACATTTTTATTTAAACTTATATTTTCTGCAAAAGGTAAGCACAAAAATACTTCGAACACAACCCAAACGCCCCCAAATTCGTTGGTCCACAGTCCTTCTGAATCAAGTACCCACAACGTTCTATTTTTATTGTGAATATAATCCACACCCTAATCTTAGAACGCATCAACAGCTTCTAGTTTTTGCATCTACTTTACCCTATTACTTCATTACAGTTTTTAGCCCTGTTTGTCCTGTTTCCGCTATCAATAGTATATGGTTTCTCCTATGCAAGCTCATAGCGATGCTGGACAGACAGGAATCATCGCCACAATTCAGATGATTTCAGTACAAGCTCATAGTGATGCTGGGTAGATTGACGGGATGTCAACACCATCAAATAAAACATTTCCAACACACAGTAATAGCTACTCCTGACGAATATCATCCCACGGGGGTGTGATTAGTGCAAAGCTCAAACCACTCATTCAGACATTTTACACAATCTGGAAAAAACAAAGATGCACATGGGATTCGTCGTCTCTGGAAAGCACCTCTTAGTCCAACCGGGGAGCTGCGGGTTCATCTTGCCGGTGGAAACTTCGGATGCCTGCCGCGATGCTTGTGTCTGTCCTTCCGGCCCCTTCTCCCTCGCAGATCTGGGCGTCCGCACTCACGGCCAGCACCAGGGCTTGGTACTCAACCCGGACCGATGCCTGCGGCGATGCGATGCACCTGTGCCACCTCCAGCACCGTGTGCCATTTGGCGGCGACCCCGCCGGCACAAGTCTCTCCCCAACCTCCTCAATCAGATTGGATATGACACAACAAAAGGCTCAGGTTTCAGCCATCTAAACTCTGCGCCGCAAATTAAAACAGGCTCGCCAAATATCTACGGATCAACATACCTTCCGATTGATCGCAGCAGGAACTCCATCGCTATCCTCTCTCTCTACTCAGCTTCCAGATGACGCCCGCGTTGTGGGAGAAGAGGCGCCGCCGGCCGCCCTGCCATCAATTCGTGCCAGCGGCCTTTGGACAGAAAGCAATTTTTCGGAGCCACGGATCAGACAGTTTCACAGATTCCGATCCGTGGCCCAGCTCACCGACGGTAGACGGACGTCGAGAACCCCGTCTCACGTAACGCTCCTGCCTTGTTACTCTGGCCCACGGCCCTACACCTGCTGCATACGTATTCCGCCCACTTCGCATTTACCACGAGCCCATAATTCCCCGTATAAAATAATGGCCCAGATCCATATGTATCGACCAACGCAGCAGATATCGAGCACATATGTGCTCGCGTCCAGCTATCACCTGATTACCAGATGATTTCCTTTTGGTTGGAATTGCTATTAGTACACGAGTGTGTATCACGTCAGGTTTTACTTGTGTGAACCCGAGGAAAGCTCAGATTATTTTCGCAGGGTCAGGCATCACGTGAGGAAAGCTCGGATAATTTTCGCAGGGTCAGCCGTACAAAGAACTGTGGTGCCATCGGGTTCCAGGTTTGAGATGGAGAAGTTCGACAGGACTGAAAACCTTGAGTTATGGCAGACAAGGGTGAAAGATTTGTTGGCACAACAGGGATGCTTGAAGGTGTTGCGGGAAGTCATGTCAGCTGTGATGGAATTATCATATGATGGATGGAAATTCTTGGAAGATGATTTGTGAGCTTGGAGGGTGTCTTGCAGTCGGACAAGTTCGGTTGGGTTGGATTGGACAGTCTGGCGGATCGACACGAGTCGGTTGGTACAGAAGATGGTGATGAGATCGGTGGCGATGACATAGGATCGTGATGCTGATGGTGACCAACTTCTGGGCGTGGAAACACGTGTCACAAGCTCGAGGCTTGTGTGGCTTTGACAAGACAATGGTGCGGGGTTGATTTAAGGTGGTGTACACATGAAGCTTGAAGTCGATGGGGTGCGAGGGTAGACTGACGATCTACCATGGAGTCATGTTGAAGGTGTAGCTGGAGTCTAGAGGACTTCACCCGGTGCTGATTGAGGGGCTACGACATAAGATGTCAGAGAGTCGAAGCCTATTCTGCGAAGAAAAAAGCGAGTGACACGTAGTTCGGACTGGAGCCCAGTGGTCTGATGGAAGCGTGAAACTTGTCATCGGTCGGCGATGATCGGTGGTACTCTGCAGTGAGGGTTGAGTGGTGTGGGTTCGTGGCCCTAGAGACTTGATCAGGACATCGGAGGCTCGACGCGGTAATAGCGGCGAGGCGTGCGGTACGTACGGGACATGGAGACGGGCCAGGGCTTTGGTGGTCATACATGTGGTGAGGCAACTGTGAATTTGACTCGAGATGACTACAAGCAACGGTGAAATTACTTCAAGTTTCAGATAGACGATCAAGAAAGGAGCGGTGATTTGAGTTCAGTTAACTCTTACGTGTGACACCCAATATGTGAGTTGTTCACTTTCACGCAGGTCAGTGATCAGTGTGTGATGGCATTGAATGGATGCTCTGCAAGTTGGGAGCACAAACTAGAGTAACAAGGAAATTTATCTTGCTCGAGTGTTGACTGTGGTCAAGACAAAAAATGACTACAAGTAGCAGGTGAAGTCATATAGAGTCTTTGGAGTAGCAGCGGTATGGGATAAGCTCAAGTTCAATTTACATGGAAATTTGACGCATGGACGAATTCACACTAGTAGCGGTATGGGGAAGCCGACGGCGTGTGCCGACGCCCGGGTAGCCGGTGTCATGAGGAGGAGCGCCCGTAGTCAAGACCGGAGATGTAGCCATATCGGCGAACCTCATTAACAAATATCGGTTTGTACTCGTGTGATTGCTTGGTTCTCGGGTTACGGTATGCTTCGATTTTGTTCTAACAGGTGGCGCCAAGTGCAGCCTGCAAGCGCCCAATATGGAGCGTAACAGTTGGCATTGAGATGGGCACGTCTTACATTACGGCGGAGCACGTATGTATTTCACAAGCTCAATATTCAGAGTGTATGATAATATTTCAGGAGATGGGTGTACAGTGTTCAGAAAGTGGTTAAGAACTTTCAACACAAATACATGTTTTATACTTGTAATATTACCACAGCATATAAGCGATATCAAAAACTTTGAAGGTAAGCATTATGCAATGTCGCTTAATGAGTAGTTGAGTACTGTTAAAAAAGGCTAAGGAATCAATCAAATGCCCAAAAACCATTCTACATCTACCAAACAATGCAATGGATGGTGCAAATTTCAAAACTATGTAACCTCAACAAGAGCAACATCCAGATGGTGTAAAGTCCAAAAAACAAAGCTTGCAGGATCATCCAAATCATCATAAAATGCTTGACATCATTGAAATTTTGATCATTTTCTGTCTTCTTATGCACTTTACGCAGTGTCTTGCTCGGGACGTCCACACAGAGTATGTGCATCCACGCATTCTCAAGGGAACAAACTCAACATTGTTTCCCACCTGGCTTATCTAAACATTTGCATTATGCTCGTCCTCAAGTGTGTGATCTAACATCTTAAAAAAATGGTATCGACCAGCAACCAGTTGTCCCCCATGGACAGCCACAGGCGAAGTTGAAAGCCATCGACATGGATGAGATATACACTGGAAGCATCATCGGCCGGTGACAACTCAGTTCTAATATAGTTATGGCTTACTCCTTGTGGGAGATGAATTATGGGGAAACTTCAGGTCGTCAAATCCAAGACAACAATCTCTTACAGACGGTATATTGATTTTTTTTTCCCAACAAGCACAACTTTTGGTTTCCAATAGGAACGATGGGGCTGGTGATATGTCACCAACGTATTTATATTTTTTTTATTGTTCCATGATACTATATTTATCAATCTTGGTTGTTTTATCTGCATTATTATGCTATTTCATATTATTTTTTGGGACTGACCTATTAACCAAGTGCCAAGTGTCAGTTGCTGTTTTTCTTCTCTTATTTTTGTCTTTACAGAAAATCAATACCAAACGGAATCCAAACGGGACAAAACTTTTTGACGATTTTTTTTGGACCACAAGACACCTTGTAAGCTTCAGGAGGAGACCAGCAGGGCCACGAGGTGATGACAAGCTCGGAGGGCGCGTCCTAGGGGGCGCCCCCCAAGCTTGTGGGCCCCCTGTGGCTCCTCTAGTCCTAATTCTTCATCTATAAATACTCAAATATTCCCTGTACCGGGGGCACACCAAAAATACTTTTCCGCCATCGCAAGTTTTAGAACCACGAGGTCCCATCTGAATGCCTTTTCCGGTACTCTGTCGGAGGAGGATTCAACCATGGAGGGCTTCTACATCAACCTTGTTGCCCTTCTGATGATATTTGAGTAGTTTACCATAGACCTACGGGTCCATAACTATTAGGTAGATGGCATATTCTTTCTCTTTTATCTTTAATACAACGTTCTCATTAATGTTCTTGGAGATGTATTCAATGTAATCTTATTTTTTAATGCGTTTGCTGAGATCTGATGAATTGTGGGTTTATGATCAGATTGTCTATGAATATTATTTGAGTCTTCTATGAAATCTTTTATGCATGATTAAGATAGCTTTGTATTTCTCTCTGATCTATTGATTTGGTTTGGCAAACTAGATTGATATTTCTTGCCATGGGAGAGGTGTTTTGTAATGGGTTCAATTTTGCGGTGCTTATTCCTAGTGACAGAAAGGGACATGACATGTATTTGTATTGTTGCCATTAAGGATACAAATACTTGTCATGTCCCCTTCTGTCACCGGGATTGAGCACCGCAAGATCGAACCCATTACAAAGCACCTCTCCCATTGGAAGAAAATCAATCTAGTTGGCCGAACCAAATCAATAGATCGAAGAGAAATACGAAGCAATAATAATCATGCATAAAAGATTTCAGAGAAAACTCGAATAATATTCATGGATAATCTGACCATAAACACACAATTCATCGGATCCCAAAAAACACACCGCAAAAGTGATTACATCGAATAGAGCTCCAAGAACATCGATGAGAACATTGCATTGAAGATCAAAAAGAGGAAGAGAGAGAGAGAGAGACTAGCTACTAACAATGGACCGGTAGGTCTGTGAAAAACTACTCACACATCATCAGAAGGGCATTAAGGTTGATGTAGAGCCCCTGTGTGATCGAATCCCCTCCAGTAGAGTGCCGAAAAAAGCCTCCAGATGGGATCTCGTGGTTCTATAACTTGCGACGGTGGAAAAAGCATTTTATCTGACTCTTTGGTGGTTTCTCGATTTTAGAGAATTTATAGAGGCAGAGTTAGGTCAAACAAAGCAACGTGGGCCCCACCAGCCACCAAGGCGCGCCTACCCCCTGGGCATGCCATGGTGCCTCGTGGGCCCATGTTTCATCCTATGGTCTTCTCCTGAATATTATAGTGTCTCTTTTGTCGAGAAAAAAATCTTCAAAAAGTTTCGTGGCATTCGAACTTCCTTCGGTACTGATATTTTAAAAAACCAAAAACAGGCCAAAAACTGCAAGTGGCAATGGTCACTAAGTTAATAGGTTAGTCCCATAAAATAATATAAAATTGCTTGTAAATGCATATAAAACATCCAAGATTGATACTATCATAGCATGGAACAATAAAAAATTGTAGATACATTGGAGACGTATCATTCAAGTCTTCCATGTCCAGTGCATGCAATCCAGGGATCTGAGCATACTTGGCCACCCTATTTCTTCTCTAAGTGCAATGAGCGTTGTCATTGGCAGTTTCTTCTCTCAAGTACTCCGATGTTAACACCATGACCACCGCAGTAGAAAACCTAACCATGGTTTCGAGGCATGTGCTTTCAGACATCCGGAGGTACACGGTAAACTAATCTTCCGCAGTTTAGTTATAGATATTTTAACTAAGAGTATCGATGTCACACGGAACACATGACGTGGTCTTTGCCTCTGGTAAGAGTTTATGAAGATGTGGATTCAAGTTAATTACGGTTGCAAACAAAACTGATGCTAAAGTTGGAAATGTTGTAGATGAATGGTGACTGAAAATGAATGTATGGGATTGAAGTAAAAGAGCGACAAAGAGTAAAGTGTGTGATGAAATTCGTAGCTAGGCATTCTCACGGAGTCTGCATTCCCTACTAGTATGTATCTAACGTAATGTATACCAAAGCATAGTTCTAGGTTCCAATCACTAATCCACATTATATGTTGCTATAAATGGGTGGAGCCAAGTATAAATCATTCATGCCAAAGCTCTGTATCACATATGCCAACCACCATTCCTCATCAAGATGTCGGTTTTGGCTATGGTGATTAAGGGTTTGCCGGTGGTTGTAGCGGAAGGAGGTCGCCGGCAATCCCCTGTCAAGAGGTCAAGGAAGGAGGGAGGTAACTTTTGTTGCCACGGTACCTCCATAAACCCACGATGGCACTAATAGTAATAATCATTCGTCCATAAAGGCGAATATTAGATCGACGACTTGACCCATCATTGAGAAGATTATTAACATAAACATATAAACCAGATATCGAATTGTATAAGTGTTCACCTCCTAAACATACTAGACTTTCTCTATATCCTTGAGAACTAGGGGGTCTACTCGGACACGGAGAGAAAAGGCGCCATGGGGATAATCATAATGAACATGTATGAGTGATCAATGTAATACATTTGAGAATCCACTCAGGGTTGGTATTACAAAGAGATGAATAGGGGAATGGCGACGCTGATGGTTGATGTCGGAGTTTCCTTGATTGAGGTGATGGAGCCTTTCTATCGATTCCCCTCTGGATTCGTTCAAGAGGCTTGGTTTCTCCGTTCTGGCAAAGTTTCCGATCTCTTTGGGCGTCCTATCCCCGATCCGACGGAACGAGGTTAAATAGGACCAGATGGTATACATACGTGTTCCGCCGGAAAATTACTTGTCCGGATCGACGTGCGACGCAGGTTTAAAGCCGACAAATCCTACCCAAATACATACCACTCATTGTACAAGTATAATACAAAGCTAAAACATCAACATTTATTACAGTTTTTATGAAGTAATAGTTCATCACGAAAGAAAAGGATAGTACAACAAATTCTGGAGCGAAGAGAAACGTCTGTAGGCTTTCAAATGCCACCTGTAAGAGATTCAGCGCTACAAGTGACTCTTTCTTTCCTGGTACCTCCCATGCCTATTGCCTGAAATTGTGCTCCCTTGAAAAGAAAGACAAAGAGAAAATTGTGCCACTGAGTAATATGGGTTGTTACGGTGAATATTAATTGGAAGGTACAGTGAGTCTTGACACAAAGAAGATATGTGCGTGAGGCAGATCAGTATCTCAATGACGATTCAACAGTTTGGAGATCTACAGAGTCTTGAGTCCTCTTATACACTAGGTGTCGTGGTTTCAAACCCCTAGTGCTGGTACTAGGTCTGGTAGTTAGGTTGGATTAGTGATGGTGCTAGCTGTTGCTGCAACCCCTAGTGATGGTACTAGGTCTGGTAGTTAGGTCTTTGATCTCAATTATGACCCCCCCCCCTTCCTGCTCTCTCTTGTGCGTGCGCTCGCGAAAAATTCCTTGAAAACACCTTTAGGTTAGATGGCACACATACATCTCTGACCAATCCCCCAAAAGGCGTTAGAGGAGGAGGAGGATAAATTCAGTTTTCCTCTTCTAAGAGGCACCTAACTGATCCCCTATCGCCCTTAGATGAGGATAATTTATCCTCCTCGGCCGCCGCAACTCCTAAATATACTGGATCATCCACCTTCCGAGTAAAAGTTTTGACCTCTGTCCTGGCGTCATCATTGTCACCACCCTGTGTTGGGTCGTCGCCGATGTTACTTCCGTCAACTACCCAGCGCCTCTGCCGACCCCCAACTACCTCCTCCGCCCTACGGCGCCACTCCGAGACGATCAACAACAGTTGTTATCGCCGCAATCGTGTTCCATCGCCGCCACCGCTACCGCATCGATCATGTTGCCGGAAGGACCAACCGGACCTTCTTCCTCCGAACCTCTCCATCCACTGTCGGGCATCTCAAAAACCTCCATCCAACCGCATCTCACAAGCTGAATTCGGGGCTTGATCGGGCCTTGTCATTTTTGTGAGCTATTTAGTGGCTATAATTTAAAATTCAACTATAAGTATCTTCAAAAATGCATGTTAATGCAAGAAAAATTCATACCTAAGCACCTTTTTTAGCTTCTATCCAATAAATATATATAAATAATCCAAAGTTTGCTCGAGAAATTTAAACGTTTACCAGCACAATAAATGAATGTTCAATTATTTGGCAATTATGTATTCACGTCAGCACGCGTGATTGGCATCATCACATTGATGCACATGCCAATTGACCGGGTGTGTAGAGAGGGTCGCCAAAATATGGCAGGATTGTGAGAAAATATAGGCCCACAAGATGTCTATTTAAGAACTTGCAAGTTGTTCTTGTTTTTTGGATGCACGATTGACTTGCAATTCCTCAATTATTCGTTTATCTATTGGGCCGTGCATTGTCCATGATGCAAACTAACAAATACCGGTGTTACTCTTTCATGGATCTTTCCTTGAAACATACACTAGCATTTGTTATGATCTGAAGGGTATGAACGATCATTCGAGCTCAGTTGCAACATATTACTGATTTATATCATTTTATGTATTATACCAAAGTTTTCCCAAATTCTATGGCTCGTTTGTTTCAGATGCATCCAGAATGATAGCTATGTTCATCGCTCAATGCAGTGGCCAGCGGTTATACTCCGTTTCAAAAAAGAAAAAAAGATGCATCCAAAAAAGATCAAATGCAACTAAAATCTACGTATTTATTTAGCAATGACGAGACTTCAGCACCACTGAGCTGGTGGAAGTCAGTAGTATAAATATCAGTTGGTACGTACGTGAATGACTTATTCACCGAGACGGAGGTAGTACAACTATTTGGACGACAGATTCAGAAAATAAATTTGGCATTTATTCTCTTAATCACATCTGTTGTGGTAAACGTTACAACAAACCAAATCAAGTGCAGAAATGGTACTGGTAGACGGTAGCTGCTGCCAATGAAGTTATAGCTCTATCATTCATCACATCTAACAACGGGCCTAGAAACAATAACCACTTTCTCTACTTTATAAGGAAACTTGAGGGCTATATATATAACATCTGGGGTGGGTCTTTCTCTATTGTTCAATATTCATTTGTGCCAAAAACAGTGTAAAGCTATGTGAGAAACTTGATGGCACGTCATTTTCACCTTGCTTGTTTCTCAAGGCAAAATCACACTGGACATGTAGGCATGGGAGGCACACGGAAAGAAAGAGTCATAGATGGCGTCGAATTTTTTACAGCGGTCATCTGAATGTCTACTGAGTAAAAATATATGGGAGCTGCCCTAGGTACGCAGGCGATTGTCAAGCAGAGACACACATGGAGGATGTAGCCCCTGGCAGGGGCGGAGCTGCATCTGCATCTACCGTGTTGCACTATTGGTAGTTTAGCCTGATGCACTCATGCACACACTTGATCCAAGTGCTAAACTATCAGAAGAAACCAACTTGACCATATTGCCGGTGCAACAAGGTAGCTCCATGCAGCTCCGCCCCTGGCCCCTGGGATAGTAACTAGCGAATTAGGCCTGGCCCCTGCAAAAAATGACTTGGTTTTTTTTATAATTGTTTGGATTGCTTACCATATTGTTAGTGGCCAGCAATGCACATCAGCTGCCTTTGGTGATCCAGCATCATCAGGATTAATGTCTTCAACAAAAAAAATTAGGACTCACGGAAAGGAACGCCACGGCCGGACGTCTCTTTTCTTTCCTTGCTCCTGATCGCCTGTAGTGTGCTCGACAAATCATCTGTGCATTTGCCTCCCTGTGTGCCTATGCCTCGTCCCCGTCATTGCCTGATCGTCAAGCGGGGCCGTGACGCCTGCCACCTGCCGACCGTCCACCGCCCACCCGGTCAGGCTATATCTCTTTGGGAAACGTTTGAAGACGGTGCGCCGGCCAAAACTTCGGCCGGCCATCGCGAGCCACATGATTGAAATGAAATCGTACGTCGCGAGCCACATGATCGCTATGTTCCGCTGGCCCCCACACACCGCTTACCCCCCTGCAGTCTTATCTTCTCGCGCTAACTCCCCCAGCAACCCATTGGCACCCATCCTTCCTCTTTTTCCTTTTCAGATCGCTCATGCCCACCACCAGTGCCTCCCTTCTCCTTCTTTTTGCTGCTGCTAGCTTCTGCATGCTTCCAGGCTACCGTCAGGTCACACTGCAACCAAAAATTGCACCCGTTTTTGTTGTTGTTGCTACTGCAAGATGGTGCAAAGACAGCTGATTTTTTGAACACGCCATGAGCTGCGGTAATAGGACGGCTCCCGGGGGTGGCAGTCGTGGCCGTGGCAAGGTTGTGGCCACCTGGCTCGAGCTGCAACGACCAGGATGTTGCTTTTGCGAGCAGCCGTCACAAGCACTTTAAGCTGCAATTCTGGAGTGCTATAACCGGCGACCTGCAGTGCTGGAAGCGACATGCGGTGATGCTACAACCAGTGTGCGGCGGTGCTACAACCGACGGCGACGGTCGTCGATGATTTCAACTGTAAGTGGAAATGCTTCAACCAGCGTAGGAGAAGCTTCAACCGGTGGTGGAAAAAGCTTCAACCAGCGTAGGAGAAGCTTCAACCGGTGGTGGAAAAAGCTTCAACTGGTGTGACGGAAAAGTTTCAACCCGTGGACGAAAACCTCAACCATGAAAAAGCTTCAACTGGTGGTGCAAAAGCTTCAAGCGACGGTGGAGAAAGCTTCAAACCACATGGAGGAAAAGCTTCAACCTGTGAAAAAAGGTACTCCCTCCATCCGGAAATACTTGTCATCAAAATGGATGAAATGAGATGTATCTAGATGTATTTCAGCTCTAGATACATCATTTTTGTCCATTTTGATGACAAATATTTTCGGACAGAGGGAGTACAACCATAGTGTGGGGAGTTGCAGCCGTGAATTAATTTTGCTGGAACCGATGACCACGGTGAGCGAGATGGTGACCGCAGCGAGCACGACGGTCCCCACGGCAAGCTGGAAACCATGGCGGTGGTGAGATGGGACTGTGGTCGGGGGGTGCTGCAACCCTTGTCTCTGTGTGCTGGAGGAACTGCGACTACGGCGAGTTGCAAGGTTGGATCGTTTTTTTTTTTGCTAGAACCATGGCTGCCCGGTGAGGTTGGCAAGCGGCGGCGAGCTTCGAGGCCGGCCGGCGAGCTTGGGGAAGTCGGCGTGGGGTCGTTCGGGTGGGTACTATGGACGCCGCCTGGATGGGGGAGAAGTGGAAGGCGAGGGACGGGGAAGAAGAGGATCTGGAAGCCGGATCAAACGGCTGCATCGGGCGGCTGGGGCGTGACCGGCCCAACTATTGGGCCGGCGCGCCGGCGCCTAGTGCTCGCCTATCTCCTTTCATTTGTTGCTGCAACATGTCATTAATAATCAACTGATTGGACACTACTTAGAGATAAATATAATCAGGCCATGTCGTTTGTAAGTACTTTGATATGATAAATGGTAAAATTACTAACGTTGATCTAGTAGCTTTATGGGATTTTTATACAATCAGGATGATCCACTAATAAGAAATTTAAGAGAAATATGAACTGTAGATGAGAGGTTTGGCAATGCAACTCACGATAGTATTGATGATCGGGTGCATATGCACGTATATATGATGTACAATGTGTGCCTCAACCTATATTGTACAAAGACTAGGAGGTGGGCCAGGATATACAAAATATACATGCAAAATATATGTTCAAGACCCCCACCCCTCGTGCGGAGTCGAAATGGCGCCAGAAACGCAGAGACTGGACCTGAACTCCTCAAAGATGGGAGTAAGCAATCCCTTAGTCATCACATCAGCGGACTGTTGTGCCGTCGGAACATGGAGAACCCGAATGTGTCCAAGTCCCACCTGCTCACAAACGAAGTGCATAGCAAGCTCAATATGCTTCGTTCGACGATGATGAACCGGGTTGGCGGAGAGGTAGACAGGGGAGACTTTGTCGCAGTGGACAAGCGTGCCTTTGTGAACATCACAAAGCAACTCCTGAAGAAGTTGCCGTAGCCAAGATCATTCGACCACGGCATTAGCCACTGCCCAATACCCCGGCTCAGAACCCGAACGGGACACCGTGGACTATCGCTTGGATGACCAAGAGATCAGTGAGGACCCAAGTTAGACAAAGTAGTCTGATGTAGAACGACGTGTGTCGGGGCATCCTGCCAGTCCGCATCGGAGTAGGCAATGAGATCGAGGGAGGCATAGGCCATCATCGTGAGTCACCAGGACATAGTGACGTGTATGTAACGTAGGATACGCTTCACCAATGCCCAATGAGAGTCGCGCGGAGACTGCATGTGGTGACACACGTGCTGAACAGCGTACTGCAGGACCGGACGCGTCAGTGTCAGGTACTGCAGGCACCGACAATAGAGCAATGGAACGCTGCATTGGACGCATGAGAGCCCTCCAGGGCTGAGACCTTGGCCTTCGTGTCGGCGAGTGTGGAGGCGGGCTTACAGTTAAGCATGCCAGCGCGCTCGAGAAGCTCGTGAGCATACCTCTACTGACGCAAAAAGAAACCATCAGACCGTCGGACCACCTCGATTTCGAGGAAGTAATGCAGGGGCCCCAAGTCCTTAATGGCAAACTCATCACGAAGACGAGCTGTGAGCCGCTGAAGGAGCTCAGGAGCGGACGCCATCAGGATGATGTCGTCGACGTAGAGCAGAAAATATGCAGTGGCAGCTCCGTGATGGTATACAAAGAGGGAAGCATCGGAGAGAGTGGACCGGAATCCAACCGACTGCAGGAAGGCGGCGATACGCTGGTATCACGCCCGTGGCGCCTGCTTCAACTCATAAAGCGAATGGGAGATCAAGCACGTGCGGTCGGGATGGTCGGCTTCGACGAAACCAATGGGTTGCTGACATAACACCTGGTCGGCAAGGTGGCCATGCAGAAAAGCGTTTGAAACGTCCTACAGATGTACGGGCCACGCACGAGAGACGGCCAACTGGAGCACTGTGCGGATCATGCCCGGTTTGACAACCGAGGCAAAGGTGTCGGTGAAGTCCATGCCCGCACGTTGCCTAAATCCACGGACCAGCCAACGAGCTTTGTAGCGTTCAAGGGAACCATCCGGACGTTCTTGTGCCGGAACACCCATTTTCCAATGATGACGTTGGCATTAGGGGGTCGCGGAACAAGATGCCACGTGAGGTTCTGCTGCAAGGCGTCGAACTCCTCATGCATCCCCACAAGACAATGAGGATCTTGAAGTGTTGCGCGAGCGGAGGAGGGGGTGGATGAGGGCGTCGATGTCGAGGCAACACAGACGTACTTGTCCAAAGTGTAGCGCGTGCTTGGCCGATGGACGTTGGCCCGAGCACGAGTCATCCCACCGAGACAATACTAGAAAAACAGTTATAGCAAATATGGACACTAATGGCGCATTATACATGTGGAGCGCCATAACTAAATAGTAATGACGCACCATGTGTAGGTGTGCCATTAGTAACCAAAACAATAATGGCGCACCAGGTGAAAAGTGCGTCATTACTAACTTTGACAAAGGTTTGACCCAGTCATACACATAATAATGGCGCACTTTGTATAGGTGCGCCATTACTAAGTTGACATAGTAATGGCGCACCTTTACAAAGTGCGTCATAACTATGTGTATGACTGGATCAAACATTGGTCAAACTTAGTAATGGCGCACTTTGCATAGGTGCGCCATTACTATGTGAAACTTAGTAATGGCGCACCTATACAAAGTGCGCCATTACTAAGTTTGACCAAGGTTTTACCAAGTCATACACATAGTAATGGCGCACTTTGTGAAGGTGCGCCATTGCTAACTTTCTAGGTAGCCGAAAATTTCACCAAATGCACCTCCCGGACCGCCTTTTCAGTTAAAAAAATAAAAGAAAAAGATGGAAACGTCAAAAAAATAAAAGAAAATAAGTTTCCCATGTTATATGTGGTCTAGTTGTTGGGAAAATTTACAAATATCAATTTCGACTTTATTTGCAAAATCTCTCTGGATTTAGTAAAATGGGCAGAACTTTTGCATACGAACTTGGATTAAAAAGTTTTTTAAATGAAAAATCATCTACTCGAAAAGTTACATCCGAATTCAACCGGGGGGGACCCCGTTGAAGATTTTTAGAATCCTCAAAAACCGAGCAGAATAAAAGATACGTGGCTTTTAAGATCTAGAGGGGGGGATGGGAAAAAAATTCAAACTTAGTAATGGCGCACCATTTGCTAGGTGCGTCACTAGTAACAGAAAAAAAATTGGTTTTGATTTTTTTTTTGGAAAAAATGTTCAAATTATGATACATAATATGACCAGGAAGTTTGAAATATTTTTTTAAAATTTCATCAAACTCATGAACATGAAAAAAGTTCTAGACATCAACAAGGTTTAATAGGATTGATATGATAGATATATCAACAAGTGCCTATTAAGTGAGTTGGTGTTGGGGTTGGATAGAACTGAGAGGTTAAGCTGGGTTGGAGTAGTGTGAGGATGGGTGACCTTCCGAAAAGTTTGACCATGGAGTGCCATTCGACTTGAGATTAAGCATATTGACCCAAGATTAAGCCATAGTGACCCGAGATTAAGAAAAAGCGAAAAAAAATTCTGAAATTTTTTTGAATTTTTTTTGTTAGCAATGGCGCACTTCTATGTGGTGCACCTTTACTAAGTCACATAGTAATAGCGCATTTCTAGGCACAGTAATGGTCCACTATAGCTGCGCCATTACTATCTGTGATAGTTAGTAATGGCGCACCAAATGTG
Source organism: Secale cereale (assembly GCA_902687465.1). NCBI lineage: Eukaryota > Viridiplantae > Streptophyta > Magnoliopsida > Poales > Poaceae > Secale > Secale cereale. The sequence goes on from LR738712.1 coordinate 896,767,145, forward strand.
CGCCGTTACTAATGGCGTGATAATAGTGGCGCACCTATAATGCGCCATTAATAGCCAAAATAGGTGCGCCACTAACAACCTTTTTTCTAGTAGTGAGACACGGAGCAGCGGCGGCCACTTTGGTTGATAGTAATGGCAATCAAACAATTCAACAAACACTTAGAATGCATTGCCTAAACGAAGGAAGTAAGGAGACGCTAGGAGAAGAGAATCGAGATTTCGGATGCATAAATGAAGGAGGCCACTTTGGTTGATATAATGATAAACTATAGGGACTATGCAAATCAGGGGATCACCTGGTTGACGTGGTGGAGGCTGAACATGCTGGGTGGAGGCAAGAGCTGCGGGGTTGTGTACCGACTGGACACACACCGGGCCTTCGGGTGAATGATGAGACCGCCTTGGATGCAGCTTCGCGCCGGTGAGGACGACATTGGGGTGAGCATGGCTTCATGACGCTGAGGATGACGATGCCGACGACGCTGATGAATCTGGATATAATTTTTTTATTTCTAGTGTTCGTTGTACTTCCTCTGTTCCATAATGCAGTGTTTATAGAATTTTTACAAAAGTCAAACTTTACAAACTTTGTTCATGTTTATAGAGAAAAGTATGTACATCTAGAATATCAAATGCACATCATTGGATATATCGTGAGTTATATTTTCAGAATGTCCATGTTTGGTATTGTAGATATAGACAGTTTTCTCTATACACTTGGTCAAAGTTGGAAAAGTTTGACTTTCACAAAAATCTATAGGCACTACATTGTGAAATGGAGGGAGTACTATCATGATTGAAGAGGAATAGATTGAAAGTTTTCACGCAAAAATAAAATAAAAAGTACAAGTCTGTGGTAGACCGAAGGGCAGAGTGTGACTCGCAAAACAAGGATATCACTATCCGTTCAAGAACACGTCCACAGATACATACACAGGAGCCATCCATCCAGCACTATACCCTCAATGTTTGCGTGCACTTTAAACATAAATTGAACCAAACGAGAAATTTCACGAAAACCAACTTCAAAACAGATAAAAGTATGATACATTCACACAAATCGGACAAGGACATATAGCTAAGCCTTGTTGAGAACCGCTACCTCCCCAAGAAAATTCTAGAGTTCCACTGCCCCCCGCTGGCACCCTCGTCGGTCTGCCTCATCTCCGGTGGCCTTAGAGCCATGGCGGTATAGTGGATCTTGGTCCTTGCCGGCGGGAGGACTCTGTTTTCAGTTTTTTCTCCGAGTTTTGTTAGGGTTTGTGTCTTGTTCAAGAAGACGAGACGACGGTGGCTCACTAAAGATGGAATAAGGTTCTCCCTGCCTAGCCCCCGTCCCGATGGTGTGTCTAGCATCATCGGTAGACGTGTGAAAGTGTGTCTCTGGCGAATCTATCCTCGGTGGATTTGCTCCGATCTGGTCATAGTTCGTTTACGTTCATGTGTTTTCAAGTTTGATCCTTCCAATTCCACATCACTCTTCATCGGCGGCGGTTGTTGTTCTGCTGCGTTGGTCCTATGAGGCCTTAGCATGACGAATTCTCGGCTGTCTACTACAACAAATTTTTTCCCGGCTACTGCGAGGGGAGGGGTAATGACGGTGGCATGCCTTCGGATCGCTTCAATGCTTGTAGTCGTCGCTTGGTGCTCTATAGATCTGGACGTAAATTTTATTATTTCATGTGTTTGTTGTACTGCTATGATTGAAAATAAATAGATTGGAAGTTTTGTCGAAAAAAAATGGACGGAGACATAAAACGACTCCTCCACGCCGACCTTAGTTGTTAGACTTTGTATATGTATTAGTTTATACCTTCTAGTATATACCTTGTAACATGATTTCATGTTATAAAATATAGGTAACAACACCCCTAGAGGGTTGAGTTGTTCCCCCAAAACATACCTGAACCCGAAGTTTTACATGGTATCAGTCTAGGTCCGTTCCCGGACGGTTCCGCCGCCCGCCATCTCCGGATTGCATATGTGATGTCTTCCACTAGTTCAAGGGAACTTAAGTTCTCGCGTCCTGACTACAACTGCATTTCTTCAAGGTGAATGCATCTCTACGGTGTTTCGTCGAATATGAGAAGTTTGCATGTCTGTCACTGGGCTCGCAACTACAAGTGTTGCTCCAAACTACAACTCTGTGATGTTTTGTCCGAAGGGGTCCTTGCATGTCCGTCAGTACGCACTAGGCATGCAACTGCAAGTGTCTCTCTCTCCTGACATAGCCCAAACAAAATTGGCCATGTGTATGTGACATGATGCAGCCCAAACAAAAAACTGATAGAAAAAGGCAAAAAAAAAAAGGAAGTTGGGGGTACAAGGACCACACGGGCTATATCTCGCCCATACTGATTCCTTACAGGAGTCGCCAACGGGCGAGCTAGTCGGGCTAGCGCATTGCGTGTCGCTGTAGTAGCTCGCTTCCGTGTTGCAATTGTCCCTCGGTGTGGTCTGTTTTTTTTTTGTTTCTTTTACTTTTTTTCTACCTTTTTCTTTGGTTTTTCATTTTTTTTCCTTTGTTATACTTTGCTTTTCACATGTATTCTTTGTTTTTCTTTCCTTTCTTCTTTATACTTTGTTTTTTTCTTCTTCTTAGTGTTCTTTGATTTTAATTTTGTTTCTTATTTTGTCTATTTGTTGAGGGACTTTGTTTTTTAGTTTTTACTTTTTAAAAAATTTGGAATCAATTTCTTTGCATTTTTTGTTTCTTTTCAGTTTTTTCCCGGTTTCTTTTGTTTTCTTAAATTTTGTAGCCTTCCTTTTTTTTCTTTGTGGTTTTATCGGTTTACTTTTCTCATCTCATGTCTACTTTTTGTTGGTATACAATGCACATTTGTAGAGCAGACAAGAAATATTTCTGATACATGTTGGAATGTTAAAAAATAAAATGTTTTGAACACTTAATGTAAAATACTGTAATATTTCTCCAAGTAGAGTTGTGCAAGTTTTAACATGATTAACCTTTTTTTGTACACATACATATTTTAACAATGTATAAATATTTTTCATACAACATTTTTCATACAATGACTAACATGTTCTCCTTCTCTTTGTTTCACTTTCGTACATTTTTTCTGTGTATGATAAACATTTTTTTCCGTACACATGATGAACATTTTTTGTACACATGGTTAACATTTTTTGCACAAATGATTAACATGTTCTACTTTTCTTTATTTAACTTTTGTACATTTTGTTGTGTATGATACAGATTTTTGTGGCACACGTGATTAACATTTGTCGTCTATAAATGATTAACCTGTTTTACTTTTATTCGTTTCACTTTTGTAATTTTCGTGTGTGTATGATAAACATTTTTATACACATGATTAACATTTTTCATACAAAGCATGAATATGTTCTACTTTACATTCTGTCATTTTTGTACATTTTTTTGTTTATGATAAAAACTTCTGTACACAATATTAACACTTTTCGTACAGATAATTAACATGTTGTACTATTCTTTGTTCACTTAGTAGATTTTTTTGTGTGTATGATAAAGATTTTGCGTACACATGATTAACATTTTTCGCACATATGAATCATTTTCTAAATTGTTCACTTAGTAGATTCTGATTTTTTGTTTGATAGGCCATTGTTCCCTGTTGACGAAGCTGCCAAAGACAATCCTCTTGACGAAGGCGTCATCGACAAGGTTTGATTTCTTCCTATTTTTTGTTATAGTGGACTTCATTGTTTAATTTTTTGTAGTGTCCAAAACAAAGAATCATAGTTGCACCAGCAGTGGCAGCGAACTGCAGTTTTAACTTTTTTATAGCGTGCACCAGTAGTGGTAGTGCACTGCAGTTGTTGTTTAGAGAAGAAGCAACATTTTTTAGCAGTGAACTGCATGCTCTGGTGTTGCGTTTTGTTATAGAACTGCATTTTGTATAATAGTTTTATTTATGTTTTTGTTTTTTAGGACGGCGAATCAAACGTCGAAATACATGGGAAGGAGGCAGAGGGTGACGCTGACAAGGACGACGAGGCTGACAAGTCTAAAGAGATGGAAGGCGATGCTTCTCCAGTGAGTATAGAGAATTTGCATTTTGTGTTTTATTTTTATTTTTCATGCGAGCTTCATGGTCCGTTTTCTTAGTGAACTGCATTCTCTCTTTGTGTAATGTGTTTTATTTTTTAACTCATCAGAACTGTGGATTAAATGTTGAAATCCAAGCGGAGCGCACCATGGAGGATGATAATGTAGAAGGGAGAGAAGGAGATGAGTCTAATGCGGAGGTTAATAAGGCATAAGGTAGAGAAGGAGGGGAGTGTTCTGTTGAGGCTGATAAGGCACAAGAGAGAGAAGGAATGGAGGATATTGTGGATGGTGATAAGCATGAAGAGAGAGAAGGAGCTCCTCGTGTTACAGTTGAAATGGCAGAAAAGAGAGAAGGATCTCCTAGAGTTGGATTTGATGCTGCGGGGACATCCACTGGCATTGATGGTGTTGTTGGGCCTACTGTTTTGTTGGTTGGCGATGAGGTGCTTGAGAAATTTTGTGTCGTCCCTCGCGCCCCCGAGCAATCTGATGGCAATCTGGCTTTACCAGCCGAGACAACCAAAGTCCCAGGTGAGACAGTTTCGATTGGTTCTGAAGAGGAACAGCGAAGACTCTCTTAGGACATGAGCAATCAAGAGTCGATTGACGATGATATTACCGGACTGGATCACTTGACGCTCAGTGAAGATGGATCTGAGCAGCCGCAGGAAGTGTATTCTGAAACTGAAGGTAAGCGAACTGCATTATTTTTGTTCTATCCCGGGCGAATGGACCGTGTTGTTTTATTCTCTAATATCGTTCCCACTCTGTATGCATATGAGGAATTACCTGTTGTTACTCCTTCGAGCATTGATCCAGCTCTTCTGAGAAGATACAATGAGTTATATGACGCTGTTACGAGGGCTAGGTGGGATAATAATAAGAAGTATGACATGTTTTGTCTTACACCTTGGTTATTTAATATGTTATTTTTCCAGGGACATCCATCTTATCACTTTTTGCTGGGCTTGTTTCTTCTTGTCTGAAGGCATCTAGTTGCATTCAAGGGCGAGTTTGGTGATATTACTATCGGTCAGGTTGGCGAGTCTTTTTGGTCGTATGGAACGCTGAGCACACTCCTCGCAAACATTGGCGTCTCTATGTTAGCTGAGAGGTTCAAAGGAGCTCAAATGATGATTGTCCCGTACAACCTATGTGTAAGCATTTTTATTAATTTATATTTATCCCTCATCCAATTTTTATTGTGCTATAAGCATTTTCATTAACTCTCTGGTTTTTTCTTTTTGGCAGAATTCCATTTGGAACGGGGGTGTCACAAATAGGGCTTTGAAAAAGATGTTTTCTTCAAGCGCAGAGGAACGTGTGGACAAGAAAAACTTGGTAACGCATTTTGACCATTTTCGTTGTCTTGAAATAAGTTTTCTGTTTTTCTATTTTCTCATCTGGTTTGTTTTATTCTTTTTTAATTCAGATTATGTTTGTAACATTTAATCATCCTCCCGCAACAATGAAGGACGCGATAGGTCACTACTGCTTGGTTACTTTGAACCTGCGAGAGCAGCGTTTTGAGTTTCTCGACTCATTGAACGGCGCCGACAGCGCTCCTGCAAATCTTGTCTTCAGGAAAATGGTCAGGAACATCAAAAAAGTTTGGAAAGATGGAAGCGCAAGCTGCGATGAGCCGTTGAACCCTCCCACCCTTGACGGCTTCGTGCTGACTCATGTTAATGTCCCGCAACAGGGAAACGGGTTTGTACTTGTTCTCCTTTCTTTTTCCTCCTTCAGTTTTTTTGTTTAAGTGAGCTACATTGTTTTTACTAAATTAGAAGCACCGTTCCCTTGAGCGAACTGCATTACTAATGTGTTATTAGTTGTTCTCCCTCGGTTTTTGTGTGTAGGGAGCTGCATTGTTTTACTAACATCAGTAGCACTTCATTATTGAGTGAACTGCATTAGTAATGTGTTTATCTTGGTTTTCTTACAGGCATGATTGTGGATTTTGCATGTTCCAATTCATGCAGACATGGGATGGTGAAACGATTGCCAAGTTTGGGAAGGAGCACATTGGCTACATGAGGAAGGCGATGCTCTATAATTGGCTGACCTCGTCGCATTGCTGTCTGGACCTGACATCACTTTTAATTTTTAAAGAAGGTTATTACATTTTTTCAGTCACACACCTTTTTATTAAGTGAACTTCATTGATACAGAAAGGGGAGGTCCACTACTTTTGTTAAGCTTTTAGTACAAGTCCATTTGCATGTTAAAATGACTTTCGTTAGTGAACTTGATGACTCTTTTCATTTTGCTCATTATCCATTTTTTTGTGCAGGCTTTGACGAAGGCGCACACCAAGGTGGTATTTCCTTGTTTGAAACTCAGGTTCACACTCCAACGATTCAGAATTTTGTCCATGATGAACCCCCCGTTAAGCTTGAAAAAGAACCGGTGTGTAAGAGGTTGAGGAGTGGTGCCGGGCCTTCGAATGAAAAAGCTCTTGAGAAATCTCCTATCAAGGTCAAGCGTGGGAAGAAAGCAGTCAGCCCTCCGAATGCTGAAGATACTGATGATGATTTTGAGAGGCCACCACCAGTGCCTAGGAGACCCAGGAGCGCAGCTATGGAACGCCCAACCGACAGCGAGGCACTAGTCCTATCAAATAAGAGGCCTGTGCAGAAGTCATCAAAGTTTAGATCTTCGGTACAGAAGTTGAAGCCTGCAAGTTTCAGCTATCTTGCGGAGATGAGGAAAGTCTTGCAACTCATCACGAGCACACCATTCAGGCAGAAATACAGCGAGTCAGTTCTTTTTTCGTTAGTTTTTCCGCTTTGATTTTTAATGTGTGTAATGTTTGTGTGTTTTTCCTTTGTGTTCCTAATCCCCCCACCCTCGCCGTTTGTTTTGTGCAGGTGCGCGCTTTTCATGCACAGGAATCCTGTCGAAGTCTACACTGTGAATGTGGACTACATGTTCTTAACTTTCACCAGAGCTGGTTTCATGGACTCGGAATTGATGGATCATATCATCAGGTACTGGAAGAATGACGAGCATATGAATGTGGTTTATCGATCTGGCGAACGCATTCTTCTGTCCCCTTTGTTTATCACAGTATTTCTCTTTTTCCCTTGTTTTCTTTTTTCTGCTGGAGTGAACTGCAGTTAATAGTGTCTAATAATTTGTTTTAGCAATGTACTGAACTGCATACATTATTGTGTTAACCCATGTATCTTAAATGAAACAAATTGGGAGAAGTGTGAACTGCATACTGTTAGAGAAGTGTGATTTGTTTTTCATTATGCGCCAGAGTGAACTTTTAGGGGGAACTGCATTAACGTTCTTTTGTGAATTACCCACTCGCAGTATGTGCTTCAAATGATTGATCACACGGATAGAGATAAAGATGGAAACGTTGTGTTGCCTTTTGTCCACGGCAAGTTTAATGTTGATGATGCAGCAAAGCAGTTCAAAGTTTTTGTTCGTGATGATGAGAACCTTCTTGATTGCAAATTAGTAAGTTATTAGATTTGTTGGTTCAGCCTTTTGTACTTATTTTCTCTCCCAATTTTTCCAGTAATCCTTTTTCACTCATCAAACCGATAACAACTTTGATGAAACAAAATCAGATTCTGTTACCACGGTTGAAAGACCAGCAATACTCGCTATACACGATGAATAGGCACCGCGAGACCCTTGATATTCATGACACTAGGAGGTACAGCGGACCGTTTGATCAAACAACGAGGTGGCATAAGTCTGAATACCACAGCGACCGCACTGGAATGGTAAATTTTTTCCTTTTTCGCCTTCTTCTTCTTTTCATCCGTGCGCGTGTCGAACAACAGTTTTGTGATGTGTATTATTTATTTTTATTTTATTTTCACCAGATGATCAGGATGACTGCATTGTTGAAGAAGGTTTACGGAGAAAAGGAGTACAAGAGAAAGGAGTCGGTAGACTGGGTCGATGTTTCAAAGAAAGCTAGCTTTTTGGGCGCCCCTCAGCAGGGCCCCAACGAGTGCGGCTTCTTTGTTCTGAAGATGGCTCAGTTTTACGACGGCAAAAATTTTGTTGTGAAATTCGCAAAGCGTAATGTAAGTATCTTTTTTAACCCAACAATAATCCCTCATTCCTTGATTTTTTGTTAGTTCTTTTTGTAGATGATCTTGTATTTTGTTTATTTTTTTTTCTTCATCGCAGGAAGCTGCTGTTGAGGAATGGAAGGCTGAGTTCTTATTCCAGATCATGTTCCACCCTGAAAACATGGTCGTAGTCACCGAGTTCCCGGAGGATGTAAGAAATATCTGCATTTCTCTTGGCTTTTCTCCAAAACTGGATTCGCATGAGCAGGATGAGGCATAGAATGATAGCAGATTTTTTTATGTGTGTTGATGTCTTTTCGTGTGTGCTCCAAAACTTTCTGTAAACAGTATGTATGGTCGTTGTGTGTAGTTCTCGATCTGCAAAACTTTTTCACACCATGCTGTGTGCTTTTGTATATTCCGGTCTAGTTAGTTTCGTGTTTTTCTTTTGTGGCAGACAGCGACAATGTCAAATATGTACATAATGGAGCTTTCAGCCAATTCCTCCTTGTGAATTGTAGCATGTTCGTAGCACACTGCATTCACTCATATGAGTAGCAGCCAAGTTTTTTTAAATATACGTATCCGCACTGCATCTCACCTTATCACATGGGACAACAAAGAGGAATTCAACGTGTTTGTCGTCGAGGTTCAAAATTTTGGAAAAATTGTATTAGAAGACAAAAAATCAACTATGTCTGCTAAGTGAGAGCTCGATTTTTACATTTTTTGCACTAAGCGCACTGCACTGTATACTCGAAGTGGACTACACTGTAAGCTTTAAACGCACCACACACGCACTGCACTGTACGTGAAGCCTAGTCTCACTCTATAGATTTTTCTTCTAACTGCATTCTATATTGTTTTTGTCATCTCAGATTCTATACGACGAAGAGAACTGCATTCTCAAAATGACATTCTGATCTCAGGGTTTTCATACAGAAGAGAACTGCATTCTGAGAATGACATTCTCATCTTATTGATCACAAAATATATCTGTTTTATGTTATATCTATTCATTTTGAACTTCAATATTACATGTTGAATTCTTTTTTTGCAGTCCACTGAACACAAGCTATATCTCATATACAATACGATATATAAAAGGATGAAGTTAATATATTTTAAAAGGTAAAACTGTATATGTGTTGAGCTATGTCCTCTTCCTACTGCTTCTTCTCAAATTGTGCACTGCATTTCTTTCAATGGTTGTTGCTGCTTCTGTTTTGTTCTTGTTGTTCGCATTACCCCTCGTAACGCGACCGTGTGACTATGATGCTTCCCGACGTGCTGGATTCTGCATTCTGCCTCTCCCCCTCGTTTTTGATGATGGTTCTTCGATGTCGTCATCTTCTTCTTCTTCTTCCTCATCTCCCTCTTCTGCTTCCTCATCTTCCTCTTAAATTACATCAACTTCGCTCTCTTCCTCGTTCTCTTCTTTGTCAGCATCTTCTTCGTCCTCTTCTTCATCTTTTTCTTATGTTCTATTTGGACAAGTTCTCGCGTTATGCTTCTCTCTCTTGTTGCAGACGCTACATAGTCTTCTCTTTGTCATATCATCTTGTTGGTCAGCTTGGTGATCTATGGCGGCATTTTCAGCCTGGATTTTTTTCAGCCTCTCCTTACATGTTCTTGAGTTGTGTCCCGCAATCTTATTGCATGATTTGCACATCCTTACCCCCAGTGGTCTTCCTTTGGGGCAATTTCAGGCCTGCTATTTTTTTCAGGACTTTTTTCATTTGCTGCAGCTTTTTTATTGGCTGATTTGCTCTCTTTCTTTCTCCCTTTTGTGTTTGAAACAGGTGGGGGAAGAATTGTGTCATCCATATTATGAGCTGCACCATCAGCGGCATGTTCGCGCTCCTCTCCTTGTTCTTCACTCCACGCATCCCTGATGTTATCTGCTTCTTCTTCTTCGTTTAGTACGTCGACTTCTTGTATGAGTGCTCTCATCCCAGCTAAAGCTCTGTTGTACCCTGTATCCGATTTGACACCCCTGTTTGCCAGGTCCATCGTTGTTTCTGCAAGTACTCTCCTACAGCAGAACATCGAACTCCCATCTGGAGCAGTTTGCTCATAGTCTCTGCGGTCAAAAGTTGCATTTTGGCGCGCGTTCCGTCTGTATGTACTCTTTAGGTATCTTGTCCACCCGCAGCCGATCTAACATGCAAATGATGTGCACGCAGAACAGGCCTGCAGCAAAGAATTTTTTCGGTTGTTCGTGTCAGCAAACTTCACATAAATATGCAACATTTCAATTTTGGTTTGTGAACTGCATTATAAATACGTCCTGGTTTTTCTCTTCTAGTGAACTTCACTAAGGTTTTTTTTTGTTTTCATCTATTTTGCTACTAGCAATAAGTGAACTTCATTATGTTTGTTGTGTGCTTATTTTTTGTTTCTTGTCTCACTGACCTGTGTGTGTCCACAGCTTGCATTCACATTCGTAGATACCGTTCGTCACATCAGCAACTACCTGTAACTCGTGTCTTGCCCAATCAAAATCATCAGACTGGTTGTAGTGGCGCACCAAATATTTCGTCGGGTTGTCAGGGGACTGCACTGATCTGAATGCAGTGCTGCGGTAGTGTGTTTGCTTGAAGTCAGCAAAGACCGCCCTGGTGTAAATCTTGGATAGCTGAACCTCGAAACCAAACTGAGTAGTAGTCTTTATTTCCGTCTGTGAAACAAAGAAAACCAGTTAAGTAGTTGTTTTTCACAGCAAAAATCAAGAAAGTGAGTAGTGTTTTATTAATTGCTCATCTAGCTTAAAAACTTTGCTCTGGTTATATACCTCATTAGCTATGGTCTCCGCGTGCTCGACGCCCTTCCATGTCTGGATGCGCCTGTCCACCTGTGATGCAAAGATGTGTAGGTCGTGTCTTTCCTTGACAAAGTTCCTCTTCAAGATCCGGTTCATGCTTTCACTTCTCTGTGTCGACGCCATCCGTGCACAGAACACCTCCTTGTAGTAAGCTGATATCCATTCTTTTCGGTCTGTCCAAAACGACTTCATAATTTCATCATTTTGCAAGTTATACTTCTCCATGATCTCATGCCAAGCGCATTCAAACTCTGATGGCATTAGCGGGTGGTTTAGAACTAAGGTCAGCTCACTCATCTTTGAATGTCTCATATGCTTTGTATAGCTAGGACAGGTGATCCTTGTATTTTATCAGTATATGCCAACGGCATAACTTGTGCGGCGTGCTTATTAGCGTACTTTTTATCGCGGCATCCATGGAGTGGCATTGATCTGCATGTTTTTGAAAAAACCAAGCAGTGAGTTATTGAGAGAACTGCATATCTTTTTCTACTTTTGCTGATTTTTCGTTGGATGGAAGAAATAGACTACAAAACTTGCCAGTGAACAGCAGTGTTATTTAAACCCATTCTTTTTAGCATACCTGTAAGTATGCAGATTGTCCGCTTGTTGTTCATGCAACGCAACAACGTCCGGAACACCCACTCAAAAGTCGGTATTGTTTCGTCTCTGATGAGAGCCACAACAAATATTGTACTTTGGAGGTGGTGGTTGACTCCAACAAAGATGGCCAGAGGCATGTGGAACTTGTTGGTCTTGTAGGTCGTGTCAAATGTGACACAATCTCCAAAATCTTCGTAGGATCCCCGACAGCTCGCGTTCGCCCAGAAGATGTTTCGCACACGGTTATCGACATCTTTATCGTAATCATAGAAGAACTCCGGGTTTATTCGCTGCATTTTCTCAAAGAAAGCCAGGAGTTTCTTCACATCGTCTTCTGTTTCCTCCCTCGCTAATTGGTGCTTCCTGCAGTTCGAAATAATAATATACTTGCAGCATTAGAGACATACAGAAATGCACAAGCGAACTGCATGAAATAGACGAGATATCGTTTTTGTTTAGTGAACGTACTTGTTCACCCAGTCACGGTTAGTGCGCCCCATAAAGTGCAGCCCTCCTGACATTCTTGACAGGGTTGACATCATATGCGTTGCGTCAGGTTGTCGCTCTGCATGTCCTTCACTAGTTTATCAAGTAACGGATCATCCGTCTTATGCGAGTGCATGTGCAGAAGCATAGCCGGGCTCTCAATCATCCTGTGGTTGTGATTGAGCTCAATCTCTGCTATCACAATCACATCCTTGATTTTTTTCAACTTCATTCTCGCCTTGCAGCCAGTCCTCTTTGATGTTTTCTCTCGCTTTCTGTCATAATCTATGACAGTTTCCTTGCTTCTGCCTTCCTTTGAGCACACTACGTATTTGTTTGTTCTGTATTCGCCGTTTTGGCGTGTGCCGAAGCCTTCATGCCTCGCATACGTGTTGTAGAAGTCTCGCGCCGCAGCGTATGATGTGAATTGCATACCTTTCACAGGCACAAGTTCTTGGAGCATGTTCTCATTCTGCACCACAATATAGAATGTTTTTTTTGTTAATGAGAATGCACAAGTTGAAAGAATGCGTAGGTGAACTGCAGTAGTTAGGCAAGGAAGCTTACATGCGTGTACTGTTTTTTCTCTAACGGTGTTTGCAGCTCACTGATGTTTATTGGGCATGGAGGAGTGACAACTGATCTTTGTAATTTAGGATCGCGAGGAGGCAGAAGTGTTGAGAACTTTACTTTTTTGGTTGCTTGTGGCTCTCCTTGATTTTGCTTCCGATTCTTTTGTTGCGCAGTAGGCGGCCTGGGTGGAATTCCATTGTCTCTTCGTCGACGAATCGTTGCTCATGAACTTGCCGAACTTGCTGGGTTTCAACATTGGCTTGTGGAGGTGCTATATCATCCGTTCTGATCTGCTGGCCAAATGTTTCAAAGACACGCGTGTACCTTGGCTGCATAACTGTTATGATTTGCTCTTCATAATCATCCTCCTCCTCATCTTTCTACGCATGCTCCCCCATGAAGACCAGATCGTCGTCCTCCTCCTCATCTTGCGTGCTTTTTTGCTTCACTGCCTTCTCCATCTCGAGTGATCTTTGGTTCACTGTTTTCATCTTTATCCTCTACATCTTCCTCCACCGAGTACGCAGTTCTGTTTGTTGTGTTAAAGAAACCCCTACGTATTTCAGGTGTTACCCATCCAGCCATCTCCCACTCTTCTCTTCCAATGCAATTCAGGGGCTTTGTGTTGTGAATCAATCGAGATATCTTCTGGTTTGGAGGCATAGTAATTTCCTGCACAGTATTAAGCCAAAGCGTTATGCACGCTAACAGTGAAATGAACTGCATCTTCGTACTATATATCATTATATATGCAACTGGAGAAATTGCACTTCAATTTTTCATTCTATAGCAGGGGCACTGGGAGTTAACATGAAGAAACAATGCACTTCAGTTTTAAGCCATAGTGCTCTACATATGTAAGCCATGGTGGACAGCATTGTTCAGCCATAGCGCATTTTCATTTTTACGAAGTATCTTTTCTGTTTTTTACTGGGAGATACATGGCACTGCAGTTGACGCACGAGGGCACTGCATGGTGATAAAAAGGGCACTGCAATTTGAATTTCTCATCAAACACTAGAAAGCAAATGCACTATACTAAACTGGAGGTGGGGGTGGGTATGTGAATTTCTTACATTATCTGCAAGCGTGACTTTCCTACTGAGAGCAGTTCTCTCCTTCTGTAGATGCAGCTCGGCCTGCTGTTGGCGTGCATTCCACCTCTGCTGCAGGAACTCATGGGCTTTTTCAACTTTCGCCATTGTCGCGGGAGAAGGCTGGATGGGCACCATTGCAGTTCGCATCCACGACGACTGTGAGGTTGCCGGAGAAGGCATCCTTGCAGTTCTCTTCCCCCTGCCATGCATCACCGAGGCTGGATGCTTCAGCTGGGTCAACGTCACGCTCAATCGAGGCGGCAGCGCACCTAGATTGATTCGGGGGTGTTGGGGCGAAGGTGAGGGGCGGCGTCGCTTCCTAACCGCCGCCGTGGAAGAAGCCTCGTTGAGGGACTGCATTGGCGGCGCTCCGCGCAAGAAGATCGGGAGAAGCGGGGCGCCGTCGTTCGCTCCGCGCGCGCTCTGCGCAAAAAGGCGGGGAGGGGAGTGGCGCGCCGCCGTCCACGCGCGCTCCGCGCAAGAAGGCGGGGAGGGGAGGGGAGGGGCGCGCCGCGCAGGAGGCGCGGAGGGAAGGGGGTCACCGCCGGACGCAGGGGCGCTGCCGCGCAAGGAGGCGGGGAGGGGAGGGGGACGTCGACGGCCGCAGGGGCGCTGCCG
>LR738712.1:896781738-896812879 GCA_902687465.1 Secale cereale
GGTCGTCGAGGGGCCGAGGGTTCGAGGGTCGAGGGTTCGAGTGTCGTCAATTGGTCAATTTTGTCGATATACCCCCTCCCCGATAACTTCGACATGAGGGTTCGAGGGTCGAGGGGGTCGAGGGTCGCCGAGGCCACCACAAACCCTAGAGAAGCGTCGAGGCCACTAATATATCCATTCTATCATGTTTGTATAATAATTGCCATGTCGTAATATTTGCAGAAACTATGGACGTAGGACGAGACGAGGTAGCAGAACAGGTGTTGGGGGACATAATCGCAGACGGAGCTACTGTCGAAATGTATATCAACGTCGACTACAACGGTCATCTGGAAGGACATGGTGATGAAGAAGTAGGCTACGGTGATCCAATGGAGGAGATAACACATGATTATGAAGGCTCCGGTGATCCAATGGTGGAGGAAACACATGATTATGAAGGCTCTGGTGATTCAATGGAGGAGGAAACACATGATTATCATGGCTCTGGTGACCGATTAACGGTGGAAGAAGGACACGGTGATGACGGCTCCGGTGACCGAACGGAGTCCGGCCAGGTATATATGTATTCATTAAGCATGTGCTGACACTATAGCTAATTTATGCATTGATTGTTTTGGTATATATGTACACGTATTAACTCCCTTCTTTCTTCTTTTCTAGCCCTCCGGATCGAGCCAAAGTTCGGTAAAGACACGAGGCCCGAAGAAAAGGTTGCGCCAGGATGAGAAGTTCATCATCGAAGAAATCTGGCACGATGGCCTACCGAGTCAACCCAGGAAGGCCAAGGACGCATTTAGTGCTCAGTGCGGGGTTGTTATTAGGGACATGAGCCAGATCAGCATCCACCTATGGTACAAGCCTAAGAACGAAGACCGTCAGGTGTCTTATGTCAACGATATGCAGAAAAATGATCTTTGGACCGCGCTGAAGTCCAATTTCACCCTACCGCCAGAGGAGGATCCGGAGAAGCTAGTTATAGAGGAATTGGTCATGGCGGCCGCTCTTAAGAAGATGGGGGAGCTATTTAGGAGGTGGAAGAATGAGCTGAATGCAAAGTTTGTCGTAAAAAAGAAGACTCTAGAATTCACCGGCCGGTTTGAGAAGATCAGAGATCACTGGGACGCATTTGTGGCCCACAAGAAATCAGAAAAGAGTAAGCAGGTGTCAGAGAGAAACAAGAAAAATGCTGCGAAGAAGCTGTATCACCATCGCACGTGTTGGGGAACGTTGCATGGGAAACAAAAATTTTCCTACGCTCACCAAGATCAATCTAGGAGATGCATCTACGAGGGGAGAGTCGGATCCACATACCCTTGTAGATCGCTAAGCGGAAGCGTTCAAGAACGCGGTTGATGGAGTCGTACTCGCCGCGATTCAGATCGCCGAAGATCCTAGCACCGAACGGACGGTGCCTCCGCGTTCTACACACGTACAGCTTGGGAACGTCTCCTCCTTCTTGATCCAGCAAGGGGGAAGGAGAAGTTGACGGAGAAACCCAGCAGCACGACGGCGTGGTGGAGATGGTGGTGGAGGAATTCCAGCAGGGCTTCGCCAAGCACTACTGTCTAGTTGAAGATCTCTACGGTGGAGGGAGGGCAACGCCAAGGCATGAACTTGTGTTGCTGCCCTCCCTCTGCCTCTCTTTATATAGGGGGGAGAGAGGGGAGGGGGCGCCCCTAGGGTTCCCCTTAGGGGGCGGCGGCCAAGGCAGATGGGGCCGGCCAAGGGGGGGGCGGCGGCCAGGGCTAGGGTTTCCCCCCCAGGCGCCTTGCCCCCCAAGCCAAGGGGGTGCGGCTGCCCTAGTGGCGCCCAGCCCCTTAGGCGCAGGTGGAGGGGCCTAGGGGGGCGCACAGCCCCTGTGTGGGCTGTTGCGTCTCCCCACTTATGGCCCATGAGGCCCGCAACACTTGCCGGGACCCCCGAAACCCCTTTCGGTCATCCGACGACTCCCCGGTACTCCCCGGAACACTTCCGGACTCCGATCACTCTCATCCTATATATCAATCTTCGTCCCCGGACCATTCCGGAGACCCTCGTCACGTCCGGGATCTCATCCGGGACTCCGAACAACCTTCGGTCACCATGCACTATTCTCACTAACAACCCTAGCGTCACCGAACCTTAAGTGTGTAGACCCTGCGGGTTCGGAAACTATGCAGACATGACCGAGACACTCCCAGGTCAATAACCAATAGCGGGATCTGGATACCCATATTGGTTCCCACACATTCCTCGATGATCCCATCGGATGAACCATGATGTCAAGGATTCAGGCAATCCCGTATACAGTTCCCTTTGTCTCGTCGGTATGTTACTTGCCCGAGATTCGATCGTCGGTATCTCTATACCTAGTTCAATCTCGTTACCGGCAAGTCTCTTTACTCGTTCCGTAATACATAATCCCGTGACTAACTACTTAGTCACTTTGAGCTCATTGAGATGACGTATTACCGAGTGGGCCCGGAGATACCTCTCCGTCACACGGAGTGACAAATCCCAGTCTCGATCCATGTCAACTCAACAGACACCTTCGGAGATACCTGTAGAGTACCTTTATAGTCACCCAGTTACGTTGCGACGTTTGGCACACACAAGGCACTCCTACGGTGTCAGTGAGTTACATGATCTCATGGTCATAGGAACTTATACTTGACATGCAGAAAACTATAGCGATAACTGATACGATCAAAAGCTATGTTTAACGTTTGGGTCTCGTCCATCACATCATTCTCCTAATGATGTGATCCCGTTATCAAATGACAACTCATGTCTATGACCTGGAAACCGTGGTCATCATTGATCAACGAGCTAGTCCTGAAGAGGCTTACTAGGGACACAAAGTTTGTCTATTTATCCACACATGTATTTAAGTTTCCAATCAATACAATTATAGCATGGATAATAAACGATTATCATGAACAAGGAAATATAATAATAACTCTTTTA
The DNA here is from genome assembly GCA_902687465.1 of Secale cereale. Taxonomy (NCBI): domain Eukaryota; kingdom Viridiplantae; phylum Streptophyta; class Magnoliopsida; order Poales; family Poaceae; genus Secale; species Secale cereale. The sequence goes on from LR738712.1 coordinate 896,784,688, forward strand.
TTATTGCCTCTAGGGCATATTTCCAACAGTCTCCCACTTGCACTAGAGTCAATAATCTAGCATTACAAGGTAATGAATCTAACACCCATAGAGTCTTGGTGTTGATCATGCTTAGCCCGTGGAAGAGGCTTAGTCAACGGATCTGCAACATTCAAATTCGTGTGTACTTTGCAAATGCTTATGTCCTCCTCCTTGACTGAATCGCGGATGGAATTGAAGCGTCGCTTTATGTGTTTGGTCCTCTTGTGAAACCTTGGTTCCTTGGCTAGAGCAATGGCACCAGTGTTGTCACAAAACAGAGTCATTGGGTTCAATGCACTAGGCACAACTCCAAGATCTGTCATGAACTCCTTCATCCAGACACCTTCCTTTGCCGCCTCCGAGGCAGCTATGTACTCCGCTTCGCATGTAGAATCGGCTACCACGCTTTGCTTGGAACTGCACCAGCTTACCGCTCCCCCGTTGAGAATATATACGTATCCGGTTTGAGACTTAGAGTCATCCGGATCAGTGTCAAAGCTTGCATCGACGTAACCCTTTACGACGAGCTCTTGATCACCTCCATGAACGAGAAACATCTCCTTAGTCCTTTTCAGGTACTTTAGGATATTCTTGACCGCTGTCCAGTGATCCATACCAGGATTACTTTGAAACCTTCCGGCCATACTTATGGCAAGGCTGACATCTGGTCTTGTGCACAGCATTGCATACATAATAGAGCCTATGGCTGAAGCATAGGGGATGACACTCATCTTTTCTCTATCTTCCGCAGTCACTGGGCATTGAGTCTTACTCAACTTTGTACCTTGCAATACCGGCAAGAACCCCTTCTTGGATTGATCCATTTTGAACTTCTTCAAAACTTTATCAAGGTATGTACTTTGTGAAAGTCCTATCAAGCGTCTCGATCTATCTTTATAGATCTTGATGCCCAATATGAAAACAGCTTCACCGAGGTCCTTCATCGAAAAACTCTTGTTCAAATACCCCTTCACGCTATCCAAAAGTTCTATATTGTTTCCAATAAGCAATATGTCATCCACATATAATATTAGAAACGATATAGAGCTCCCACTCACTTTCTTGTAAATACAAGCTTCTCCGTAAACTTGTACAAACCCAAACGCTTTGATCACCTCATCAAAGCGAAGATTCCAACTCCGAGACGCTTGCACCAGCCCATAAATGGAACGCTGGAGTTTGCAAACTTTGTCAGCATTCTCTGGATCGACAAAACCTTCCGGTTGTATCATATACAACTCTTCCTTAAGAAAACCGTTAAGGAACGCTGTTTTGACATCCATCTGCCAAATTTCATAATCGAAATATGCAGCTATTGCTAACATGATTCAGACGGATTTAAGCATCGCTACGGGTGAGAAAGTCTCATCGTAGTCAACTCCTTGAACCTGTGAAAAACCCTTTGCCACAAGTCGAGCTTTATACACGGTGACATTGCCGTCAGCGTCCGTCTTCCTCTTAAAAATCCATTTATTCTGAATGGCCTTCCGCCCTTTAGGCAATACTTCCAAAGTCCATACTTTGTTTTCATACATGGATCCCATCTCGGATTTCATGGCCTCTAACCATTTATCAGAATCCGGGCCCGCCATCGCTTCTCCATAGCTCGTAGGTTCACTGTTGTCCAACAACATGACCTCCAAGACAGGGTTACCATACCACTCAGGTGCAGTGCGTACCCTTGTCGACCTACGAGGTTCGGTAGTAACTTGATCAGAAGCTTCTTGATCATCATCATTGGCTTCCTCTTCAACCGTTGCAGGCTCCACAAAAACATCTTTCTGTGCTGCGCTACTCTCTGGTTGAAGCAGAGGTTCAATAACCTCATCAAGTTCTACCTTCCTCCCACTCAATTCTTTCGAGAGAAACTCTTTCTCGAGAAAGGACCCGTTCTTAGTGACAAACACTTTGCCCTCGGATCTGAGATAGAAGGTGTACCCAACCGTCTCTTTTGGGTATCCTATGAAGACACATTTGTCCGCTTTGGGTTCGAGCTTTTCTGGCTGAAGCCTTTTGACATAAGCATCGCAACCCCAAACTTTGAGAAAAGACAACTTAGGTTTCTTACCAAACCATAATTCATACGGTGTTGTCTCAACGGACTTAGATGGAGCCCTATTTAAAGTGAATGCAGCTGTCTCTAACGCATATCCCCAAAACGATAGTGGCAAATCGGCAAGAGACATCATAGAACGCACCATATCTAATAGGGTCCGATTACGACGTTCGGACGCACCATTACGCTGTGGTGTTCCAGGTGGCGTCAACTGTGAAACAATTCCACATTTTCTTAAGTGATTGCCAAACTCATAACTCAGATACTCTCCCCCTCGATCAGATCGTAGGAACTTGATCTTCTTGTTACGATGATTCTCAACTTCACTCTGAAATTGCTTGAACTTTTCAAACGTTTCAGACTTATGCTTCATCAAGTAAATATACCCATATCTACTTAAGTCGTCAGTGAAGGTGAGAAAATAACGATATCCACCGCGCGCCATGACACTCATCGGGCCACACACATCAGTATGTATGATTTCCAATAAGTCACTTGCCTGTTCCATTGTTCTTGAAAACGGGGTCTTAGTCATCTTACCCATGAGGCACGGCTCGCATGTGTCAAGTGATTCAAAATCAAGAGACTCCAAAAGTCCATCAGCATGGAGCTTCCTCATGCGTTTCACGCCGATATGACCCAGACGGCAGTACCACAAGAAAGTGGTACTATTGTTATCAACTCTACATCTTTTGGCATCAATGTTATGAACATGTGTATCATCACTATCGAGATTCAATAAGAATAAACCCCCTGCTTCGGGTGCATGACCATAAAAGATATTACCCATATAAATAGAACAACCTTTATTCTCTGATTTAAATGAGTAACCGTCTCACATTAAACAAGATCCAGATATAATGTTCATGCTCAACGCAGGCACTAAATAACAATTATTCAGGTTCATAACTAATCCCGATGGTAATCGAAGAGCGAGCGTGCCGACGGCGATCACATCAACCTTGGAACCATTCCCCACGCGCATCGTCACTTCGTCCTTCGCCAGCCTCCGTTTATTCCGTAGTTCCTGTTTAGAGTTGCAAATGTGAGCAACCGAACCGGTATCAAATACCCAGGCACTACAACGAGAGTTGGTAAGGTACACATCAATAACATGTATATCACATATACCTTGCTTGTTGTTGTTGTTGGCCCCCTTCTTGTCTGCCAGATACTTGGGGCAGTTCCGCTTCCAGTGGCCGTTCCCCTTGCAATAGAAACACTCAGTCTCTGGCTTGGGCCCAGCCTTGGGTTTCTTCACTGGATGAGCAACTGCCTTGCCACCCTTCTTAGAGTTACCCTTCTTGCCCTTGCCATTCTTCTTGAAACTTGTAGTTTTATTGACCATCAACACTTGATACTCCTTCTGGATGTCTGCCTCAGCGACTTTCAGCATTGCAAACAGCTCGGCGATGGATTTGTTCATCCCTTGCATGTTATACTGCTGCACGAAGCTCTTGTAGCTAGGTGGGAGTAACTGGAGAATTCTATCAATGATAGCCTCATCCGGGAACACAAGTCCCAGATCAGCTATGCGGGTATAGTACCCAGACATCTTCAGTAAGTGCTCACTGACAGACGAATTCTCCTCCATCTTGCAAGCAAAGAATTTATCGGTGGTCTCATACCTCTCGATCTTGGCATTCTATTCAAAGATGAACTTCAACTCCTGGAACATCTCATATGCTCCATGACGTTCAAAACGCCTTTGAAGTCCTCCTTCCAAGCTATACAACATGGCACACTGCACTACTGAGTAGTCATCCGCACGCGACTGCCAGGCGTTCATAACGTCCACAGAGGCCGGAGCGGGGGGTTCACCTAGCGGTGCATTTAGGACATAAACCTTTTGGGCAGCTGTGAGGATGATCCTCAGATTGCAGAGCCAGTCCACAAAGTTGCTCCCATCATCTTTCAGCTTAGTTTTCTCTAGGAACGCATTAAAATTCAGGGGAGCTACTGCGGGAGCCATCTACAATAAAAGATTTGCAAAGACATCTTAGACTATTGTTCATGATAAGTGAGTTTTAACTAATCAAATTACTTATAACTCCCACTCAAATTGACATCCCTCTGGTCATCCGAGCGTGACATGATCCAAATCCACCAACCCAAGTCCGATCATCACGTGAGATGAGGTGGTGTCAATGGTGAACATCTTCATGTTGATCATATCTACTATATGACTCATGCTCGACCTTTCGGTCTTCCGTGTTCCGAGGCCATGTCTGTACATGCTAGGCTCGTCAAGTCTAACCCGAGTGTTCTGCATGTGCAAAACTGGCTTGCACCCGTTGTATGCGAACGTAGAGTCTATCACACCCGATCATCACGTGGTGCTTCGAAACGACGAACCTTCGCAACGGCGCACACTCGGGGGGAACACAATTTTATCTTGAAATTTTAGTGAGGGATCATCTTACAATGCTACCGTCGTCCTAAGCAAAATAAGATGCATAAAAGGATTAACATCACATGCAAATCATAAGTGACATGATATGGCCATCAACTCGTGCTTTTGATCTCCATCTCCAAAGCACCGGCATGATCTCCATCGTCACCGGCGTAACACCATGATCCCCATCATCATGATCTCCATCATTGTGTCGCCATCGGGGTTGTCGCGCGCCCACCATGCTCTTACTACTATTGCTACCGTTTAGCGATAAAGTAAAGCATTACATAGCGCTTAATGATTGACACGCAGGTCATACAAAAATTAAAGACAACCCTATGGCTCCTGCCGGTTGCCGTATACATCGACATGCAAGTCGATATTAACTATTACAACATGATCATCTCATACATCAAATATATCTCATCATGTCATTGGCCATATCATATCACATACATACCCTGCAAAAACAAGTGAGACGTCCTCTAAATTGTTGTTGCATGTTTTACGTGGCTGCTATGGGTATCTAGCAAGAACGCTTCTTACCTACGCAAAGCCACAACGGTGATATTTAAGTTGCTATTTAACCTTCTACAAGGACCGCCTTTGTCGAATCCGATTCAACTAAGATAGGAGAGGCAGACACCCGCCAGCCATCTTATGCAACAAAAGTCGCATGTCTGTCGATGGAACCGGTCTCATGTACGTGGACATGTAAAGTTGGTCCGGGCCGCTTCATCCCATAATACCGCTGAATCAAGAAAGACCAAGGAGGGAAGCAATCTAAACATCAACGCCCACAAACCCCTTTGTGTTCTACTCGTGAAAGCATCTACGCAAGAACCTAGCTCATGATGCCACTGTTGGGGAACGTTGCATGGGAAACAAAAATTTTCCTATGCTCACCAAGATCAATCTAGGAGATGCATCTACGAGGGGAGAGTCGGATCCACATACCCTTGTAGATCGCTAAGCGGAAGCGTTCAAGAACGCGGTTGATGGAGTCGTACTCGCCGCGATTCAGATCGCCGAAGATCCTAGCACCGAACGGACAGTGCCTCCGCGTTCTACACACGTACAGCTTGGGGACGTCTCCTCCTTCTTGATCCAGCAAGGGGGAAGGAGAAGTTGACGGAGAAACCCAGCAGCACGACGGCGTGGTGGAGATGGTGGTGGAGGAATTCCAGCAGGGCTTCGCCAAGCACTACTGTCTAGTTGAAGATCTCTACGGTGGAGGTAGGGCAGCGCCAAGGCATGAACTTGTGTTGCTGCCCTCCCTCTGCCTCTCTTTATATAGGGGGGAGAGAGGGGAGGGGGCGCCCCTAGGGTTCCCCTTAGGGGGCGGTGGCCAAGGCAGATGGGGCCGGCCAAGGGGGGGGGGCGGCGGCCAGGGCTAGGGTTCCCCCCCCCCAGGCGCCTTGCCCCCCAAGCCAAGGGGGTGCGGCTGCCCTAGGGGGGCCAGGCCCCTTAGGCGCAGGTGGAGGGGCCTAGGGGGGGCGCACAGCCCCTGTGTGGGCTGTTGCGTCTCCCCACTTATGGCCCATGAGGCCCGCAACACTTGCCGGGACCCCCGAAACCCCTTTCGGACATTCGACGACTCCCCGGTACTCCCCAGAACACTTTCGGACTCCGATCACTCTCATCCTATATATCAATCTTCGTCCCCGGACCATTCCGGAGACCCTCGTCACGTCCGGGATATCATCCGGGACTCCGAACAACCTTCGGTCACCATGCACTGTTCTCACTAACAACCCTAGCGTCACCGAACCTTAAGTGTGTAGACCCTGCGGGTTCGGAAACTATGCAGACATGACCGAGACACTCCCAGGTCAATAACCAATAGCGGGATCTGGATACCCATATTGGTTCCCACACGTTCCTCGATGATCCCATCGGATGAACCACGATGTCAAGGATTCAGGCAATCCCGTATACAGTTCCCTTTGTCTCGTCGGTATGTTACTTGCCCGAGATTCGATCGTCGGTATCTCTATACCTAGTTCAATCTCGTTACCGGCAAGTCTCTTTACTCGTTCCGTAATACATAATCCCGTGACTAACTACTTAGTCACTTTGAGCTCATTGAGATGACGTATTACCGAGTGGGCCCGGAGATACCTCTCCGTCACACGGAGTGACAAATCCCAGTCTCGATTCATGTCAACTCAACAGACACCTTCGGAGATACCTGTAGAGTACCTTTATAGTCACCCAGTTACGTTGCGACGTTTGGCACACACAAGGCACTCCTACGGTGTCAGTGAGTTACATGATCTCATGGTCATAGGAACTTATACTTGACATGCAGAAAACTATAGCGATAACTGATACGATCAAAAGCTATGTTTAACGTTTGGGTCTCGTCCATCACATCATTCTCCTAATGATGTGATCCCGTTATCAAATGACAACTCATGTCTATGACCTGGAAACCGCGGTCATCTTTGATCAACGAGCTAGTCCTGAAGAGGCTTACTAGGGACACAAAGTTTGTCTATTCATCCACACATGTATTTAAGTTTCCAATCAATACAATTATAGCATGGATAATAAACGATTATCATGAACAAGGAAATATAATAATAACTCTTTTATTATTGCCTCTAGGGCATATTTCCAACAGCACGGGGTCAGGTGGCTACTTCAAAGGCCGGCCGTTGTGGGACAAGGCCGAGAATGACCTGCTTGCTAAAGGGATCGAACCACAGACATTACACTGGCCAGACCGTTCAAGGACTTGGTTCTTTGGAGTTGGGGGAACATTGGACCCTATAACAGGGAAGTGCGTTTGGACGGAGGAGCAACTTGCAATACCCATCAAGCAGCTTCAGTTCTATATCGATGTAGCGCAGCAAGGGACGTTTGTTCCCGACAGAGAGAACGACGAGCTCACAATGGCCCTCGGGAATCCTGAGCACCCTGGACGGACACGAGGCATGCCAGGCTCCCTTTCGTGGAAGGCCGGGTTTCCCGACGCAGGCGGTTACAAATGCCGGGAGAGGAAGAAGAAAGTGGATGAGACCACATTGCACGCGCTGCACGCAAGAGTAAAAGCGCTAGAGGACGAGCGAGAAAAATCTCGCAGCAAGCAACTTGTCGAAGCTACCCTCGAAGCTACCCCGCCATCTCAGCGGAAAAGCAGCGTGGCTTCCATCGAGCTGCCTGACGAGCCTGTCTTGGATGCTCCAGCTGCTAGCTACCCCGTCGATGCTATCATGGAGTCTCAACATTGCCACCTTATGACGCAATGGATGCAATTCAAAGTCAAGGCGGCTATAGGCTCTATTTTTCCTTCGGAACCCGACGCAACTTTTCACTGCCGTCTGATTCCAGAAGGATATGCTAGGGTGATGGTGGATCAAATAACGAAGAGGTTTGAGGATCTAGAGCTTGACCACCCTACCGGTGAAGGGGAGACTCGGCTGGGTTCTTCTCTGAAGACTCCATGCCTATGGCGGAAGGACCTCGTCAACCTTGTGAACAGGACGCCTCCGGGGAGTCAGCGCACTCGACCTCCTCCTCCGCCTCCTCCTCCGGCAAGGGATCAGCGCATTCCATCTCCTTCTCCGGGTGATCTGGTGCATGGCGGCACTCCGCCTCCTTCTCCGCCTGCGCCGGCGCGTCCGAGCAGCCCGCCTCCTCCTCCGCGTGCGCCGGCGCGTCCGAGCAGCCCGCCTCCTCCTCCGCCTGCGCCTGCGCGTCCGAGCAGCCCGCCTCCTACTCCGCCTCGTCAGCAAGGCATGAAGAGAGCCGCCGACGCTCCGGCTGCTCCGACGCGTGGTAGCACCCCGCCTCCTCCTCCGCCTCGTAAGCAACAAAAGAAGGCAGCTGCTGGGACTGCTCAGGCATCTAGCAGTACAACCAGAGGTAGGAGGCAATACAGATACGGTCCATCTCTCAGGCCCTTAGAGAAGTTACCATACGAGAGGGCCGACGAGGAGAACGCGGAGATCTGTAAAGCCGAAGTGAAGGACTTTTTTGCAAAGAAACCTGTACCTCCAAAGCAGAAGATATATCCGGCGAGAGCGAAGCGCACTATTGATGCCCTAAAGAAACCACCACTGTCTCCGCCGAAAAGCAACTATGAGCGCATTATTCAAAAGTCATATGTCGAAGCATCACGGTCGGGAAGTACTTGCAGTGATCGAAGTTTAGCACAGAAAAAAAAAGTGGGAAACAAATTCCCCAGCTCGGCGAACAAGAGAACCAATCGTGCCCCCCGCTCAAGGTGTCTAGCGACATCGTCCCTCATCATCCGGGGATGGCGCCCGGTACCAATCTTGCAGATTACGTGTCCGATGATTTACTTCCTGATGTGTTAGAGGTGGATGATCACAAATACCAGTACGGGAAGCCTCTCGCCAAGATCCCAGAACTCTAACCACGATGATGCGAAGATTGCATGACTGGTACATGTAAACCTGCAGAGACTCTCGTGGCCAGGATACTCTGATGCTGAAAGTTACAGAGGAGCACGACCTCGTTGGAATTGATCTGTTGTCTATTACATTTGAGGAGTTCTTCAACATTTTCAATCAGAAGGCCCTCGATAAACCATTGATCACTTGCTACTGTCTGTAAGTACTAGTTCTGTTATCAATTAAGTCTCTATATATAGCTCAGCTCTTCATATTGCAAATATACTTCATTGCAAGTATATATAATTATCCTCACTATATTATGCAGGTTGAAGATCGTCGAATTTAGAAAAGCTGATATCTACGATATTGGCTTCATTAACACAAATCTCATAGATGAATATCAGGTAAACGATCATGCCAAATAAGCCGAGGCCAACTTGCTACAATCGTTGATAGTAAATCGAACAAAGATAAAATACTCTTTCCTTACAACTTCAAGTGAGTGTTACTATCTTGTGCATATTCGGTTTCCCTTAATTATATATTACTCGAGGTTATAGTAATTAATGTAATTGATGAGTTGTATGCATGCGTGCGCAGTTTCCACTATATTCTCCTAGAGATTAAGCTTGAGGAGGCACTAGTAACCGTCTTAGACTCGAGACGAAAAGATCCTGAGGAGTATGCGGACATGTCTAAAATGCTCAACAAGTAAGTTCAATCGATCATTACCGCACCATATCGGCAACTTTGTTCATTTTCCTGATATTAAGTAATTGTTTTCTTTGTCTCGCAGGGTTTGGAAAGAATTCGCCAAAAAAGTTACGGCAATGCCGCGGCAACTGCGATGGATTTACACGAAAGTAAGTATTCCTAGCTAGCTAGTTCCGCGCATCTCCCGTTGACTCTAGCTATACTTTCATCAATACCTTTATAATGCTTCATTATCACTTTGATTGACCTCTATTTCTTATAAAGTGCTTGTGGCAGCAAGCCGGGAATAATTACTGTGGATACTACGTCTGCGAGTTCATCTACAACGCAACAGCCAAGAATAGGCGGGGCTACTCTAAAAGACAATTTGAGGTGTGTAAGCAAAAATATTCACAATTTTATTTTATTACCATCATTTCGGGTGAGTTTAATTCATATATATATATATATATATATATATATATATATATATATATACCCCCTTCTTCAAATTAGATGTGGCACATGCGGGATGAACTCCTACCACAAGATCGCATACGGGCAATTCAAGAGGAATTGGCGGGGTTCTTTCTTGATCACGTCATCAATAAAGCCGAAGAATTCCATCTGGAATATAATTTAAGATGTTAGGGAATTGTAGTAAGAGATCTTATATTGTATGTATGCAGCCAGTAGCGTCGGATAGATATACCAAAACTTGTTGTTCGACCTATCTCTCTCGAAGAAGCAGAGAGGTCGATCTTCTGTACTTAATGGTTTCCTTCATTTGCTTACTAGCTAGTTTGTGGAGTCCTCCGATCTATACGTATATATATAGAACGTAGCGTCGACCAAGCACGGAGATAAGAGAGGACACTTCTCTCTATTAGCGGGCTAACACAATATATGAAACCCCTAAATTAACGCTACAAAACCCTCCAACCCCCTCCCCCTTTCAAAAAAAAACAAAAACCCGAGCCACTGAACTGCTGACGCGTGGAAGCTTATTTGTCCCGGTTGGTGCTACCAACCAGGACAAAAAGCCCCCCCTGCCTGGGCAAGCCGCAGTTGCCACGTGGAATACCATCTGTCCCGGTTGGTATAAGAACCGGGACTAATGGTCAAGGGCATTTGTATCGACCATTTACTCCCGGTTCCCCAACTGGGACTAATGGCCCTTACGAACCGGGATAAATGGCCCTTTTTCTACTAGTGTCTAATTCTATAGGGCAGACAACCTTCTTTGCTTCGTACGTAGTGTCGGGCAATTCGTTGTCCTTTGGAAACATCATCTTTAGCATTATCAGCAACTTTTCAAATCCCTTGTCAGATAAACCGTTCTCTGCCTTTCATTGCAGCAATTCCAGTGTGGTACCAAGCTTTTTCTTGTCAGCTTCAAAATTTAGGTACAATGATTTCTTGTGATCCTCTAAAATGCGCTGCAAATTCAGCCTCTCCTTTTCACTTGCACAGTTTCTCTTTGCATTGGCAATGGCCACACAAAGATCATCTGCGGGCTCATCTGATGCCTCTTCTTCAGATTCTTCCTGCATTGCCGGCTCAGCTTCTTCCCCCATTTTTGTACCATCGTATTCAGGGAACCCATGGCCAGGATAGCTTTCGTCGTCCTCTTCCCCTTCATTCTCTTCCAATAGGACCCCTCTTTCTCCGTGCTTGTCCAAACATTGTAGTGGGGCATGAAACCGGACTCAAACAGGTGGACGTGAATGGTTCTTGACTTAGAGTAGTTCCGATCATTCTTACAGATAGCACATGGACAACACATAAAACCATCTGCCCGCTTGTTTGCCTCAGCCGCAATCGGAAAAGTATGGACGGATTTAATGAACTGGGGAGAGCATCGGCCATCGTACATCCGTTGCCGGCTCATCTTCATTACACAACACCGAAAAGACCAAATTAATACAAGTTCATACACACTTATTCTCATAAAACAACATACACACTCTCTAGCTAAAACATTTAAATGCAACAACAAATGTGGTCAAGATCACAACTAAGGTAACAATTGATCCAACGGCATAATGGTACCAAGCCTCACTATCAATGGCATATTTTCTAATCTTTCTAATTTCAAGTGCATTGCATCCATTTTCAAGCGCATTGCATCCATCTTGGTCTTGTGATCATGAACGACATCGGCAACACGCAACTTCAATTCTTTCCAATTTTTTCTTCAAGTAATTTTTTTTTTACTAAATTTAACCTCTCGACAAGAGGGTCGGTTGGAATTTCCAGTTCACATACCTCCTAGATAAAAATATCCATGTCAACTTGCTGGGCATAATTTGTCATAAACACGAAATGCAACAAATATTTATAAAAGAGAATATACCACATCCGAGTCATAAACCGGACGAGGGCCGACGGGGATGGATATACGGGTAAGAAAATTATACAAATAACTATCTAAATCACACAAACATGAATTTTATTTTATATAAAAAGGATAAGAACAAGAGGCCCACCAAGGTGTTGCCGGCGACGTGACGGTGTGGGTGATCGATGGTGGTTAGGATGGGGACGGGTAGGCACTAAGTAAACACACATACACATGCAAACTAAGAAGTTAATTTGAGCTCAAATTGCATATAAATCGAATAAACTACCACATATAAACACTGTTAAACTAAAACCCACAAATCACTATACTTATAGAGCATTGCAATAGCTAATATAGCTATGAGAGATGAAATGACAAAGTTGCTAACCTTTGTGAACACATGGATGGATGGGGTGCCTTCAAACCATGACAAATATTTGCAAAAATGGAGGATGAGCTCCAGCAAGAGTGGAAGAACACAGAGCTCGGGTTCGACGAAGGGTTTATATAGGAGCATCTTTAGTCGCGGTTGGTTATACCAATCGCGACAAAAGCTGCATCTATAGTACCGGTTCATGACACGAACCGGTACTAAATGTGCTCGTGGGGCCCCAGCCTGACAAAGGCCTGCCAGCACCCCTTTAGTCCTGGTTCATGTCAAGAACCGGTAATAGAGGTTCAACACGAACCGGGACTAATGAGTGCCGCCCCCCTAGCCATTGGTACCGGCCCTAATGGTCACATTAGTGCCGGTCCGTAATTGAACCGAGACTAATGAGGTGAACATAAGCTCATTTTCTAATAGTGACAGAATGGCATTGGCCGAGGAGAAGAAGGCGGAGGTCGAGGCCCATAGGGTGCAACCTGAGGAGAGGAAGCAAGTCATGGTCGAGGAGAGATTGGCTGAAGAGAAAGAAGAATAGATGATGTTCATGGATAAAAGTGGCATGGACGCGAAGCAAAAAGGCATTTGTTGAGATGTACAAAGATCAAATTTTGGCCAAACGATGCATGAATTTGGTGAGCTTGATGGGTGGTGGTGCCGAGTTGTGGCATGGATGCCTTGGGAATAGGCATGAGTGGAATGGGAGGATTCATGGGACAAGGCATGAGTGGCATGGGAGGAGGCTTGAGCGGCATGTGAGGTGACACGAGAGGCATAGAAGTTCGCATGAGCGACATGGGGGTGGCATGGGAGGAATAGGTGGCTATATGGGTGGTTTGATGAACATGATGAACGGTAGCTTTGGAGGAATGAGGACCGCCATGGGAGGTTTGAGTGGCGACATGAATGAGTGGCGAGGAGAGGATTGAGTGGTGACGTGAGGAGAGGATTGAGTGGTGACGTGAATGCTACAATCCACAACAATGAAGGAAAAATAAGATGAACCAACAATGAGGAAAAAGAAACTACGAGTGGCGAGGAGGGTTGGGAAACCACATTTCTTTTCTCTATGTTTGATCACGCACTTTTGCTGATGTTGGCACTATGTTTTCGACTTGCATTCGAACTTCACATGCGGATGGAAAGTTTAATTTTGTATGTTATTGCGTGTTGTAATTTTGCAAGGTTAAGTTGAAAAATTTGTATAATTATATGCATATTGTAGTTGGAATGCATACATGAATTGTAATTCAAAATCATATACAAATCGTGGTTCGGCTCAGTGCGGCAGCCGTGCGGCTGCCCTATTTTAGGGCTGCTGTTGGAGATGGCAACTTCTCATGCCCTAAAAAACCAGTTTTTGTGCCCAAAACACTTTACCCCGGCACTTTTTTGTGCCCTAAAATAGGGAAACTGTTGGAGATGCAGTTAGGCATGAAAATTTGGAACCATGAGATTCGCAACATTGAAACAAATATAAATGTGTGTTGCTTTTTCAGGGAACTTGTCTTATAAGTTAGCTCTAGCAATAACACCTCATGGCTTCCTCTTGTTTTCCTCCTAACCCTAGGTGGCCCATGGCGGGGAGGTGAATCAAGGTGCCTCCACGCTGGTTACTCGATTAAGTTATGGTTTTCTAGTCTTCATAGGTGCGATGCTCGGATGGATGGCGATGCATCTTCTTCAAGTTTGTCTTCTCGGCTTTGATCATCCTCGAGTTTGTCTGTGTGGACGTAGTTGGCGGAGCTCTAGAGTGGATTCCTGTCAGCTCCGTGGGACATTGAGGTTAGGCTTTCTCTTCATGTGACGAGATTTGATGTCAGATGCTTCAGATCAATGACTGCGGCTCCAGGACATAGGTCTTTACCGACACGTGCACGAGGACTTCCATGTTGTCATCGATAAGGTCTAGCCGGCTCCGATGGGGAAGCGACGATAGTGGCACGTTGGCAGCTTGTTCTCGTGGTAGTAGTTGTCGTTCAGTGTCTGAGAATCTTGTTGTAATATTCATTTTGTTTGATATGCTTTGTTCTTCCAGTGAACTTCTATAATAAATACAATTCATCCGAAAAAATCTAGCTCGAGCAATCATTACAACATGAAGTGTATGAATGATCGCTGGAGCTCAGTTACAACTTATTCCTGATATATATGTAACAATTATACCGTACGTTCCCTACTTTGATGGGTCATTCGTTTCAGGTGCGTCCCTACAAGAATGCAACTAAAACCAATTTATTTAGGGAAGACAAGATTACCACAACAAGCAGCTGGAAGGAAGTAGTGTAAATATCAAGGTAGCACCACAATTTTTAAGAATGATTTAGAAGACAAGGAATTTAGGAATTTATTACCTTAAACAAATATATCATGGTAGATGGTTACAAATCAAGTGCAGAAATAGTACAGGTAGCAGCTGCCAATGAAGTTAGCTCCATATACCATTCATCCTACCTAACAACCAGCTTGGAAATAGTGCGCCACAGCCGCTTTACAAGAAAACTCGAGGGCTACATGTATATACATCTCAAAGTTTCCATTCATCATCAGGACACATCTTCCTCTATTGTTGTATCTCTTATTTTAGCCAAAATCTCTCTAAAGTCTCCCGATAGCATCTACCGCACAACTAAAACTATGCGAGAACCTTTGTGGCGCAACATTTTCTCCTTGTCTGTCTTCAGGGCAAAAATAAAATTGAGCATGTAGGCATGAGAGGCAAAGGGAAAGAAAGAGTCCTAGATGATGTTGAATATTTTACATGGGACTCTGACTCAGCTACTAAGTTGTCCATTTCCCATCCATCCTCTCCAATGGCGCTGCGCCTCTTATGCTAGAAATATAGTCACGGTGAAGTGCACGGTGATCACCACGGCGAGGGGGCTCGTATTTGGTCTCCATCAGGATGGCCCATCTCTAAATGAGGTCATGCTCTTAGCATGCCGGGACTCGAGTCCTGAGGTCACCAACAAGAAATTAAGTATCACCTTCTTCTTGTTGGGTGATTGCCTACCGGCTGGGCCTGTGGTTCTTACTGTAAATTTGAGAGTTGCATTGTTAGGAAGCTCGTACACTATAAATCTTCCATCATACAGCACATCCTTTTTGTACTTAATTTTGCTCACTGCAGTCAACTTTAACAATCTAGCACTATTTCTCTCTTCGTCTGGCGTTAATAACATCAAGAATTGTTTAATTCTTGAATAATGAATTCCATTGCAACTTTCTCAATATACTATAACCTCTGGATGTATACATGTTTTCTATGAAAAATTGCTACTGATAATCAACACTTAATTCTCTCACCACGAGAATGAAGTGCTAGCGTATTTCTGCATTTTCCATAGCCTACAAAACGGTTGGTATCAACTCAATCCATACTAAACCAACACAAGTGCATCATAGGCCGTATCCCAGTTGTTGATTTACAGTAGATAGACCATGGCCTCAAAGAAACAGTTTTTCAATGCTAAATTAGACCTACATGTCACTAATTAAAACAGATTTTGCAATGGTGAACAAGAACCAAATGCCACAAGTCGCAGGCCATAAGACTGACACACCAGCAGATCTCACAACGACAACTACTCAAGATACATGGCAGCCTTCTTCTCAACAACACCAAATGAAATCTGATTCACATATAATAACGTACACGAGAATATATGGCATTACCAGCTCCAGGTACATAGCATTCTAATTCTTAACCAACTAATACACACAAAAATATAAAACGGGCAGTATGCTCAACTGGATGACAATCTTTTGCTGAACCAATTCACCATCCCCCCACCCCCGCGTCGCCCCTCTCCCTGGTGACACGGGGGGTTCCACTCCGGCACCACCCTCCTCCCCCTCACCTCGCCGCCGCCTGAGGAGCCCGCCGGCGAAGCCTGGTCAGGCTCCAGGGAGGGTGGCGGCGGGGCCTCTCCCTGCGAGGCGTGGGGACGGATCTGGCGCGCTGGATCTTGGCCGGAGCGCCGGCTCTGCTCCGGAGGTTCTGGCTCGCGGACGGGGTGGCTCCGGGGCTGGCTTGCGCGGGAGGGCTTGTCTGCCGCGGATCTGGCGGTGCTTGAGGCCCGGGCGCTGGCGTCGGCTGTGGGCGGCGGTTGGGACTCCGGGCGGCGGCCTTGGTCCGGGCTCCGGCGTGGCCTGGATGTGGACGGTGTGCGTTCGTGCGGCGGCGCTCAGCCCCTGGATGCGCGCATGGGGTGCGGATTGACGGCTGGGCGTGGCTGCGGCAGGCGCGCGGCGGGCGCGGTCGCCGGCTGGGCGTGGCGGTTGGCTGCTCTGGAGCGCGAGGTGCACTGCAGGTGTTGCTTCGCGTTGCGACTTTGGTGGCTGCGGTGGTGGTGGTCATGGTGGTGCTGCGTTGGTGGTTGGCGGCTACGGCCAGGGGGGCGGTGCGTGTCTGCTCATGGTGGATCGTGGGATCCCGTGGCAGATTGAGGTCGGCCTCGGCAGGTAGTGGTTTGATGGGCGGCGGTCGGTGGCTGTAGGTGGTCATCTCCGGGAGAAATCTTTGCTCCGGTCTTCATTGGAGCCGGTGACGGCGGCGCCCGCGGGTGCCGAGATCTTTCTTGGAAGCGTCATCGTGGAGGTGCTTCTGCTTCTCCCCACGGCTTTGGCTCCGGAGGGAAACCTCAGATCCGCTTGATCGGGCGATGGAGGCGTCTTCGCGTCTTTCTCCTCCTTGGCGGCATCGTCTCTGAGCCGGCAACGACTGGGAGACCGGTGGATGGCGGCATCTTCGCCGTGTGGGTTGCGGCATCTTCGCCGTGTGGGTTGCGGCATCTTCGCCGCGTGGTTTGCTGAGGCGGCCTTTTCGGGGGCGCTGAGGTCTGGTTGGCAACGATGATGGCGTCAAGAGGAACTCTGGTCGCGGCTCGGGCTTCGGTAGTCGGATCTTCCCGACGTGTCCGAGGTGCTCTTTAGGGCACGGTCGGCGCAAGTCCTGCTTATTCTCCTTGTGATGATCGTCGTCAGAGTCGGAGCTGTCGGTTGCTTGCGCGTGTGGCCTTCTGTTGGCATGTGCCGTCATGGTTCCTGTGCAGCTGTTTGCGGGTTGACTTTGACGATGAAGGTCTACGGTGAAGTCGGAGTCGCCCGTTCGGAGGTAGCCGGTGATGACGATGACGCTTGTGACTGTTCGGCGGATGTCATTTCCTCTTTGTAGCTCTGTGATCCCATGTCGGTGGCTAGGTTGGCCGGTGGTACCCATTTTATGTGGGTTGGATTGTATCGGTTTTAGCCCGGTTTTCCGTCAATTAACCGGGCAATTCTCACTTCTTAATTAATGAAAATGGCAAGTCTTTTGCCTTGTTTCAAAAAAAAAAAGGGGGGGCAGTTAGAACTACTATCAGAAACTAAGGAACTGCGGCTCTTGGATATCATTTCAGGATGACATACTCTTGGACAGCAGCAGCTTCGGATTGGAAATGGCGGTCTAACTTGTTGCCTGCCAAATGCTGGCCGGCAACTGATAGGTTATCTCCAAGTAATTCAGCTAGAGAAAAGCCCCATGTCGAGAAGAAAAACTGCAGGAACTCAACTACTCGAGCCGGAGGTCTTCTCATGTCCTGCTATTGTTACCCGAAACATAAACTTATTCTCCAAATGCCAAGCCACAGACGGGTATGCAACAAAACCACAAGACAAGTGACTGGTACATTAAAAGGTAAAATAATGCATACAGTCCACCAATACATTTTTTTATTTCAGGAAAGCTCGAGTAACCCAGTTAAATGTCTTCATAGCCCATATGGCCATTTTATATCTGTGTTCTAGTAAAACATATCGTTATTGGACAAAAGCCAAACAAGCACAAATCGCTAAATGTTAGCTTTGGGTAATTCATACAAAAATAAAATGTTCACTGTGATTAATCAGAAATAATGATAGTCGCACAAAGTATTGGCTTAAAATTTAAGTGATGAATAGCATGATTCAATATAATAGCGAATTTCAGAAGTAAAAAATAAGTTTTAGCAATCTCATACATAATATAGTAGGAAGTTAACCAATGACCATAGCAAAAAAAAACACTATGATATTCGGCACTTCTGAGAAATTGGAAGTAAATTTTAGGATTTATGGGACTATCATAATATTTCAGGACAAGTGGGAACTTTAACTAGGCTAGGCATGTTTCAGGCAGCTCGTATACATGATATTCGGTACTTATGTAGATCCAGTTTGTAGTTTAGGAAACAGTGATATAGCAGAATGAGAAAGTACGTCATGCCAACAAGTATATTTCAGCATCACAGATTGTTGTTAAGAGACTGTATATGGGGCGAAACAAGTTCGGGAAGCACGATATCTAGTGCCTACACAAGCTTTAATGAAAGGAACCATTCTATGAACTCATGTGCCATAGGCTATGACTAAAAATTTACAGTGATGTCCACATGCGACACTTATAGTACCTGGACATGTTATAGTACCGCCCTCAACACCAGCTCCGGACTTACTCGTCAGATCTCGGAGTGTGGGGAAGCTACACTGAGACTGAGGCCACTAACCTGCAAGGCAGCTGGTTGCAGGGAGGCCTGAACAGTCCTCTGGTTGTCTGCGGCGCTGTGCACTGGTTATGCCTGACCGACACCGGGTCCTATGTCCCTAAGCTTAATGTCAGGGCACAAAAGGTGCTGGTGACGAATCTCCCAAAGAGCTTTCCAAACAATGGGCAGCACCCAGAACTTCTAGCAACATCGTCGACAGACAGAAACGTTCTCTTGCTCGTCGCCACCGATGTCAATTTGTCAGCTTGGGTAGAGTCGAAGCATACGACTATGTGGCAGCAACGACCAAATGTGGTGACCGAGACAATTTTGCGATTCCTTGACAAGGCAGGCGGGAGCTGCGTTCCACCGACGAAGCCAGTCCAATCAATTTAGTGTGGTTCGCCGTGGGGAGTGGAACCATGCTCATCAGCGCATGTGGCGGTTTCTTCTGTCTCAACCTGCACTCTATGAAGATCTTGAGGTGGTTCTTGGATTGTAGGGTCCAATACATGACCCAGAATAATATCCCCTATGAGATGAGTTTGACAGCTTGGGTTCCAACATTCAGTAGCACTTTGTGATTAATTCGTTATGTTTCCGGTTTCAGTTTCAACTTCATCAACAACTATAGAAGCACGTGTGTACAACTTTGTTGAGAAAAATGATTCAATTTTACTAATTTTCATTGCCCCTTCACCAGAAAATTGATATCCCATAATAATGTAGCTCTATAGTCTTATTAGTTTTATATGTACTTGTGGGAGCATTTTGTTTTCTTTCATCTGAATTGTGATGTCCTCCTATTTTCCCTTGAACCACTGCATGCTGAAAGATCGATCAAATGGATGTTGACATATAAAGATTTTGTATGATTCCTAGACGACGGGTTCTGTGACTGCTTGGACCATGTCGCCGCCTACGAATGGAAAGGACTGACCGCTTGCGGCTGCACTAAGTCGCTGCTGGTCAAGACCTCCCGGTATGGAGCAAGTATAATTCATTGTTAATTCTGGTGGTAAAGTTTTGATCTTCACATCGTTATTTCTCAAACTGGTGCTAGTTTACGATGACGATTCCATGTTAATACTATAATTTGGTCGGTTTACGGCAAGGAAGTGATGTTTTATTTAAATTTTTTTGATCAGATGGTTTATTATTTCTTACATACACACATTTCGCAGTCGACATCGGGGTCAGGTATATGCCTAACCCACCCATTGGGTCTGAATATATCATTGGCTGCAATCTTAACTGATGGCTTCAGACGTATTTATTTTCTGTATCAGAAGATCATATATTTGATACGGTGAATAGTCCTATGTGTCCAAAAGAAATACCACATTCTTTCCGTGTGGTTCAGAGAAACCGAGCAGAGCAAACATAATGCTTCTGGATTCTACCATTGCCCATTATAAAGTATCATAATACTAGTTAGTCACGGTAGCGAAATATGATTTCTTTTGTGTTCTTAGCATGGACCTCACACTCCTTTATCGAAAAACGCTTTCGCCCGGATTTATATATAAAGCACCAACCACGCCTTACAACCAACATGACAACCAGAGACGGAAAATACAATAGATACAAGGCACTACGGAATAGCTAACGAGCTACGAAGAACCAAAAAGGACTTCGGAGCCCACGACAGTTACAGATCATAGTTAAACACAGGGTTTAGGGTTTTGCGTGGGTGGTTGACATCCAGCCTCACGTCGCAATATATAGATGATCACAATACAGTTGCATACGTATACAAATACATGTACATGTACAATATGCTAGACCCTATATTTACATGGCTCCCTCAATCTGAACTACATACAAGATCCAGATTGGTTCTGAAGCGGTCTAGCATTTGTCTAGTAGCGGGTTTAGTAAATACATCCGCTAACTGATCATCTGTAGAACTAAACCTGACTTCCAGTTCACAAGCCGCTACTCGTTCTCTCACAAAATGGAAATCAATCTCAATGTGTTTAGTCCGAGCATCAAACACTGGATTCGTCGTCAGGTAGGTTGCCCCTAAGTAATCACACCACAATATAGGAGTGCGCCATCATGGGACTCCAAGTTCCGTGAGAACTGATCTATCCAAATGGCTTCAGCCGCGCCATTGGCCAATGCCTTATACTCTGCCTCGGTGCTTGATCTCGAGATTGTGGGTTGCTTCTTCGAACTCCAAGATACAAGATTGGGTCCAACAAGTATAGTAAAACCACCAGCAGAGCGCCTATCATCAACACAACCTGCCCAGTCTGCACCGATGAATATACTCACTCCAGTAAACCTGGACTTACGAATCCGTAGTCCCATGTCTAGCGTACCTTTGACATATCTCAGAATACGCTTGACTACTTCCCAATGATCCACCGTTGGCTGTGACAGGAACGGACACACTTTGCTCACTGCGAAGAAGATATCTGGACGAGTGAGGTTCAGATACTGAACTGCTCCAACCAGACTAAGATACCGAAAGGAGTCATCTCTACCCAGTAGTGCACCACTATGACGTGAGAGACTCTCGGACGTAGCAAACAGAGTGGAAGTGGCCTTGCAGTTCTCCATGTTGACGTGATGAAGAAGATCCAAAGCATACTTTTTCTGCGTCAAGGCCATGCCCCCTAAATGAAAGGACCCTTCCAAACGAAGAAAGTACTCGAGGCGACCCAAATCTTTGTTGGGAAAGCTAGCAGACAACGACTGCACAAGACGATCCACCGCGGCGGGGTAGAGCCAGCAATCACAATATCATCAATGTACACAAGCTTGTATATATGTATAGCACCCTGAGAGAAGATGAACAGAGATGCATCTGATCTGGAGGCAACAAAAGCGAGTTGCGAAAGACGCTGACTCAAACGAGCATACCAGGCACGGGGCGACTGCTTGAGACGATAAATAGACCGCTGAAGTTTGCAGACATGAGAGGGATACGTGGCATCCTCGAACCCAGGCGGCTGCTGCATGTACACATCTTCGGCCAAGAACCCATGGAAAAAGGCATTGCTCACATCAATCTGCCGGAGGCTCCAACCACGAGACACAACAAGAGACAGAACCAAGGGAACCGTGTCAGGTTTCACCACCGGGCTAAATGTATCTCCATAGTCAATCCCATCCTGTTGAGTGAAACCGTGAGCAACAAGACGGGCTTTGTGCTTATCAACAGACCCATCCAGACAATGCTTGGTTTTGAAATTCCACTTGCAGCTCACAATATTAACACCAGGTGGCCGAGATACCAACACCTAGGTGTTAGTGTGACAGAGAGAAGCAAACTCCTCGGACATGGCGGCACGCCAGGCAGGTTCACCCAGAGCATCACGATGGGAAACCGGTGCGGCGAAGAAGGCACGGCGGCGGGAATCATACCGAACTATGCCATCAGTGTAAGACTTCTCCTTGCGCGTATGATCACGATGACGTGTAATCATAGCATGCACCGGAGCTGCGGCGCCGGTAGGAGAAGATGGCGGCGACGAGTGCTCGGCCGAGGGTGTCACGGCTGAGGAGACCTCAGCAAGAGATGACACGGGCCGAGAGACGACAGCGGGCTGGACCAGCCCAGGCGAAGGTGGCGGCCCGGGCGACGCACCGGGCGAGGGTGTCGACCCAGCCACGCCGGGCGAGGGTGCGCCTGGCAAAGGTGGCGACCCAGCCGCGCCGGGCGAGGGTGGCGACCCAGGCGCATTCGTGGTACCGCCATCTCGCGAGGCAGCAGCGCCCGCCTCGGGCAGTGGGACATGTATGTCATGAGCATGCACGTCGGGCTCATCAGGCGGCGGCGGAGAAGCAACATGTACCTAAGGGGAACTGAAAACAATAGAACCTACAGAGGACAAGTTAGGTGACAAATAGGACAAGTCATATTTACGCACATGGACATCCGGAACCGGTTCTTCTCAGGGAAAAGTGAGGGCATGTTCAAGAGAAGCAAGATCAACTAAGACGCCAGGTTGGGAGTAAGGAAACACAGTCTCGTCGAAAGCAACATGACGAGAGATGTATATATGACTGGAGGTACGATCAAGACACTTATAGCCCTTATGCAAAGGACTATAGCCAAGGAAGACACACAGCTTGGAGCCGAACTCAAGCTTGTGAGCATTCTACTTGCGGATGCTAGGCCAGCAAGCACACCCAAAAATCCGAAGAGAGGAGTAGTTGGGCTGAACATGAAACAGACGGAACCGAGGTGTGTCCTTGTGGAGAACTGGAGTGGGCATACGGTTGATGAGGTAACTTGTCGTAAGGAAAGCCTCATCCCAAAGCCGTAGTGGAAGAGAGGAGTGCGCAAGCAAGGCAACGCCGGTCTCGACCAAATGTCGGTGTTTGCGCTCAACAATACCGTTCTGCTGAGAGGTATATGGACATGACACTCTGTGAGAGATTCTCGTGCGTTGAAAGTAGCGATGGAGTTTGTGGTATTCACCGCCCTTGTCGGACTGAACAACCTTGATTTTATAATCCAAAAGACGTTTGACATGAGCCTGAAAATTGTAGAAAACTTGCTCAACATCAGACTTGTGTTTAAGCAGATAAATCCAGGTGAAGCATGTGTAGTCATCAATAAAACTAACATAATACTTGTACCCTCCCGACGAAGCAAGAGCGGGACCCCAAACATCTGAACGTATTAATTCAAGAGGTACAATAGTGATATGAAACAAAGTAGAATAAGGTAGTTGATGACTCTTAGCACGCTGGCAGGCATCACAAACTAGCAACGAATTATTTGAACTAGAACACGAAAGTTCATGACTCCGAACAATGGAAGTGACCATATTATTAGTAGGATGACCAAGGCGTTGATGCCATTGTGATGGGAAACTCGAACACCGGGGGAGGCACGGCGAGACGATGAAGATGACGAATGAGCGAAGGGGACCGGGTAAACCCCCCCGTAACTTCTACCGTGAAGGATGACGAGCCTGGTTGCTTTGTCCTTAACAAGGAAAAAACTACGATGAAATTCAACAAACACGTCATTATCACAAAGAAGACGATAAACAGAGAGTAGATGCTGGCTGATGTGTGGAACATGAAGGATGTTACTCGGTTTAAGAGATGAACCGGGTAAACGGGAATGACCAATGTGTGAAATAGACAAACCTGCACCATTGGCCACCTGAATCGGATCCTTGCCGTCATAGCGCTCGTGAACCTGGAGGCGCTCAAGGTCATTAGTCAAGTGATCCGTAGCCCCGGTATTTAGCACCCAAGGAAAGTCAACGGTGTTGGCGGAGGCCGAGTTGGCAGAGCGGGAGTTGTGGTCCTGATCATAGCGCTTGCGACAGTCATCTACTTCACGGCCCCAGTTCTTGCAAATTTGACACCAGGGACGCCAACGGCTACGACGCCCACCTGCGCCGCGGTTGTTGCCGGTGTTGCCGCCTCCACCTTGCCAGCCATTGCCGGCATAAGCAGCGTTGCGGTCACGGCCGCCGGTGTTGCCGCCATTACCACCCTGGCGGCTCTGCCCTGGCTGGCCATGTCCATCAGTCGGGCGCTCCCCACCTTCGGAGGGATAGTGATCGAAGTAGGGCGCACGTCCACCCGCACCATGCGAACCAGAACGGGTCATGGCATTCGCGGAGGGAGACGACCCCTCCACCGCACTCTGCTGTGCCTGCAGCGCCTCGAAGGACAGAACCAATGAATAAAAACTGGAGTAGGGCATGGGTGCGTTACTCACGCCCAAGGAGGTGGCGATGGAGTTGTAGGCGGAGCCGAGGCTGGTGAGCATGTGATCGATGAGCTCATCATCGCGGATCGTAGGGCCGGCGACAGCCATAGTGTCGGCCAGGGCCTTCATCTTGTGCATGTATTCCGCGGCGGACCTATCGTCCTTCCTCAGCGACTGAAAGTTGCCGCCGGATGTGATGGACATTGGCGCGGCTTTGGGCGCCGAACATGGCGGCGACGGCTGTCCATACCGCATGTGCCGACTCACAACCAATGAGTTGGCATGCAATATCCTCATTCATGGAGGTGAGAAGAAGCCCCTTGACGCGCTAATCTTGAACCCACCATTGGTGGTACTCCGGGTCGGTGACGGTGGTAGCAGCGTCACCGGTGCCGACGACGAGTGTTTTGGCCGATGCCGCCTTGGAGCCATCAAGGTGTCCGCGGAGGTTGGCACCGGCAAGAACGGTGCTGGTGATGCCCGCCCCAAAGCATGAAGTTCTGGCGACCGAGGCGGACGGAGATCGACGGGATGGCGAGCGCGGCGGGGATCGTGGCGACGAGGGAAGAGACGATTGCACCAGCGGTTTGGGCGACGGACAGGGCAGCGGATGACATTGCAGCGGCGGCGTGGAGGAGAACGTCACGTGGTGCGACTGAGGAACTCGCGGCAGCGGCGCGTAGGAAGCAGCGCGCGGGGGCAGCGGACGGGCAAAGCTAGCTAGCTAGCTAGCAAGCAGCTGGATGGATTCGTGCGTATGCGTGTAGCTAGCTAGCAAGCGGCGGCGGCGACGCGGAAGATGGGATCGGGCGGCTGCGCGAGGGACGTGCGGCGGCGGCCCGACTTGGCTGATACCAACTTAAACGTAGGGTTTAGGGTTTTGCGTGGGTGGTTGACATCCAGCCTCACGTCTCAATATATAGATGATCATAATACAGTTACATACGTATACAAATACGTGTACATGTACAATATGCTGCTAATATTTTTTAAATAATACATTTTTTTATAAATTATCATAAATATTACACTGGATAAAAAAATTCAAAAATAATACACCGTCGGCCCGCTGCAGGCCGACTGGGCCGAGTCGGCCCACAGCAGGCCGATTGGATTCCAGTCCACTGTGGGCTGATTGGGTCCTGTCGGCCAACTGTGGGCCGACTGAAGCTAATTGGGTCGCTGTGGGCTAATTGTTTTTGCAAAAAAAGTAGGCATAAAAATATATGTAAAAATATATTAATCATGTAATTAAAAAATGTTAAACGTGTATAAAAAATGTTCCTGATGTATACAAAAAATGTACAATATACATGCAAAAAAGTTGACTAAAAAATATGTTTTAAAAAGTGTTAAGCATGTATTTAAAAATTGTTAAATGCGTGTATAAAAAAGTTCCTTATTTGTACATAAAATATAGAATGTGTATGAAAAAAATTTGACACCAAAAAAATATGTTTGAAAAGTTGACATTTTTTTCAAAGACATGATTAAAAATTGTTAAATGTGTGTATAAAAAATGTTCCTTATCTATACAAAAAATATAGAATTTGTATGAAAAAAAGTTGACACCAAAACAATATGTTTATAAAAAATGTTCCACTTCCATACAAAAGGAGCA
Organism: Secale cereale; assembly: GCA_902687465.1. Taxonomy (NCBI): domain Eukaryota; kingdom Viridiplantae; phylum Streptophyta; class Magnoliopsida; order Poales; family Poaceae; genus Secale; species Secale cereale. Next base: position 896,810,759 of record LR738712.1, read on the forward strand.
ACCAATCATACTTAGGTCTGTGATGCTCTCATACCGGATCCGGAGCTGGAATATTTTGTTATACACATTTAACCTTTCATTCCAATACATGAAATATTTTTTTGTACTCGTTGAACATTTTTTCAAATACATGATTAACATTTTTTTTCAAACATATTTTTTGGGTGTCAACTTTTTTTCATACACATTCTATATTTTTTGTATAGATAAGAAACATTTTTTCAAATACATGATTAACATTTTTTTCAAACATATTTTTTTGGTGTCAACATTTTTTCATACACATTTTATATTTTTTGTATAGATAAGGAACATTTTTATACACACATTTAACAATTTTTAAATACATTATTAACACTTTTTAAAACATATTTTTAGTCGACTTTTTTGCATATATATTGTACATTTTTGGTATACATCAGGAACATTTTTTTATACACGTTTAACATTTTTTAATTACATGATTAACATTTTTTTAAACATATATTTTTTATGCCTACTTTTTTTGCAAAAACAATTAGCCCACAGCGAGCCAATTAGCTCCAGTCGGCCCACAGTGGGCCGACAGGACCTAATCAGCCCACAATGGGCCGACAGGGGCCAGTCGGCCAGCTGTAGGCCGACTGGAATCCAATCGGCCTGCTGTGGGCCGACTAGGCCCAGTCGGCCTACAGCGGGCCAAAGGTGTATTATTTTTGAATTTTTTTATCCAGCGTAATATTTATGAAAATTAATAAAAAATGTATTATTTTAAAAAAATTAGCAATATGCTAGACCCTATAATTTACAATCATGACATGGACACACCCGTGACAAGGGAGCTAATCGTCGTTGGTGGAGAGCCATGCTTGGTGGCCTCCCAGGGCCAGCCGGTTCAGCATCCGAATCTGCCACCAAAGAGGGCACCCCCACCCTATCCTCCTGGATCGAAGGACGTCGACCCATCAACAAGCAAAGCAGCTCACCCCCGAGCATGCTTGGACCGGCGAACCAGTTGCCAGGAGAGAACAACCGCCCTGGCGACCTAACCTCTGAAAGAAACCCATACATCACCACCGTCTCAGGGCAAGACGCAGAAGCCCACCGCGGCTTTAAAGCAGGAATCGTACTGAAGAAGCAGACCGACACCACGCAAAATCCTAGACCGCTGATCACCCAAGACGACGCCTTCAAGAAGTTCATGACGATGACGTGTCATCGCCACCCCGATCTATAAATTCTATGTTTTCGCCCGAGACCAGGAGGCGGAGGGCAGGGAGTAAGTATCGATGTCGCCTACCAGAGGAACAATAGCGCCACGGGCATCGTCAACGTCGTGTCCGGCATCGCCGGCCAAGGATTTCCCCCCACTCAGAGCCCACACCCAGCGCCTCGCCACCGAATCGGACGCTAGGATGACGCCCACATCTCGGTCGGTCGAGGAAGACAAGTCGTGAGAGCCTCCAACTTCAAATAGAGATCTACGATCGCCACAACCTTGCCGCCCAGCACAGCCAAGACCAGCGCACCGCAGCACCAGGGGCACAACCTGATGTGGGAGAAGCGCCTCTCTGACCGTGGTCGCCGTCACCAGCGACACCCGCAGCCCCGAGTGGAGCAGATCGACCTCGCCCCCACCACCACCTAAGCGGACCTGCTCCACCACCTCCTAGTAGAACGGCTTCAGAATCCACATGTCCCCACGACTGGAGAGTGTAGGAGAAATGCCCGAGAGGCAATCCTAAATGTTATTGATTATCTATTTATTTATAATTAGATTTATATTCCATGATATAAGAACATCTCCACCCGTGCCCCCAACACGCCCTCCCCAGGCATTTTTTTTATTTCCGGCGGCCGAAAATCGGCTCAGCCGCCCCCGGGATCTCATTTAGCGTCGGTTTGGGCCGAAACAACAGTCGGCGATCCCCAGCCGAACCCAAGCGCCCGGGGTTCGCCTGGGGGCACTGGCAGAAGCGAAAAGCGGCGTGGGGCCGCTCTGTCGGTGACAGGAGGGCCTTTTCCCGTCGTTTCCTCCCGCTTTCCCCCTCGGCTTCCCTCCCATTCTACATTCCTCCCGCCAATCTCCTCCTTTCCCCTCCCAGCCCGCCGCCATGCCGCCAAAGAAGTACGGACCCCCCC
>LR738712.1:896831535-896847427 GCA_902687465.1 Secale cereale
CGGAGGCGCACGCGACAGCGGCAGTGTTGCGCTCTATTTCTGTATGCGGACCCCTCTAATTTGGATTAAATTATCATCAGGAAAGCATAACTTAAAATTTGATACCTTAGGCAAATTGTCTATTGTACCCACGCAACGGGCGATTCTCATTAATCCATAGTAGTAGCCCGTAGGAGTAGTAAATTGCACGGTAAAAGAGCTCATATTCCATAGTGCTACCAAACATTGGCTTGTTGAACCATTAAAAAAAACTGAAGGAGCATCGCTAATGTAGCTCTGACATTAGCACGGAGGAGGAACAACGTTAAAAGCTATATGAATGGGTTGCCATAACAATTTTGCAAGTGGACATTCGAGAAAGAGGTGTTAGATTGTCTCATTTTGATCACAAAAACAACATCTAGATTGACCTACCCAATTCCTTTTCAACAGATTATCTTTGGTCAAGATGACTTCTTTATGGACAAATCACATAAAGATCTTAATGGAACTTTAGTCTTCCATATGTGTAAAGACCTCGACAATGGCCCAGAATCAATTAAGTCCAAATACATGGATTTGACAGAGAATACTCCATTCGTGGTTAACTTCCAACTAATTGTATCAGCCTGATCTGAAAGTTGAACATCCATCAACCTATGTACCAGGTGTAACCAAGCATTCCAACGTTCCCCTATAAGAGATCTCCTAAATTGGATATTAAGAGGTACTGAGTTTAATACTGTGGCGACATAATCTTCCTTACGTTGCACAATATTATAAAGAGAAGGATATTGTAAGGCCAGGGGCATCTCCCCTAGCCAAATGTCCTCCCAGAACCTAGTAGAAGTATCATTACCAACTAGGAACTTCACCCGTTGGAAGAAAGTTAGTTTTGTCTTCATTAACCCTTTCCAAAAGGGTGAGTCTGATGGTCTTGCATTCACCTGAGCCAAAGTCTTAGTATGCAGGTATTTATTCCGCAATATTTGTACCCACATGCCGTCGGTCTCCATCGATAATCTATATAACCATTTGCTAAGCAAACATCTATTCTTTACTTCTAAATTCTCGATCCCTAACCCGCCCTGGTCTTTGGGTCTACACATAATATCCCATCTAGCCAGTCTATATTTCTTCTTGGACTCGTCACTTTGCCAGAAAAAACGGGATCTGTAAAAGTCCAATCTTTTCCGTACCCCTACCGGTACCTCAAAGGAAGAAAGGAGGAACATTGGCAAACTCGTCAAAACCGAGTTAATCAACACCAGCCTTCCTCCGTAAGACATGAGCTTGCCCTTCCAGCAGCTCAATTTCTTTTCAAATCTATCTTCTATAAATTTCCATTCTTTGATGGTTAACCGCCTATAGTGAATTGGGATCCCTAGATAACTAAAAGGAAGGCATCCCATTTCGCAGCCGAATAAGCTTCTGTAATTATCTTGTTCTTCTTTAGCTCTCCCAAAGCAGAACAGTTCGCTTTTATTGAAATTGATTTTGAGTCCGGATAATTGCTCGAACAGGCATAAAATAAGCTTCATGTTCCTAGCTTTTGCAAGATCATGTTCCATGAAAATAATAGTTTCATCTGCGTATTGTAAGACGGAGACACCCCCCTCTACAAGGTGGGGAACGAGACCTCCTACTTGGCCACTCTCTTTAGCTCGACTAATAAGTACTGTCAACATATCCGCAACGATATTAAACAGCACAGGAGACATGGAGTCTCCCTGTCTTAGTCCCTTACGAGTCTGGAAATAATGAACGGTGTCATCATTGACTTTTATCCCAACACTGCCTTTCTGTATGAATGAATCCACTTGAGATCTCCTGGTATCATTGAATCCCTTCATACGTAAGGCTTGCTGTAGGAAGGGCCATTTAACCTTATCATACGCTTTTTCAAAATCCACTTTGAAGACAACCCCATGGAGTTTCTTCGAGTGGATTTCGTGCAACGTTTCATGTAAGACTACCACCCCTTCTAGGATTTGTCGTCCTGGCATGAAAGCAGTTTGAGTGGGTTGCACAACCGAGTGTGCAACCTGCGTCAACCTATTCCTGCCAACCTTTGTAAAGATCTTAAAGCTTACATTGAGAACACATATTGGTCTAAACTGCTCAATGCGAACCGCTTCCACCTTCTTTGGCAACAATGTTATTGTTCCAAAATTGAGCTGAAACAAAGCTAGGTGGCCTTCAAATAAATCATGGAACATAGGCATGAGATCATTCTTGATGATATGCCAACAACGTTGATAGAATTCGGCCGGAAACCCGTCTGGCCCGGGAGCTTTATTATGTTTCATTTGTGTTATGGCATCGAACACCTCTTTCTCAGTGAACGGAGCAGACAACACCTCATTCTCTTCTAAGTTGAGTTGTGGTATGTCCCCGATCACATTCTCATCAAGAGAGACGAAACTTCCTTCGGGTGCTCCGAAAAGTTTCTTGTAATAATCGGAAATGTATAATTTTAGATTCTCTTGTCCACAATTGTACCCTCATCTTGTTCTAGTTTCATTATCTTTTTCTTCCTATGCTTCCCATTAGCAATCATGTGAAAGAATTGTGTATTATCATCCTCGTGGACGATTTTAGACACTTTTGCCCTAAGCGCCCATTTCATCTCCTCTTCTCTCATGAGGGTTTGCAACTTCTTCTCAGCCTCATTCTTAATATCTCTCTCAGAAGTATTAAGAAGGATCGATTCTGCTTTCACATCAAGTTCATTAATAATTGTTATCAATCTTTCCTTTTCAACCTTATATAAACCACTTTGGTGTTTGGCCCAGCCTCTCAGAAACTGGCGTAGATGTCTAATTTTATTTTGCCATCGCTCCACATTAGAAAATCCTCCCATGTCTCTGGCCCATTCAGTCGCAATGAGCTCCATGAATCCTTCCCTCTCAAACCATACCAGTTCGAAAGAAAAAGTATTCTTGTTTCCCACATGGGTCGCTTCCCCGGAATCAACCAATAATGGGGTGTGGTCAGAGATGGCACTCTGTAAGGCATGAACCGTAAGTAGTGGATATTTTTGTTCCCACTCGATACTAGAGAGAACCCTGTCCAATTTCTCGTAAGTAGGAACCGGTAAAGAATTGGCCCACGTGAACTGCCTACCAGTGAGGTCAATCTCCCTCAAATCTAGAATTTCAATTATCATATTAAACATGAATGACCATCTCCCATCGAAGTTGTCATTATTTTTCTCCTCTTGTCTTCTAATGATATTAAAATCTCCCCCAACAAAAATGGGCAACCTTTCATCCCCACAGATTCGAACTAGATCCGCAAGGAATTCAGGTTTAAGCTCTGGTTGTGCCGCACCGTATACGGCCACCAAAGCCCAACGAAAACCATCAATTTTCGACCTTACACGAAATTTGACAGCAAAATCGCCGTGAGCCACATTTAGCACTTCTAAAGTTTCGCACTTCACCCCAAGGAGTATCCCTCCGGATCTCCCCCTTGGTGGTATAAAATGCCAGTCAAAATCAACCCCCCCAATGAGGAGTGAAATTATCTCTACCTGTCTCCATTAAAGCCATAAAATCTAATTTCCGTTCTATTGATGTATCGCTAAGGAATCTCCTTTTAGCCAAGTCCGATAGACCTCTGCTATTCCAGAATATCCCTTTCATAATTCATCATGGAATTTTTTCTTTTGTTTGACTCTTGCACTCCTACGTACCGCCGATGTAGGATAAACCTTCCTCTTCCAATTTCTTTTTGGTTTATCCTTAATGTCCTCAACATGTTGAACATCGGTGACAGAAGTGGCCTCTGGCTGCAAAGGGCCCACATACCCCTCTGTAACCATATCCTCCTCCTCGGCATCCAAGCCCTTCGTCGGATGTAAATCCTCACAGAGACTCTGAAGCCCATTTACTCCAAGATCATTGATATCTGACTCATTCATAGTTTTACCGCTACTAGATGTCGTATTAAATCTATATCTCTATCAGTCTCTAGGTCTAGTACGTCATTAATTGATTTTGCGGTTTCCATGTCATTACTACCAAGAGAAATCCCTAAGTTGTTGGCTTTATCAATAATATCGTGTTCCGAAAAGTGAAGAATTGAGCAACTTGTATGAACTGACATACCTGTATGAGTTTCGATGTCTCGGAGCTTGGCGGCCCTCATGGCCCGCCCCATCTGTATGTCATATGCATCCGACTGGTCCTGTATTCGGTGGCTAAAGCACCAACCACTAGACAAAGGATTCGGAATACCTCCAAAAGCGATCACGTCCTCCAGAATGACTCCTGTCGGGCTGTGGCCGCCTGCCGTATGCCTGACTGAGTCACAAGCGATGGGCGACACCTCGGATTGGACCGTTGGTGAAGCATCTGCCAAGGCGCTAGAACCAGTATCAATCTGATCCACATCACAGACCAGCGTGGACACCATCTGCATCAAGCCAGTCGCAAGAGGTGACCGAGGAGTCACAGAAACCCGGGCGCCCTCCAGCTGAGAAGGAGGGGTGACTGTCAGCTCAGGAGTGACTCGCCTCTCCTGCAGTGGTAGCTGCGGTATATCCTCAACCACCCTCTGTGTGTGATGATCCTGAACCACCTCCAAAGGAAATCCAGCATCAGAATCCTCCATCTCCACGCGATCGCCCCACAAGCGACTAGGCGCGGATGCCACCTGGAACGAACCAAACCTGAGAGAGGCCGCCAGAGTGGACAAGTAGGCCGACCCCTTGTCTGTCCCCGACTCAGTCGACTGTGATGATATACCAGCCGACGCCTGCTTCCTAGACATGTCCTTGGGATTTCCGTCCATCCCCTGGTAAACATTCCCGTCTCCATCACCATCCTTGGTTGTGTCAACTTCCATGTCCCCAGCGCTACCATCTGCAAGTGGAGTCTCCTCAACCATAACCTCCAAGTCATAGCTCAGACCATCATATGACCATGGTATAAAATCTGGAATAAATTCTGCCCTCACCACCCCAATGAGTATCCTAGCAACTCCGTGCATACGCGTATACGGCATATCAACCTTCCCTGTTTTGCCGAACAGAGACCCAAGACTGGAAACAATAAGAAACTCATTAAGCAAATCCTCCGGGACACCAGAGATTCTGACCCAGACCTTCTCCAATGGTGTCCCAGTCGGCTGAGGTTTAGCACACTCATCAAACTCGAGGATACACGTGCTCCCGGGCACTTTACTGAGTCCACACTTAAGCAAATGATTGAGATCCTCTCTCCTAGGGAACTCAACCTTGTAGACCTGATCCTCCACCCTGACAGGAGACTAGTGAAAGGATTCAGACACCAACTGTCTGAGCTGCTGACACACCTGTTCCACTGTCAAAGTCCCTTTAGTCACCCTGACTAGACCAAATCTCGAGTTCTCCAACTTGGGGGCCACCGAGATCGTACATGTAGTCTCAAAGAACATAAGCTTATTGTTGCAAACACCATAAATATTCACGACAGGTGTGGGTTCTAGAAGCAACGAACAATCGTCAGAGGAGTGTCCCGGCTTCAAGCAGATGTCACATAGCACCTCAGTACAGTCAACTACAAAGTGACCTGGGAGCCCACATCGATAACAAGTCATTTTTTCTTTCTTGCGTGCCGCCTTATTAGCCCTCGTGTTATCAGCTTTGTCACTACCTTTGTCGCTCATCCCATCTCTGTCATTGGTGGGCATCGGGGCCGGCACTGACACCGCCGCCAACGCTGTAACTGCCGCCATCGCAGCATCAGGCAGAGAAGCCGAGGAAGCAGAAGCCACGTCCTCCTTCCCCGCGACCGGCCCACCGTCTGTCTTTGTCGGTTTGATTATCGGCTGCTTAGGGTAAACATATGAGCGGCGCGGAGGGGGGTTCCGTCTGTCCCTTCCCCGACCACCCCGCTGACGAAAATGAGGTCCTGTGGCACCCTCGACAAACTCGCTGGACGGAGGGTTGAAGTTTCTCTGCCAATGATTGTTGTACCCCCGCCCTCCACCGTCCTGCCAATGATTCCATCCGTTCCGGTAGCCCTGATAGCCACCGTCATACCCGCGGCCAACACCATAGCCACCGCGACCACCATTAAAACCTCCGCGACCCGCGCCATAATCACCGCGGCCGCTGTTGTTGTATCCGGCTCCGATGTCTCCGCGACCACCACCGCCATTTCCAACATGACCCGCGACCGCTCCGCCAGACGATGCGCCCCGGCTAGCGCCCAGCCCGCCATTATCAGGCTGCTGCTGCTGTTGTGTAGGACGGGGTGGAGGCTCCTGCCGCTGCTGATTCGGAACGCCACCCGAAGGCGGCACCGCCCCAGCGCCCCGGCCAGCCATCACCGGAGGGACGCGAGGAGCCCGGCCACCGCACGATGGGAAACCAACTGACGCGCGCCGCCGAGCCCTAGGTCGAGAAGACGACGCTGTATGTTCAAAGGAAACGATCTGCTGATGCAAACGATCGATCGACATATTTCCAGCTTCCTCACAGCCGGTCAATGCGATGGCATGAGGCCCGTCATCGGCAGACTCCACCTGGCCGTATACCCAGTGGATTTTGTCTCCAGGTCTGGAAGCCCATATTTCTCAGGCTCAGTCCCAAAAGCGCCAACTAGCTGTTTCAAAGAGGACGCTCTGGCCGCCCGGATCCCGATCGGGATCGCAGGACTCGCCGGCGCCGGCGGCTACGCCGACCGGCGCCCTTTCTTCTTGCCCACGACCTTCGTCCATGCCTCCGGTGGAACTAGATCAAGCAAGGTAAGTTTAGGTAGACTTACCTTTGGAATCGGTCCCTTCCAAGGCCGGAGAGCCGACGAACTCGTCCTCCGATGAACAACCCGCCGCACGATCTCTGTCTTCTCCCGGGAACAAAGCCCAGCTCTGGCCGGATAGTCCGGAGGAAGGATCTCCTCCACAACCGTAGCCACCTCCTCCTCGTCGTAGCCGTCGTTGAAAAGCTCGCATACCATGTCGGATGGCGTCGGCGAGTACATCTCCGGCGAGCCGCCGCCCGCCTCCCCATCCTCTTCGTCTTCGTCCTCGTCAGCTAGCGCCCAGAACCGGCCGCCGATCTGCCGTCTGTCCTGGCTAAGAGCTAGCACGCCGGCTGACTTCACGATCGCTCCTGAAGTCGCCATGCGTTCCTGTCCGCCAAGAAAGTCTTCAGTTACCTCTAAAAGTTACTTAAAATTTGATACCTTAGGCGAATTGTCTATTGTACCCAAAGTTTTAAATAGCGCGCTAAGCCTCTTAGCGACGGACCTCTTCTAAATGCTATAGCGTGCTATAGCGACGCTATAGCGGGCTATTTAAAATGTTCGCTCATGTGGTTGGACAAAATGCATTTAGCGCGGAACCTCTTCTAAAAGCTATAGCATGCTATAGCGGAGCTATAGCGGGCTATTTAAAACTTTGATTGTACCACGCAACGGGTGATTCTGATTAATCCATAGTAGTAGCCAGTAGGTGTAGTAAATTGCACGGTAAAGGAGCTCATATTCCACAGTGCTGCCAAACATTGTGATGGTTGATGAACCATTAAGAAAAAGTGAAGGAGCTCACATCACTGCAAGGATTACGTGGAAAAAGGTAGGATGAAGATCAACTACGGTTGCACTGATGATCAGTTAGCGGACATCCTAACCAAGGCTTTGGATCGAGAGAAGTTCTTGGAGATGCGAAGAAGGATCGGCATTGGAGCTGTGACGTGACGACATCGTGCTTAGGATTGTGATTGTTAGGATTAAACACAAAATCTTTGTCTGCGTCCGACTGGTGCACGTATAGATGCATGTGTCCGTGTAGGTCTCCTATCCTTCACCGAGTAGGACTAGATTAGTTGGCAGGTTTGCTAGCTAATATAAATACTCATGTATCCCTGTACTCTTTGTATGGTGGAAACTCAATACTAACGCTAGCGACACGCTCCCGTGGCGATCAATCCACGTCTCCTGTGTCCACTAGTCTCGCGTGTGTTGCCAAGCAACAAGCCGGCCACTTGATCTAGCTACGTGTTAAGCTAGCTAGACAAAAGCATCCACCAGGCTGCTTGCTTGCTAGCTTAGACTAGTTCTTTACTGAACGTTGCGTTCTTCGTCGACCGGTGGCTTGGAAGTTAATCGAGCAGCTCGTTCGTATTGCCGGAAAGTACTCAGCAGTGTCGTTGAGGTCGGGACCAATGCGAACAGGAGCATCGTTAATGTAGCACTGCATGGAGGGCGAATGGCATCGTCCAACACATGCCAAAACAATAGAAGAGAGTAGTAGAGGTAGCTGGATATGCCACATGATTGATTGATGTTGGTTAAGGATGACAAGTGGGACTTCGCTAGATAGAGTAGTATAGTACCCCGTACATGTGTGAGAACTGAGCATATATGCATACCCCTCTGCTTGACTCCATCCACTCCTCGTGACCCTCTCTTCTCAAACGTCCAGTAGATGCCAACCATCCCTTCTCCTTGCATCTCATGCTTACTTCAATTGATGTCAAACATGCACATGACTCGGCTGCTCCTTAGACATGGGAGACATTGGGAAAGAAGGTGTCAGTTGTAGTGTGGAATCTTTTACAAGTGAATCCATTGTTTGTACGTACAGTTTCTCTAAGACAGTGTGTTGATGGCCGTGCATGAGTCATGTTGCACTCCATGGTTTGGGCGCACGGCGTTTCCATCTTGCATGAATCATGTTGATCCTGAATGATGGACGACACGTTATAGTAGGTCAACCTATTGTCCTCGAGCGACACGTCGGGCTGGTCTAGGAAGTCACCACTGAAGCGTCTATGTGGTGAGCCGATTGCCTGTAGGGATCTTCATCATTGTTTCGAGAATTTCTTCAGCAAAATGCTGCGTCTGGAGCAAGCACTGATCAATAGCTACTGAACATGCTTCAAATTGTCGAGAAAAATAATTAATATTCCGCCCAAAATATTCTTATTATGAACACAATAAATCCTTACCCTGAACATAACATATCATTTTAGCATTCTCGAATCACCTCTTTCAATAATGGATGAAGAGCTCCCAGATCACATAGGAGCCCCCACGTCCTCCCTGCTGCGTGTGACTCGGGCGACGGCGCGTGCCTCCCTCCCCTCCAATCCTCCCTGCCCTCCCACACACTCGCCGCGGGCCAGAGCCCCGAGGGCAAAGCCCCTCGCGGTGGCCGGCGACGGGGCTCCTTTTCTGCGCTGCTTGAGGGATGTCCGATGCGGGGCTGCCTATCCAGCCGGGCGCAGGGCTCGGCGGCACGGCGGCGACAGCGTCCTCGTGGTGGGCGAGCAGCGACGCGGTGGCCCTAGGATTGGAGGTGGTGGCTATCTCCTCCGTCGGAGGAGGTCGGCCTGAGGCTGGTTACTCGGATCTCAAGATCTGTCAACTAGTCTCACCTGCCAGTCTGGGACACATAGTTGTCGATGAAAACTGAGCTGAGACATGTGATGCCGGTGCTCTGTGCAGTTACCTTGATGAAGGCATCATCGTGTAAATAATATCGACCCACTCGTGCTTCTTCAGGGGAAACCCTAGTATCTAGTCTTCCAAATCGGAGGATGGCGATAATGTTGTGTGGTTTCTCTCTTGAGAACATCGTTTATGGAGCAGCGCTACAAAACAACAGCATGAGGTGGAGTGGTTTCGTCTTGTACGGAGCATCAGTGGAGATGTCAAGTCATGCCTGGTCCACAGGAGCTACGCTAATGGGACCTCTACTTTCATAAACACGAGCCGAAAGAAGGCGGATTGATGTTGTGTCATGCATGTTCGGCAGGTAGTGTATGCTTTAGGATTGCTGCACCAGCCATTTGTTCCAATACGTTATGTGAAGAGTAAGAGCACTCCACATTACCGAGTTTGCAGGTGTGAGTGATGGCTTCGGGTGTCTTGATGTATGTTCTAGGCCGGGTGTTTTAACATCCTTTTCCCAAAAAAAAATGTAATGGATGAAGATCGGGTCAAGCACTGACTGGAAATTCCACACACGCTTTCCCCCTATTTTTTATTGTTCAGTTCAAGTACTAGCTGCACACATATAAGTTTCCTATTACAGAATTCACCCCTTATTTCAGAAATGCACGACACATTTACCAGATCAGGTTAGAGAACTAGCACACCTAATTTTAGAGGCAGTGTGTGGCATGTTAAATTACTGCTGCAATACAGCTACACAAAATCACTAACTAAAACGAAATTAACTAGGGAACATGACACTTGCACAAGTGCCATAATGAATTGTATCAATCTGCAGAAGAAGTGGAACCACAAGCAGGCCTGCAACACAAGAAGATCAGACGGGGTAGAAATATTGGACATTTTGAGATATCAGTTGCGTATGCTAGTCCATATGGAGTTTTTCGATGAAGGGTATCTTTTATTGATTCGTAATGTAGCAGAAGGGATACAATCATAATGAATACACACCTAGCCTCTGCATAATTAAAATGCACACAGCCAATACGACACACACACAAAAATGATCACGCCGCCAAAAAGCAATGTCATGCAAGACGAAAGCTATGCCTGGACTGAAAGAGAAAAATAGAAAATGTAAGCAACGAAAACAGCAATTGACGAGATACAACATTGACGATCAGCGCTCATCGTCTCTTGACAAAACAAAGACTACGATAAGGGTTCTCCAAAAACGACGCCTCCATGAAAGGAACGGCGTACAAGCGTGGCAGTAGCCGGATCCAACCACCTAAGGTCAGATCGTGGTATTCACCATGAAGAACAATTCTGAGCAATGCAAACCGACAGCTTTCTCAGGAAGCCAAGAGAAAATGTGCCGAGCAGGATTTCTGCAGCTCTTGATCGCAAACGTTTTAGATAGAACACACGTATGCGAAGCGAGAGAAGCGCAGGATTTGTGCATCCCTTTAACGCAAACGATTGTTTGGATGACCCATGTGCAACCACGTACAAATAATTTGGTAAGATTTGTCAATCCTTGCAGTAAGAGGTGGAGTAGGAGGAGCCTACCGACGAGTTGGGCAACCGCAATACGGTGCCTGCCGATGTTGCAGCTTCAGCGAAGCTCACCTCGAACGCCCTCTGCCGCTCCAAACGACCCCTCTCAAAGTGGTGGTTCTCCTTATAGATCTCCTGATTCCCCGCCTCTGAGGCGGCGTGTGCCGCGGCCACGGCGGCGGTAAACCTTTTTGCGTGCTCGACGAGGCGCTTCTCCTCCTCCCGCGGGAACTCGGTGTAGCGCGCAAGGTCGCTGACGCACGTGCGGGCATCAACCTCCGCCTCCCGCCTTCGGGCGGCGGTGGCAGAGCGGGTGATGACCTCGGCGGTCGACGGCGGCCGACGACGGGTGACGGCCACGACCACCACCTCCCGCCTTCGGATCGCGGTGGCGGAGCGGGTGATGGCCACAGTGGCCGGATTCAGGTTGCGGCCACAACGGCCACCTCCCGCCTCCGGGCCGCGGCGTCGGATCGAGCAATGGCCCTGGCTTTCGACGGTGGTGTGGCGGCAACGACGGCCAGCAACAGCTGTCGAGAGGCAGCGGCGACGAAGCGTGTGGTGGGTGTTCCGCGCACACCCAATATGGACGCCACGCGCACTACACTATGCCGGGGACTGCGCCGCCGCCGTGGTGTAGCCTCCCAGCTGGAGCTGTCCTCTGATGACGGCGGAGTGGCTGAGCGATGACGACGGACCGGTCTCATTGGCGATTGTGGGAGAAGCAGACGAGATAAGCTACAGTGAGGGAGGGAAAAATGTGACGCAGGACTCGCCGGACGTGAGGGATTTTATAGCAGGCCGGTAAGCATTGGGATTTCGGGAGATTTCACCGAGTCGGGCGGGAAGCTTGCGCAGGAACCTGCGAGGTTGCGCGAGAACGGGCTCACCGACGATTCATTGGCGCCACCGTTTGGCCAAAAGAACGCCCCCGCGCGCTGCGCAAGCTTGCGCTGTAAGCCATCTACGGCAGCGGAGTGACAAGACGTGCGAGAGGAAGACGAAAGGCCATGTACACATACGGTTAATAAAAAAAGGTTTGCGATTCAATTACCTACTATACCACCATCCTCATTTATAAGTATGATTTAACTGCTTGCGAGAGGGAGGAGAGCCCGGCCGCCACCGACACCGCGCAGGCTTTGCCGGCGGGCGCCCTTCGGCGGCGGCGAGGAGGGGAGGGGAGGAGTAGTAGGTGGCCGGCGGCGGCGATTTGGGATGCGCTCACGGGGCCTGCCCAACAAGGAATATGATTTATCCTGCCATCTTAGAAGTGCGCGTATCTTACAACAACTTGTTTGTGTTTTCCATCAAAAACATCATGCATCAATTCATAATTAGAGTGAATCCCATCTGTAGTTCCACTAATTCAGCCTAACTACTGGATTCACAAAATATTCCTACTACTGTGTTTTTACTTGCTGCTGGAGGTTCATCAACACATCATTCTCTTAACCTATAAGATGCATCTACCAGAGCTCGTTCATCATTCAACACTACTTCATTCTCCAGTAGCAAGTACCAAGTCATTAATCAACCTCCCTGGAAGAAAACTAAACGCTCCTGAATCAATCATCTCAAGTGCACTTCGGGGTTGGGCTGTCCACCATGTATGACCCTCCGTGTGTAGCAGCAAATATGTAGCCTAAAAGCGACATTTCAATTTTACAGTTGAAATAGAGCTACAAAAGTATCGCTAACTGAAACAGATTTTCAGCAATGGTGAACAACAGGACCAATTCCACAAATACTAAATACTGTACATCACCAGTAGAGCAAACACAACACTGCAACGCAAGCGGATCAGACAATATCACTAATAAACATACGAACGGGGAGTCTTCTTCATCAAATAGAACTCGGTCGCAAGCAGTTGTCATGAACTCATGATACATAGGATCGGGATACATACTCCAGTTACATAGCATCCTAATTAATCCATTACTCTACAAGTTATAACAAAGATAGTTACTAGAATTGCAGGCAAGGAAATGCAACTCTCTTCTCTTCCTTGCTGGAGCCTTTGTCACTCGCCACCCAAAAGCTCCCACATATCCTTCATCTTCACATGGCATCCCTGTTTCAGAGAAAGCAGAGGAGGTTCAGGATAGCATCCATTTGTTTTGCCACTTTTAAGCATGAACATAACAGATGAAGTAACAAGAAAAGTGGATATCTCATATAGCGACAATAGACAATATAGTTTCTCTTGTGCCCAGAAATCTAAATAATTAATTTGGTTCAGAACTATAGTTTCCTTTTTCCGACTAGTACAACAGTACAAATTAAATGCCTTGACATCCCAGACGGACGTATTTCCATTTTGTATTTTGTATTCAAATAAAATAAACTCTGATCATAGAAGAACAAATGCCACACAAGCTCAAATACCCACTTTTAGCTTCTACTAGCCACTATGATATATCAGACATCACAAATCATGGATCAGCTCAAGCATACCTCATGCACCTACATACAGCTTGTGGTCAAGAAGGAATTGTACGATTCACTCAGTAACATTCAGGCAAAAACAAGTTAACAAGATTAAGCATCTTTCAGCTCTTATACAGTTGGCAACATGTTAACAAGACTAAGAGTATTTTCATAGGCCCAATTTGTAGTTCGCACGCTTCAGAAAATAATGATACAAAAGAATGAGATAAACACTCAGGAATCAAGAGAATCAACTTGGTCAGCAACGTATATTTTTTTCTTATCAAAAGCTACAGCTTAAATGCTCTCATATTGCAAATTCACATGTTCCACATTTCCTAGTTTGTATTTCAGCAAGATAAAAAACTGATCATACAAGGAGAACCCACTGGTGTTCAAGGAAAAAAACAGGGATCCGCTAAGCAACATTCGGAAAAAATAAAGAGTTAATAATCCCGTGCATAAGTTTCAGAAAGAACCATCTCGTGCTCAAGTTTCAGAAACGAAGACAGTGGCATGCATAAGTTCAGAAAAACATCTCATGCATAGCTTGGGGTTCAGAGTTCAAAGTTAGGCGGTACAAAATTACACCGTCATTTAAGAAACAAAGACGGTGGCATGCATAAGTTCAGAAAAACTCCAAGCTAGGCACTTTCAGCACTTATGTTCATGTGTTAAACAAATAATACGTGAGTACAAGACAAAACTTCATCATGTTAAAGCCAAATTATCTTTTTCATAAATCAAAGCTAAGTGATCTTTACTACTGGCAAATTATGTGAATATCTAGTTTACGGATTCAACAAAAACACAAGTGGTTTGGAGAATGGATCGAGGTCATTACTAATTCTAGGACTCAGCCTGTATGCGTTGGTACAGAATTTTGACAATCAAGCCATCAGAAGTTGCATAGTCACTACCATTTGACTAATCTTTTTCACATTTGGACAGCTCGATTATGTTCAGATAAACAATGTGAGAACTCCACACCTAAGGAAGATCTTGGGTGATGTTAGAGATGTGTCAAATATAGTGTACAAGGTAGTTTACAGTTGGATTCTGAGTAGTATTGTGTTTAGAGAGGATATGAAGTCCGTGTTCAACTAGGACACTTGTATCCTAGGCCTCTCATACATAACGAGGGTAGACACATGATGTAACATATGCCAACATAATAGTACAGGCGCGCAGGAGGAGCCAGCGCCTGGGTGGCCGGTGTGCGGTACTGTAACGGTGTCATGGAGAAGAGCGCCCATAGTCAGACCCTGGTATGTAGCCATATCGGTGAATATTATTTACAAATCTCGGTGTCGTGCCTCGTGTGATTGCTTGGTCCTCGGATTATTGACTACGTGTCTCGAATTTATTCTAACAGGTGATATAATGAGTTAGGTTATTTGAAGGAAATGGATTGTTGATCAAGAGGATATATCGAATTTGAGATGCAGCCGGCCGCGGCGTGGTTCTTGATAGATTGGAATAAGCAACCGGAAGCAGCGTGCAATGCAGATAAGGCCCTTCCCAGTGCTCTAAGGTGTACAGGTGCTAAGGACACCACGTAGATAAAAAAAGTGATGTGGCAAAGCAATTAAAGAGGAGAGAGAGCATTATAGTGACCTAGGAAAAAACGGTGTTAAGCACACAGACCTATGTAAAATGATTACCAACCAATACATGAGGGAGTTTAATTATTAAACAATTGCATGAGGGAAGTTTAGCTCCAAAAACTAAGCACCGTTGCATTGAGAATAGTAAGATTTTTAATGCACTTAGCACCTCCTCTGAGCACCCATGCGACGCGGGCGTACACATGGAGTCGACCTCGATGAGCCAGCCGGGACCAAAGCGGAAAGCGGCAGCAGGCGTGCGTGCGGTCATGGACGCGTGTCCCATAGGAGCACGCGCGTGGCACAACGGTGCAGCTGGCGCGCAGGCCAACAGAGACCGGCTGGTTGCTGGATGCGTCTAGTCATGACGAGGTTTATTTTGGACCAAAAGAAAATAGGAAAGGAGAACGAGTCTTCGTATATGACGCGGAGGCAGGCAAATCTACATATCCATCAGAGTACTACTCCACTTGCGTAGGAAACATGCAAGGCAAAGCAATTACATGCATTGGGAGTTGTGCAAGGGAGCTATCACCTGATTACCACATGATTTTCTTTTGGTTGGATTGCTATTAGTACATGAGTGTGTACCACGTCAGGTTTTACTTGTGTACTTGGGCATCACGTGAGGAAAGCTCGGATAATTTTCGCAGGGTCAGACGTACAAAGAACTGTGCCGCCATCAAGTACTGGGTTTGAGGTGGAGAAGTTCGCAGATCTTGAGTTATGGCGGACCAGGGTGAAAGATTTGTTGGCACAATAGAGATGCTTGAAGGCGTTGCAGGAAGTCATGTCAGTTTTGATGGAATTGTCATGTGATGGAAGGAAATTCTTGGAAGATGATTTGCGAGCCTCAAGGGTGTCTTGCAGTCGGACAAGTTCGGCTGGGTTGGACTGGACAGTCTGACGGATCGACACGAGTCG
>LR738712.1:896847530-896866469 GCA_902687465.1 Secale cereale
GGCGGCGGCGTCATAGGAGCGTGATGCTGATGGTGACCGACTTCTTGGTGTGGAAACACGTGTCACAAGCCCAAGGCTTGTGTGGCTTCGACAAGACTATGGAGCGGGGTTGATTCAAGGTGGTGTACACATGAAGTTTGAAGTCGACGGGGCGTGAGGGTGGACTGACCATCTACCATGGAGTCATGTTGAAGGTGGAGCTGGAGTCTAGAGGACTTCACCCCGTGCTGATTGAGGGGCTACGGCATAAGACGTCAGAGAGTCGAAGCCTATTCAGCGGGAAAAAAACGAGTGACACGTAGTTCGGACTGGAGCCCAGTGGTTCGATGGAAGCGTGAAACTCGTCATCGTTCGGTGATGATCGGTGATACTCTGTAGTGGGTGTTGAGTGGTGTGGGTTCGCGGCCCTTGAGACTCATCGGGACAGCGGATGCTCGACGCGGTAATAGCGGCGAGGCCTGCGGTACGTACGGGACATGGAGACGGGCCAAGGCTCTGATGGTCATACATGTGGTGAGACAACTGTAAATTTGACCCGAGATGACTACAAGCAACGGTAAAACTCTTTCAAGTTTCAGATAGACGGTCAAGAAAGGAGCGGTGATTTGAGTTCCGGTAACTCTTATGTATGACACCTAATATGTGAACTGTTCACTTTCACGCAGGTCAGTGATCAGTGTGTGATGGGGTTGGATGGATGCTCTGCAAGTTGGAGCACAAACTAGAGTAACATTTTGCTCGAGTGTTGACTGTGGTCAAGAAAAAAAGGGACTACAAGTTGCAGGTGAAGTCATCTGAAGTCTTTGGAGTAGCACCAGTACTCATGGGATAAGTTTAAGTCCAATGTACATGGAAGTTTGACGCACGGACGAATTCACAATGGTGGAGAATATTTGGCAAGGTGGAATTTGTTAGAATTGTGTCAAATATAGTGTACAAAGTAGGTTACAGTTGGACTCTAGGTACTATCGCGTTTAGATAGGATATGAAGTCGTGTTTAATTAAGACACTTGTATCTTAGGCCTCATAGACAGGGTAGATACACGATGTAACATATGTCAACATAGTAGCATATGCGCGCAGGGGGAACAGACTGCGTGTGCCGGCGCCCGGGTGGCCGGTGTGCGGTATTGTGATGGTGTCACGAGGAGGAGCGCTCGTAGTCAGACCGCGGAGATGTAGCCATATCGATGAACCATATTAACAAATCTTAGTTTATGCTCGTGTGATTGCTTGGTTCTCGGATTACGTCATGCCTCAGTTTTATTCTAACAGCTGGCATCTGAATGCCTCGGTTTACATCAGAAGTTCTGGTACTCTGTCGGAGGAGGATTCGACCATGGAGGGCTTCTAACAATGGACCCGTAGGTCTGTGACAAACTACTCACTCATCATCAGAAGGGCATTAATGTTGATGTAGCGCTCCTGTGTGATCGAATCCCCTCCAGTAGAGTGCCGAAAAAGTCCTCCAGATGGGATCTCGTGGTTCTATAACTTGCGACGGTGGAAAAAACATTTTAGCTGGCTCTTTGGTGGTTTCACGATTTTAGAGAATTTATAGAGGCAGAGTTAGGTCAAACGAAGCAACGTGGGCCCCACCAGCCACCAAGGCGCGCCTACCTCTGGGCATGCCATGGTGCCTCGTGGGCCCATGTTTCATCCTATGGTCTTCTCCCGAATATTATAGTGTCTCTTTTGTTAAGAAAAAAATCTCCAAAAAGTTCCGTGGCATTCGAACTTCCTTTGGTACTGGTATTTTGGAAAACCAAAAACAGGCCAAAAACAGTAAGTGGCACTGGCCACTAAGTTAATAGGTTAGTCCCATAAAATAATATATAATTGCTTGTAGATGCATATAAAACATCCAAGATTGATACTATAATAGCATGAAACAATAAAAAAATATAGATACATTGGAGATGTATCATTCAACTCTTCCATTTCCAGTGCATGCAATCCAGGAATCTGAGCATACTTGGCCACCCTATTTCTTCTCCAAGTGCAATGAGCGTTGTCATTGGCAGTTTCTTCTCTCAAGTACTCTGGTGATAACACCTTGACCACATTGTCAACCTCTTGATACGAAAGATCTGAACCTCAACCACCAGGAAAGGAGAAGGGCACACCGCAGAATCCCATTTAGCTATAGCCGCCGCCTCCCGCCGGCGCCGGTGCCGGTCCGTCCCGTCTCCGGTGGCCTTAGGGCCATGGAGGAGGAGTGGATCTCGGCTCTTGCCGGCGGGAGGGCTCCGTTTTTAGATCTGTTTTTTAGCTTTGTTAGGGTTTGTGTCCTGCTCATGAAGTTGAGACGGCGGCGGCTTCCTGAAGATGGAATAAAGGTCTCCCCGCCTAGCCCCCGTTCCGCTGATGCGTCTAGCATCATCGGTGGGCGTGTGGAGGTGTGTCTCCGGCGGATCTGTCTTTGGTGGATTTGCTCGGATTTGTTCGTCGTTCGTTTTCGTTCGTGTGTCTCCAGGTTGAATTCTTTTGATCCACACTCTTCATCTGCGGCGGTTGCTGTTTTGGTGCGTTGGTTCCATGGGGCCTTAGCACGATGACTTCCCGACTGTCTACTACAACAACGTTTGCCCGGCTTCGGCGATGGAGGGGCGATGACAGCGGCGCGCCTTCGGCTCGCTTCAGTGCTTGTAGTCCTCGCTAGGTGCTCTACGGATCTGGATGTAATTTTTATTATTTGTAGTATTCGTCGTACTACCATGATTGAAGATGAATAGATTAAAAGTTTTTCTTGCAAAAAAAAAACACCTTAACTACCACAGTAGAAAACCTAACCATGGTTTCGAGGCATGTGCTTTCAGACATCCAGAGGTACACGGTCAACTAATCTTGCGGCTGTGCTAATGATCTGCAAGGGCATAGAGTTTAGTTATAGATATTTTAACTAAGAGTATCGATGTCACAAGGAACACATGACGTGGTCTTTGCCTCTGGTAAGAGCTTACGAAGATGTGGATTCAAGTTAATTATGGTTGCAAACAAAACTAGATGCTAAAGTTGGAAACGTTGTAGGTGAATGGTGACTGAAAATGAATGTATGGGATTGAAGTAAAAGAGCGGCAAAGAGTAAAGTGTGTGATGAAATTAGTAGCTAGGCATTCTCAGGGAATCTGCATTCCCTACTAGTATGTATCTAACGTAATGTATACCAAGTTCCAATCACTAATCCACATTATATGTTGCTATAAATGGGCGGAGCCAAGTATAAATCATTCATGCCAAAGCTCTGTATCACATATGCCAACCACCATTCCTCATCGAGATGTCTGTTTTGGCTAAGGTGATTAAGGGATTGCCCGTGGTTGTAGCTGAAGGAGGTCTCCGGCAATCCCCTGTCAAGAGGTCAAGGAAGGAGGGAGGTAGCTTTTGTTGCTGTAGTAACTCCATAAACCCACCATCGCACTAAGAGTAATAATCATTCGTCCATAAAGGCGAATATTAGATCGACGACTTAACCCATCATTGAGAAGATTATTAACATAAACATATAAACTAGATATCGAATTGTATCAGCGTTCACCTCTTAAACATACTAGACTTCCTCTATATCCTTGAGAACTAGGGGGTCTAGTCGGACACGGAGAGAAAAGGCACCATGGGGATAATCATAATGAACATGTATGAGTGATCAATGTAATACATTTGAGAATCCACTCAGGGTTGGTATTACAAAGAGATGAGTAGGGGTATGATGACGCTGATGGTTGATGTCAGAGTCTCCTTGATTGAGGTGATGGAGCCTTTCTATCGATCCCCCTCTGGATTCGTTCAAGAGGCTTGGTTTCTCCGTTCTGGCGAAGTTTCCGATCTCCTTGGGCGTCCTATCCCCGATCCGACGGAACGAGCTTAAATAGTTGACCAGAGGGTATACATATGTGTTCCGGCGGAAAATTACTTGTCCGGATCGATGTGCGACGCAGGTTTAAAGCCGACAAATCCTACCCAAATACATACCACTCATTGTACAAGTATAATACAAAGCTAAAACATCTACATTTATTACAGTTTCTATGAAGTAATAGTTCATCACGAAAGAAAAGGATAGTGCAACAAATTCTGGAGCGAAGAGAAACGTCTATAGGCTTTCAAATGCCACCTGTAAGAGATTCAGCGCTACAAGTGACTCTTTCTTTCCTGGTACCTCCCATGCCTATAGCCTGAAAATTGTGCTCCCTTGAAAAGAAAGACAAAGAGAAAATTGTGCCACTGAGTAATATGGGTTGTTATGGTAAACAGTATTAATTGGAAGGTACAGTGAGTGTTGACACAAAGAAGAGATGTGCGTGAGGCAGATCAGTATCTCAATGACGATTCAAGAGTTTGGAGATCTACAGAGTCTTGAGTCCTCTTATACACTAGGTGTCGTAGTTTCAAACCCCTAGTGCTGGTACTAGGTCTGGTAGTTAGGTTGGATTAGTGATGGTGCTAGCTGTTGCTGCAACCCCTAGTGCTGGTACTAGGTCTGGTAGTTAGGTCTTTGATCTCAATTATGACCCCCCCCCCCCCTTCCCTTCCCGCTCTCTCTTGTGCGTGCGCTCGCGGAAAATTCCTTGAAAACACCTTTAGGTTAGATGGCACACATACATCTCTGACCAATCCCCCAAAAGGCGTTACAGGAGGAGGAGGATAAATTCAGTTTTCCTCTTCTAAGCAGCACCTAACTGATCCCCTATTGCCTTTAGATGAGGATAATTTATCCTCCTCGGCCGCCCCAACTCCTAAATATACTCGATCACCCGCCTGCCAAGTAAAAGTTTTGACCTCTGTCCTAGCGTCATCACTGTCACCACCCTGTGTCGGATCGTCGCCGATGTTACTTCCGTCAACTACCCAGCGCCTCTGCCGACCCCCAACTGCCTCCTCCGCCCTACGGCGCCACTCCGAGACAGTCAACAATAGCTGTCATCGCTGCAATCATGTTCCATCGCCGCCACCGCTACCGCATCAATCCTGTTGCCGGAAGGACCAACCGGACCTTCTTCCTCCGAACCTCTCCATCCACTGTCGGGCATCTCAAAAATCTCCATCCAACCGCATCTCACAAGCTGAATTTGGGGCTTGATCGGGCCTTGTAATTTTTGTGAGCTATTTAGTGGCTATAATTTAAAATTCAACTATAAGTATCTTCAAAAATGCATGTTAATGCAAGAAAAATTCATACCTAAGCACCTTTTTTTAGCTTCTTTCCAATAAATATATAAAAATAATCCAAAGTTTGCTCGGGAAATTTAAACGTTTACCAGCACAATAAATGAATGTTTAATTATTGGGCAATTATGTATTCACGTCAGCACAAGTGATTGGCATCATCGTATTGATGCACATACCAATTGACCGGGTGTGTAGAGAGGGTCGCCAAACTATGGCAGGATTGTGAGAAAATATAGGCCCACAAGACGTCTATTTAAGAACTTGCAAGTTGTTCTTGTTTTTAGGATGCACCATCGACTTGCAATTCCTCAATTGTTCGTTTATCTATTGGGTCGTGCATTGTCCATGATGCAAACTACTCCCTCTGTCCCATAATATAAGAATATTTTTAGCACTACACTAGTGTAAAAAACGTTCTTATATATGGGACGGAGGGAGTAACAAATACCGGCGTTACTCTTTCATGGATCTTTCCTTCAAACATACACTACCATTTGTTATGATCTGAAGGGTATGAACGTTCATTCGAGCTCAGTTGCAACATATTACTGATTTATATCATTTTATGTATTATACCAAAGTTTTCCCAAATTCTACGGCTCGTTCGTTTCAGATGCGTCCATAATGATAGCTATGTGCATCGCTCAATGCAATGGCCGGGGGTTATACTCCGTTTCGAAAAAGAAAAAAAGATGCGTCCAAAAAAGATCAAATGCAACTAAAATCTACGTATTTACTCCCTCCGTCCCAAAATAAGTGTCTCAACCTTAGTACAACTTTGCACTAAAGCTTGTACAAAGTTGAGACACTTATTTTGAGACGGAGGGAGTATTTAGCAATGACGAGACTTCAACACCACTGAGCTGGTGGAAGTCAGTAGTGTAAATATCAGTTGATACGTACTACAACTATTTGGACGACGGATTCAGAAAACAAATTTGGCATTTATTCTCTTAATCACATCTGTTGTGGTAAACGTTACAACCCACCAAATCAAGTGCAGAAATGGTACTGGTAGACGGTAGCTGCTGCCAATGAAGTTATAGTAACTAGGTACTGAGTATATGGGAGGTGCCCTAGGTACGCAGGCGATTGTCAAGCAGAGACACGCATGTAGGATGTAGCCCCTGGGATAGTAACTAGCGAATTAGGCCTGGCCCGTGCAAAAAATGGCATGTTTTTTTTTTAAAAATTGTTTGGATTGCTTATCATATTGTTAGTGGCCAGCAATGCACATCAGCTGCCTTTGGTGATCCAGCATCATCAGGATTAACGTCTTCAACAAAAAAAATTAGGACTCACGGAAGGGAACGCCACGGCCGGACGTCTATTTTCTTTCCTTGCTCCTGATCGCCTGTAGTGTGCTCGACCAATCATCTGTGCATTGGCAAATTTTAACATGCTCCCTCTTACCCCTTATTTTTACATATGAGGTAAGAAGGTAAGAGTTAATCC
This sequence comes from Secale cereale, assembly GCA_902687465.1. Taxonomy (NCBI): domain Eukaryota; kingdom Viridiplantae; phylum Streptophyta; class Magnoliopsida; order Poales; family Poaceae; genus Secale; species Secale cereale. The sequence goes on from LR738712.1 coordinate 896,854,155, forward strand.
GACCACTAATTAATATGATCAACGGCTCAGATCTACTACATACTCTTACCTCTCATGTGAAAAGAGGGGGTAAGAGGGACCATGCTAAAACTGCTCTTTTCTTTAATTTTGTGTTTTCCATTTAATTCTTTTTCGTTTACTGGTCTTTTACGATGCTACGTATTGTACACGTTATGCATATATATATATAAATATAATTTCTCGTAGAACGGATAACATATATATATCATCGAATGTCTCACAAAACCACACCATTATTCACACATACACACATGTGTATATCTTTCTTATCTTTATCTTTACCTAATAATAAAGAAAATTGGGTTTCTTCCCGTCGGTCATGGCATTTTTCAGAAAAGTCCCTCCACTTCAGAGAAATCAACCCGCAGTCCTATTTTAAGTCAAAACAAATAGTTCTTTTCGTATTTTCCACAAAAGTCCCTGTGTTTTCTTGAAATCAACCCGCGGTCCGGATTTAAGTCATACCCGAACCGTTATTTTACAATTTTCGAAAACCCCCCTGGTGTTTTAGGTAATTTATCCGCGGATCATATTTAAGTCAAATACATGTTTTTTTTAAAATCATCCATATCTTTTAAACCGTAACTCCGATTTGAACATGTTATATATGAAATTTGATTAGAAAAATATGTAGAATATGAATATGAGATTAATTTACCTGTTAAGTATTTTTAATTATTATTTTGAAATATATTTAAGTCAAACAAATGATTTTCTAAAATATACGTATCTTTTAAACCGTAACTTCGATTTTAACATATTGTATATGAAATTTAAACGTTTCATTTTTTACAAAAACACCCTTTGTTTATTTGCATTGAACCCGCGATTCTGCGTCCGCCGCCGCCGACCGCACGCAGCGCCTCCACGTGCGGGCTCGCGCTCGAGCCTCCCCGCCGCCCTACGCCGGCTAGCCACCGGAGCACCGCCGTCGGACTAACGCGCCACCCTGCCCTCCTCTCTCTCCAGTTCTATCTCTCACCTCCCTCCTCTCTCTCTCTCCTTCGCTGGAAGCGATGGCGGCCGGGCCTCCATGCCTCCACGAGCTCGCCGCCGCCCTGTGACTCGAAGAGAGGGAGACGACGAGAGGCGGTCGAGGCCAATACAGGAGGTGCTCCTGCTGACACGCACATGCAGAATCGCGACGATGGGCGTCGGTGAAGATTCCGCCGAATGACGCGGGCATGACGACGGAAGTTCTGAGATCCGGGCGGCGCCATTGTTGTGGTGCTGACATGCACATGCAGGATCTCGACGTCGGGCGTCAGTGAAGGTTCCGAATGACGTGGGTGTGACGGCGGCAGTTCTGAGATCCATGGGCAGCGCCATTGTTGTGCTAGAGTTGCTGCTTCCTGCTCGGGAGAGAAGAGAGGGTGAGAAGAGAGAGAGAGAGGAGACCGGGGAGAAGCGCAGGAAGGAGCTTGCTCACCACCGGGGTCCTGCTGCAGATCAGCGGCGGGGGGTTGGCTCGACCCACTGGGTTCGCTGCGGGAAAAAGGGCCCTTGAGAGCTGCCTCCTTCGTGGACGAGGGTGCGAGGAGGCGCTCGCTCAACTCACTCAGGTTCGAGCCGCGGGAGAGGGGCGCCTGCTCGTGCCTGCTTCTTGGACGAGGAGGCGAGGAGGCGCTCGCGCTCGAGCACGGCCGGGGATGGGGAAATTTGTTCTATCCAGCTGACTATAAACAGCCGGGCCACGCGTCCACTATAGGGTCCCACACACCGCTACCTCACCTCTTTTCTGGTCCAGTTGTTTCTTGCTGCCGATCCTTATCCACACATGAACTTATCTCTCCACCATAGCACTCCGTACACATCAAGTGTCACACAAAATTTTCTTTTTACAGGGAAAGGGCCCCAAACGCCCCGGAAGCTGCATTTGATAAGAGTATGGTGATACAAGTTAGATGGAGGTACCTAAAAGAAGAAAAATATGGCACAGTCATCAGATTTTACTAGAAAGACTCTTAACATAAAAGTGAGAAAAGTAACTAGGTCCTCTACCACCAATCTTGAACCGAAGCTCCAGAACACGGAAGACGCCGATGCTGGAGCACCACCCTGCGGGCCTATTCAAAAACTATTCGTGAGTTACAAAATAGTTTATTTGTTCATAAAATATTTGCTTATTCAAAAAATAATCGTACATTTCAAAAAATGTTCGCTAAATCAAAAAATGTTAGTGGATTTCAAAAATCGTTCCACCAATTTCCAATTAAATATTCGTCAAATTTAGAAATGTTTGCCCATTCAAGAATATTGTTTAATAAATATTAACAGTTTTAAAAAAATGTTTGCAAATAGTATAAAATTTTCATGTATTCAATTTTTTTCTTGATTTTAGAAAATGTTAAAAAAAATGTAAAAGTGTTCACGGACTTGAAAAATGTTCATGATTTCAATTATGTGAATGAGTTTAAAAAATGTTCATGATTTCAAAAATTATTCACAATTTCACGAAATTGAGAGTGATAGTATATCTCGGTGATGTAGAAAAATGTGATCATGACCATTGAATATTATGATGTTTTTTTCTCCCGTTGCAACGCATGGGCCCTTCTGCTAGTATATATACAATTAGGTACATATATATATATAACAATTTCTCCTGCATGTTTCCTTCGGAGCCAGTGGCATTTGCCTTGGTGCCTTCGTAGTACGATTACAATTTGGGGGACGGTAGCGGGTAATGGTATTCTCCGTCAGGATTTATGACCTAGTCGACCAAAAATCCGGCGATTTCCTCCTGAATTGCTCGTATCCGATCCTCCGGTAGGAGCTTATCCCGCATCTCATTGAACTTCAAAAAAAGGAGATGAATATGCATCTTAGTTGTGTGATAGATATCGGCAATGATGTACAAATTGTGAGTAGTGTTCTGGCAAACATACCCATAGTTGTCTTTCAGATTTGGTCCTTTCGGACGCCATCATGCGAATGATCTCGCAAACGCAGTATGTACAGTGATTAGTCCCATGCGCCTACTTAAGGGCCTTTAGGAGAATGGAATTTGGTTAGATAATAAATAATCAAGCATGATAATTAATTGTATTGAAACAAGAATTAAAGAGATAGCTAGCTACTACTACTTAATTACTTACCTTAGGTCGTACCCAATACAGCTTTTTTCGCCATTTGCCTGGAGTTATTTTGATGAACTTTTCCCAAGCCCTGCCCGCCGGCAAAGAAAACGAATAAAGGGGTTATTAAATAGTTGACATGAGGAAATGATGAACTAAATAGGCCGAGATATATATAGTCAATAATAATTGAAATTACCTGTCGACTATCCCCTTCATGATGGTGTAGTCAGTTTGTTCTCTCCAGAGTGAGTATACAGTACTTCAACTGTTCCTTCTTCAACTTTAATGACTAACAAGATCCAGTGGAAACTGCATGTGCACACGTTTGCATGTCTTAATTAAGCGCGTATGTGCATAGCACTCATCAACTACGTACCCTAAATCATATACACTTAATTATTAACATCTAGCTAGCTAGCTAAGCAAAAACAGAATTTGTAGCATACAAGACAGTGTTACTCACAGGAAGTTGTAACCAAGTAGTATATCTTCATTGGTATTGAGGCGCGTCAAGAACTCTAGCATGCTCTCCTCTACACCTTGTTTACAATATTTCAATTTCCACATGTATTCATTAATGGTACTTGGGTCAATTAACCCAATGCCATAGCGTCCAGCTTTTTTCATTTCATACATCTTCGTCCTGCATAATACGACAGAAAAGAATATAGTGAAGATAATTAATTACAGGTAATGATTGATCAATGAGCACTACATGCTAACAGTTGAGACTTCAATTATAGAAAGAAATCACTTACAGGCAATAGCAACTGACGATAGATTTGTCGAGTGCGTCTTGATTGAATAACTGAAACAGTTTTGAATACTCAACGGACAGAGAATTCCCGACTTTCACCATGAGGGACACTTGATTGGAACTCTTGGTAATTTGCATGTACCAGTTATGCAGTTCATAGATTCTCGTTGGGAGGTTCTTGACCTCATCAGGCTCTACCAAAGGTTGGCCGCGGACATATTTCCGTTTTAGTTCCTCCTCTGTAAAAGTATCCATGTGCTCGAGCTCTAGGAGTTGTTCTACAGTGCGTACAATCTCTCTAGCCTGCCTTCTATGATCGTCGGTTATTATCAAACTTTGGGAGATCTGCGGTGGTACAACAAGCGGGGGGGGGGGTCGATTGCGCCGCCTGTTTTCCTAGCTGGGGAACGGTTTTCCCTTATTTTTTGCTAGCTGCTTGGCTCGAGCTCGAGCTCGACTCCTTCAGTAGTCGTGCTCGATGTTCCTTCTTGATTTGGCGCTCATAGTCTGAGTCAACAGGCTTGGGAGCTGGTTTTCTTGACATATGAATAAAGTGGTCAACGACTTTCGCAGGCTCTTTCTCCTTTGGCGGCGGTGGCGGTTTCGGTCCAAAATGGGCGTCCACTTGGGCCTTCACTATGGGTGTGGTTTCCCTGTCGTTCATGTCGTAAGGCCTCTGAGGAAGAGGAGTGAGGCTTGGACCATATTGAGCTCGCTTGCCTCCGCTTGGACCTCCTGTACTACCTTGATTTGTTGCGGTGGCTCTCTTCCGCGACTACTGAGGCGACGGAGACGGCTGACATGGCTGAGTCGGAGCAGGAGGAGTGGCCTGACGCTGTGCTGGACTTGGAGGAGCGGCAGTCTACTCACGAGGTGGCGGACTTGGAGGAGGAGTCGGCTGACGCCGTGCCGGACTTGGAGGAGGAGTCGGCTGACGTGGTGGCGGACTTGAAGGAGCAGGAGTCTGCTTGTCATAAAACGTTCGCTATTTCAAAAAAAAAATCATGCTTGTCAAAACATGATTCACAAAAAAAAAAACAGTTGAGAAATTTAAAAAATATTCTCAAATTTCAAAAACTATTCACAAATTTCGAAAACATTCTCAATTTACAGAAATGTTAGCAAATTTGTACAAAATGTTCACCAGGGTGAAAAATGTGCATGATTTAAAAAATGTTTTGGAATTTTGTAAAAACCACACATTCAAACAATATTCACGAATTTTAAAATTCTTCTCAGAAATAAAAAACGAAAAAGGAATAGGAAAAATAAGAAATATAAAGAAATAGAACAATAAAAGTGTAGTGAAAACGAAAAAAGAAATAGAAAAAATAGCAAACTTTCCAAACCGGTGGGGAATAAACCATAAATGGGCTGCCCAAAATGCCGGATCGGGCGTTCGAGGAGTAGCGCACTAATTCGCTCGGTGGCGACCTACGCGTTGAATTGGGATCGCCTTCGCCTTCAGAATTGTTTAAAATGATGAAAAAAATTGACCATGTATATAAAATCGTTAATCAAGCATATAGAAAAATCTTGAACAAGTTTTTGAAAAATATAAATCTAGCATTTCGAAAATGTTAAATGTTGACCATGTATTAAAAATTTGTTACGCTTTTTATTTGGAAACTGTTAATCAAGCATCGAAAAATTGTTTAAGATATATAAAAAATGTTGACCATGTATTAGAAAGGTTAATCTTGTATTGAACACATTTATAAAGCATTTGAAAATCTGTAAAATGTGTATAGAAAATTATTGAAAATGTATTACAAAAATGTTTAATTTGTATTGAAAATATGTTAAACTTGTATTAGATAAATGTTTTTGACATATAAAAAAATGTAGAATAATAATGAAGGAAAGAAGGAAAATGAAAAAAGGAAACAAAACAAAAAAGGAAATGAAAAAAACGAAGAAACAAAATGCAAAAAAAGAATGAAAAAAGGAAGAAAACCGCTCGAATCGCCTCAAATAGGATGCGCCTCTACTACTTAGTTCGAATGGGAACAGGCGGAGTAGCTTGGAGCGCGCGTGATCTCCCTAGAGTCTAGGATTGATCCCTCCTTCTCCCATTTCCTCTGTTATGCTCGCGCGAGTGCTCCAGCCCAATACGACGTGGGGGTACGAAAAACCATCAATGATAGCTGCTACCGCCATGCTTAATGCGAAACGTAGTGCTCGCACTCTTTAACTAGTGATTTTGATAAGTTATGTGTTTTTTTTCCTTTTTTTCTCCTTAAGCTATGGTTTTTATTCCAATTTTCGTTTCTTTTTCTATAGTTTTTTGTAGTACAAACATTTCTCTAATTTATTGTGATCATTTTCCAAAATACACACTGAACATGTTCTAATATAGTAAACATTTTTGTATATACAGACTGGCCAAAATTTTAAAATACGATGAATTTCTTTTCATATATGGTAAATACTTTTTCAAATAGACAGTGAACAAAATTTTAATATAAGGTGTAAAATTACTAATATATAATGAAAATTTCTTCAAAGAAACACACTGAACAGAAATTTGTATGTACGACGAACATTTTTTGTGTACGGTGGACAACTTTTCATTACTAATATATAATGAAAATTACTTCAATTAAACACACACTGAACAAAATGTGTATGTACGACGACCATTTTTATATACATTGAACTTTTTTCAATATACGGTGAACCTTTTTCAATGTTCCTCCTACTCTACGTCGACGAGATCATCCTAACATCTTCCTTGACTACACTCCTCAAGCGCATCATTTCCATCCTCATCTTCAAGTTTGCAATGACCAATAATGTGAATTGCACTACTTCCTCAACATAGCTGTCACACGTAACTCGTCCGTGGTGTTTCTCTCCTAGTTCAAGTATGCATCCATGATACTGGAATGTCATCTTGCAAGCCTTCAACGACCTCTGTGGACACAACTCCCAAATCGGCCACTTCCACCAGTTCATATGTTGCCGATCTAACAGAGTACTGCAACCTTGCTAGTGGTCTAAAGTACCTGACATTTACTCGACCAAACATTGCATATATCGTACACTTTTTTTCTTGCATATGACCGATCCTCGCGAATGACATCTCTCCTTGGTCAAAAGGGTACTATGGTATGTTAAAGGTACTCTCCATCACGGCTTTTGTCTCTCCCCATTGACACCGACATGTTGGTCGCCTAAACCACCGCCAACTGGGCCAACTGCCTCGACACTCGTTGCTCTACATCCAGCTACTGAGTCTTCTATGGTGACAACCTAGTTTCATGGCCGTCCAAAGTCCAACAGACAGTTTTGTTGGGTTCTACCGTAGGGTGCGAGGACTGTAAATTAAAATTTTCGTATGCGCAGAACATCCAGGAACATGCTAAGGGAGATGGATCACAGATCGTTACCACTAGACGCGCAGTGCCGTGCAGCAGAAGTAGAGTTGAGGCAGCGTGTTCCCATAGTCGCCTCCTCCTTGCCGATCTCCCGCGTAGCCGATCGGATCCCGCGAATATGTTTGACAGAGCGACGCAACTACACTGCCTCTAATGGTATCCGCCCGTGCACGAGGAACATCGTGCGGCAGACTGCTAGGTCCGATCACACAATCGGCGGCGGGTGGAGGTGGCTAGTTGCAACACATGCAAATCCCTAACGACGACGCCGAACCAATCAACTGGATAAGTGTGCCGCACCTCCACTATATAGGCATCCGCCGCGGGCTCAACACTTGGGCGCCGCACAGATCCTAAAGCCCAAAGTTACTCGGTCACGTTCCAAGTCCAGCCCGGATCACATCCGACCAGTGTCCTTCGAACCAACCTGGTAGGTTCCTTCCCTTAAGCGCGCGACCCCTTAGGTTCAAGTCGGCTTGGTCACAGTTTGGATCACCTCCGAACTGTACGGCTGGTAGCGGCCTCTAGCAAGGCGTGTTGACCACCATGCAGACTATGAAGCTGGTTAGGCGAACCTGTACATCACACTTCCATTCCTTTTGCCACACGATATATGCTGTTGGGCTCAAGGCGAGACTGTCATCCTTGTGCTAGCACGACCTCTTTCTCCTTCCAGTGATATCGACCCAAACGGGATTATCTCATCATCCTTGTCGCATGGCCATGATTATCCATATCGGATCACACGAGGGCCCCAGAGTATATCTCTCATGTCCGGAGAGGAAAATCCCATCTTCTCGACCATGTCTCGTAGCATGGGTCTGGGTAAGCCCGAAACCTACCTTTGTAACTAACCAGTCACGGAGTAGCATTTGGTCGGCCAAAAGCAAGTCTGTTACCATCTCGAGTACATGTGCCAGCTCAGGTCTTAGGACATAGAATGTATGTTGCACTAGAGACTCACAGATGACATATCGCTGCGTCTGATAGTTGGGTCTGTCCGACTCGGACCTTCTCTCAACTCGGATCCGACTATGTCGAATGCGACTAGACCTTTCCAAGTCCATATTATCTGGTTAGCATCCAATGTTCCATGGCTAGTGAGACCGAGCCATCCACCATGTCATATGCTACTCTAGTCAGCTGCGTGTCCACACAGCCCTTACCACTAAGGACCTTTTAGGACAGTCATCATACAATGCATAGTCCCACAAACAAGTCACGTACTTGCTAATATACATCATTGATAATGTCCAAGGACTATCTTTATTCTTAAACACATATGAAATATCATCATACATGATTGCCTCTAGGGCATATCTCGAACAAATTTCTACTCCAATGCTGAACCATAGTACCGGTTTGCCGTCAATGCCATTGCCGAGACTAGCTGGATATGACAACTCCAGGAGGAGCTTTCACGCTACCTTCCTTGGGCCACTATTGTGTTATGCGACAGTGTGAGTGCCGTGTACATGTCAACAAACCCGGTACGACCCTAGCATACAAAGCGTATCGAGATTAATCTTTACTTCGTGTGTGACTGTGTCACCTTGGGAAACATCCACATCCTCCATGTACCTTCCTCTCGACAGTTTGCCGACATCTTTAGCAAGGGGCTACCATCATCATTGTGCTTGGATTTTTGCTCTAGTCTCACCGTCCTAGAATCTCCTGTTGTGACTGCGTGGGAGTGTTTGGCGACTGAATATCTGATTGATATTGGTTGATCGTTCACCCGATGCTGCGCCTCACGTGTAGCATTTAATCAGGTCATTATGGCTTAGATAGCTTTGGATCAATAACTTATATATCTCTGTAATTAAATCCTCTTTATATGAGATAACACATAAACCATCATTGTGTGGCAAATTATCCAAAACTTAAAAAATGAATGCATTGATTTTATGATGCCATTAAGCTAAACCAAAAAAGAAGAACTTACAATTGGACATGATTTTGTTTTCTAATCAACAAAGTTCAACGAAAAGCATTGCAAAGGATATATTGTGCCAACCTTACAATTATCATGAGAAGGAGAAACAATTTTTTAATTATCAAGCATCGAAACAATACCTAGAAGTCTATCTGCATTGCACATGTTGTCATACGTACCCTAGCCCAATATGAAGATTCAAGGCATGCGTTCTCTTATTTTTGTAGGGCCAAATAACAGGAGGTCAAATAAGCATATATTTTTACCCAACGACACCTTGAACACATAACCAGAGCATGCTAATACCTGAAGACTATAAATCAAACTATGATGTGACACCAACACAAATTCCCAAGTAATAATATTACGCTTATAAAACATACTATAAAGCTCTAAGTCACTCCTCTCCATCTTTTGTGACCTACATACTCCAGTCTCCACACATGGTTTTAGATACTTGTGAATTACTGTCCAACTCCTTCAGGCATCAGTCAAAATGCTCTAGGAAATACTTCATGCACGGACTCGTCATTTACTTTGCCCTCCTGGCTGGCTTGCTAATAGCAATGATCAATACAACAAAAACAGTAATGAACTGTTCAAGCAGGCATAATATACTTAGAGTAAATCAAGAGTTCTTCAACACCAACATACATATATGGTACTTTAGAGATGCAACAACAGACCAAGGAGTGTTACTTCCAATATACATATACTTTCTCCATTCAATGTATCAAACAGACAAAATGGCATAGTCCACGTATAATGGACGCTTACATAAATTATCAAGCTCACACTATGATAATACCTATGGATTATAATGCAAGGTACAATCCAATAAAACTCACTTTCTTACGCTAGGCTTGTGCACTAGTTTATATGAATTATCTTAGGATTCTTGAAGATTGGACTAGATGGCACGTATAGTTGGCATGAGAGCTCTGCTCATCTCAATGTTGTTGCAGTAGTATGTACAATATTCTCTTTAATCTTGACAAGTTGTTCTGCTACTTCTTTCATACCAGGACGTCCATCTAAACGTTCTTTTGGACATTTCATTGCTAGCTTGCCAATTTCTTCAAGGATCAGGATATCTTTTTTAGCTACAATCTCCTCATCAAACAATGATCTTCCACTCATTTTTGTCTCATATATATGGCGGAATTGAATTATGAGGCTACCGCTTTCACCATATTCCACTTTTTTCCTAGATATGAGCTCTAGGAGAACAACCCCAAAGCTATAGACATCGCTCTTTGAGGTCAATATACCAGTGTTCCTGAAAACTGGGTCCATGTAACCCTGGCATCCGATAACCTTCTTAGTAAATTTTTCCCCTGGGTTAAGTAGTTTAGATAACCCAAAATCAGCTATTTTTGGTATTGACTTGTCACCGAGAAGTATGTTGTCTGGTTTCACATCACCATGTCGTATCTCTTCGGAGTGCATACAACTTAATCCTTTGGCAGAACCAATTGCAATGTCCAACCGCAACTCCGCTGAGAGCTTCTGGTTTTGTTTCCAGTGGAGAATGTCTCTGAGACTCCCTTCGGCAGCAAATTCATACACTAACATTGGAACATCCAACTGGAGGCAACAACCCATCAGCTTGAGAATGTTAGGGTGTTTCATTTTCAATTGGATCTTCACTTCTTCGGTAAATTCCCCTATTATGTCTTTATCTACCTTGATAAAGGATTTAACTGCCACGATTGCTTCATCAGGTAGAGTTCCTTTGTACACCTTACCAAAGTAACCATTACCCAAACACTCTGAATTATTCTTAGTGATTTTCTTTAGCTCCTTCTCTGTGAAAATGGGCAGGCCTATGATTGATATTAGTATATTACCCCCGTTCATTTCAAAATGCTCAGCAAGTTTTCTCTTTTGATGCATTATGAATGCCAAGAGCAAGCCAAAAACCAAGATTGACACACCTAGGCCAATGCCTGCAATATATAATATAAAGTTAGTTGTATGCATTTTATGTTATATCCTTTGCCATTCCAAAAAAAGTTGAGGACACACATATTTTTCATCCCATGAAGGTAATAATGAATATGCATACTGCAAGAATTTATGTAAATTTACTATATATTATTTTATTACTTTGATCAAGTTTTGGGATAATATGAGCACATGGGAAAATGTTAATTTGTAATATGTAACAAACACAAATTTAACCTTATCATGGTATTAGTTAGGTATAGCATGGAAATAGTTTCTTGTGCAATTAGTATACATATACCTAGAGCAATCCTTGCTGGAAGTGGGAATTTTGGATTGCATGGATTGTCTTTTGGATCACCACTACTCTCGTAGCCTAAGTGACATTTGCAATCATATGAACCCTCAGTGTCATAGCATACACCATTGCATGGATATTCCTCCCTTGAACGTGCACATTCATTTAAATCTGCAAATTCATCGATGAATCAACTATGAGGTACTATCTACATTTAAATATAACCAAGTCAATAATAAGATAAGTATTAGTAACACATCTATTTCAAGTCTTCTCATAGCTTTGAGGGTGTGTTGAGGTATTCTCCCAGGTTCATGCATACCCTTGAATATTAACTCGAGCGCTACATAGCGATTAGTCATTTATTCTAGTATAAAGAAGCATGAGCGGCTTATAAATTTGATCACTTATACAATCACAATGTATTTGTAGCATGCATCAAATTTGATGATCAATTTTGAGTAACGATTAGAAAACTATATAGAACTATGCTAACCATAAATATGAATACAATAGTTCCACTATTATGTCTTATAGCTCATAGATTATTATAATTGACGTGGTCAGAATTGAGCATAACATTTTGTGTACTTCTTAGACTGACGAATATTAGCTCATATAAAAATAAATTTAAAGAATGAGGCAAAACTATGTGAGTTTTTTCCCACACTGAGCGAAAATAATTAAAAACAATGGAAGTAATTTTTTAAATGTTCAGCCAATGTTCTCTACAAAACGTCAAGCAAGCCGCATGTCAAGAAAGTGGTTACTGATTGGGGTGAGGCAGTGGGGCGCATATGAAGTGGTGCTTGTCATTAAATTCCATGCATCACATAATGTTATGTATTTTTTTAAACACGTACTTGGTGTGATGCACTTATTTAGTTTGAAAAAAA
>LR738712.1:896875740-896890265 GCA_902687465.1 Secale cereale
CTGAATCTTCTACTCTGCACTCCAACTACTTTGCCAGACTGCTACGTACTTGGTACCAGCTCTACCGTGTTTTATCTTTTTTATTTTGCAGTCTTCATTGCCGTTTATGGCACCAAGGCCTGCACCTGAAAACGAGAAACTCATAACTTGTGTGTAGCTTGTAGGGTTCAGGTTTTGATTTTTTTTTTTTTCAGTTTCTTTTGTATGGACAGTGTGTGGCACTTGTAGAAGATGATTCTGTCAACTTTATGTGACATGCTATTTTGCCTGAGTGATGCATAAGCAAGACAACCTAGCTAAGCCATCTTAATATAATAGGACATGCCTGGTAGTTTCTTAATTCTTATGTTTGTTTATTTGGCACATGGAAGGACATAGACTAGAGTGACAATTTATAGATGTGCATTTGGTATTTATAATGTCTTCAGTTGAAAAATAATTGCGATATTCCTTGTGTTGGCACCGTGCAATTTACATGTCATTAGAATTGAATCACAGAGACACGCATCATTAAGTGAAATTTTTAATGAGTGAGAGACAAAATACAAGGGCCAAAGCTGAAGCAAGAATACCACTAACCTGCATGAAACGGCATGTGGAATTCCAAAAGGTATTTTCCTGCCGTGCAGCCCAGTTTGGAACTTGATGATTTCATGAATTCCTGCAACAAGCCAACAACTACATTGTTTCCCATGATCCATTGAGACCTTTGAGAGGCATAGACACGCTTTGATTTTTTTTTTTTTACGGTATAGTTCTGATTTTTATTTTACCCCTTTTTCAAGGAAAATGTTCAGAATTTTTAGGATTGATTGGTCAACTAGCTACATTGTTTGTGATGACCCATTGCGAGGGATATATTTTGATATTTTTTTCAGTTTGTTTCACAACTGTTTCGTTCATATTAGATTTTGTCCTTTTTTTCCACAAAAATAATATGGACAGTGTGTGTAGCATTTAGATGATAGCTGTGTCCAATTTACAGAAGTTGCTATGTAAGATTATAGTTGTCTGAAAACAGATCCTGCACACGCGAAGTCCAGCATGGTTCAGTGAAGACCCCCTTTATCTAACCTGATCAAGAGTACGATAGACACAACTTTTTACCACATCAGTTGTTCAGATCAAAACAGAAAATACTACTACCTAATTGCTCCACGTCATCCGCTGCTGCCTCCTCTTGTGCACCACACACCTTCACTACCGCCTTCTCATTGCCCACCGGACAAATCTCCTTCTCAAAGCCACTAGCTCCGCTACCAGTATCCTCTTGATTGACAGGACTACACCTCATCCGTCATGAACGGTGGTACGTACTCTGTTGTAGTGTTGAGGTGGGGGTCTGGACACCATTGGGAGAGGCTGCAATGCTGTTGGAGTCAGCTAGGTCTCCAGAAAAGAGAGGTTGAGGAGAGTCCAAAAATGCATGCAACAATTATCATGAACCGGCTGAAAAGAGGAGGCAAACCCGGTGCGAAGTACGCTCGATCGAAGGCCCGAATGCCTCAATTCCCTCGCGGCCCTGTGGGTAGGACTTGGCCCAGTTCATGAGAACACCATGAGAACAGTCTAAGGAGCAGCGGGCCCTTTCATTTAAATGAGGCTGGGGAGAACCGAACAATTCGGTGCATATATAAGCCGTATCGGATGATCATGGTTCTGAAATCCCTGTGAATGTGCATAGCTAGCTCAGTTTTACTGTTTCGTAATTTATCAAGACGTGCGTTGCACGTGCATAATTACTAGTTGGCACTAATGGTCAAGCATGCACTGTTGTATGACCGCAAAGTAAAATAAAAAATGTGCTGCTGTAGTGTATTGATAAGATTAATTGGCAATGTGATCTGTATACCCGCTGGAGATATCATGAGCAAATGTTGTACCTTGTCCGGTACTTGAGTTTTGTTTTCGCTAAAGCATGTTTTATAATCTACGGATGCTCAGGACCACATTACTGATGATATTTAAATCTTTCTACGAGTGCAACAAGTCACCAAACTACCTCATGTGGCGTCTGAAATAACTGTGTGGCAAATTAATAATGAAGGGTAGGAGAAACATGGTTTTGTTAAGATGCATTAATGACCTGTACTTGTTCTGAAACATAAACTGAGTACTAACAAAGTCTCTCAAAATATGAATTGAGATAAGCCCATCAATAAGTACAGCCCTGAAGCCCTGAACGGAAAGGACGTTTTGTAGACAAGAAAACATGGAATGCAGAGTACATACGCAAACATTGCAAGAAGTTGACTTTGAGCGTCAAGGCATAACCGTGTAGTAGGAATTCCTGCTTAGCTCACCAATCAATTTAAAAGCCCCAAAATAGAAAAAAGGATAATATATATCATGTGCATTATAATCTACAGAACGTAAAGACAATATTCGCTTATTACATCCTCTCTCATTGTTTTGTGGGTCATGCGATATCAAATGCTGGTGACGCGAAGGAAGACAAGTGGTATCCTCACATCTTCTCTTATACAGGAAAAAAAAATGAAGCCCACATCACCCGACGTCACACCAATAATGAGTTTATGCACTCCGGTGGAAACGCAAGATCTCTGTTCAGACTATGTCGTCGCGCGCCTGTGTCATGTCCTTACTGAAGGTGGTGGATTGAAACTTGGCTTTGGGGATGAGAATCCGGAGTTCAACCTTGTGGTGGACTCGCCATCATCGGTGCACGTGTGGTGATTTCTTCTTGAAGGCGTAGTCTAGGAGTTGTGTATTTTTCATTTATGTTGTGTTTTGTATCATAGATATTAGTGACTATCTGGGAGAGGTATTGTCGCGAGGTAGACGGGCTCAAGGTTTGTTTTCGGCTTTATTTCCGGGTCGATAGCCAGTATTCGGCTGCTGGATTTTGCACTATTATTAATATATGGCTACATACATCATCCTCATGTAGAGGTCAGGGGTTATTCTCCTTTTCAAAAAAAGAAAAAAGAAAAATCTCCAACATGGATCCACTAAAGAGAAGACATATGTAGCCTAGTATTTTAACGTACACCTCTAAGCCAAGTACCCTGAATAAAGCACACGACATAAGTGCATCCTCGGCATATCACGGGCTATGCCGATTGCGGGTTAGTTCGGACCTATCGCTTGAGTCGGTGACTCCCCGTCTGCCACACAACTTCAAGCTGGAGCAGGCACCGTCTTGAGTACTTCAGGTTGGTGACTCCCCGTCTGTCATACTGCTTGAGTTGATTCAGCATGGCCTTGAGCTCTTGAAGAAGGGCATCATATGGCGCATAGGGGATGGGAGAAACATCTGCATATGGTGTGACTGGTGGCTACCTAGGGAGCCGTCGCGTCAACACGTATCCCCGCAGGGCACATGCCGCCTTAGGAGGGTGGTGGATCTCTTGGACGGCGACGGGTCCCGGCACACGGACCTTCTTCATCGCTACTTCCTCCGACGGATATCGACGTCATCGCCATCATCCGTACTTTGCCTCGCGTCCTGGACAACATCATTGCATGGGCACCAGAGAGGAACGGTATCTTCACCGTTCGGTCCGCCTACCGCCTAGCCATGGATGAGCGTGAGCATCCATTGGCGTCCGCCACGAGCAGGGCACTGGATGGTTGTCGCGCCATCTGGAAGATCATAGGGGGTACCTTGCTCCCCCGAAGGTACGCGTCTTCGCCTGGAGAATCGTCACCAACTCACTTGCTACTTGGGCCAATAAATTCTCACGGCATCCCGGGCTTACTGACATATGCCCCCTCTGTGCTATGGAACATGAGGACGGATTCCATGAGCTTTGCAGGTGCCCCTTGGCAAGGGAGCTCTGGCGCGTCATGACTTTGGACTGGAACATCCCAAAGGTGGAGTCCATCCACGATACAGGACCAGAGTGGGTCTTCTCACTGTTGGATCCCTTGGACTACACGGCAAGACTGGTGGTGCTCATATGTGGCGAGTATGGCATGTCCGCAACGAGATCACTCATGCCAAGCCACCACCCCCTGCTGAAGCTTCCAGGCGTTTTTTGCATGGGTACATCAACTCACTTTTGTGCATACAGCAACATCCTACGAGTGCTCTAGTGAAGGGAAAGATGGTGGCCATTACATCACCACAATGCGCCCAAGTGCGCACAGAGAGCAAGGCAGTTGCGAGCTGGGCCCCCTATGCCGGGCTGGGCAAAGTTGAACACGGATGGGAGTTATATCGCGGCAATGAGCGCGACGGGTGGTGGCATGATCCTGCGAGATGATAGAGGTGACATCATCTATAGCGCATGTAGGGAGCTCCACACATGCGATAATGCCCTCGAGGCGGAGCTAGCGGCGTGCAGAGAAGGCCTAGAGTTGGCCTTGTATCGGACGAACCTACCGATCATGGTCGAAATGGATAGCACGGAGGCGATGGCCATGCTTACAGGACGTCAGCGGGATAGATCGGTTCATCGTGCACTAGTAGAGGAGATTCGCGGCATGGCTAGTCTCGCTACCACGGAGATCTCTTTTATCCACTGTAGCCGCTCTCACGACATTGTTAGTCATGAGCTGGCCGCCTTGGCCATAACACCCCGCCTACAGCAGTATGGCTTGCTGCCGGTATGAACTTTGTTGTAAATCTGGTTGTGGCTGAAAAGCCCCCGTGAGCTTAATGGAGATTTCTTTTCACCCCGCAAAAAAAGGTGTCGTCTTGAGTACTACTCCCTCCGTTCGGAATTACTTGTCACAGAAATGGATGTATCTAGATGTATTTTAGTTCTAGATACATTCATTCCCGAGACAAGTAATTCCGAACGGAGGGAGTAGTATATCGGCAGGTCGTTGTCTGTCATAGGGCTCCTTATTGCCGGCGCCAGCTCCTCCAGCGCGCCATCGTTAGTTGGAGTGTTATGCCCGACTCAATAACAAGGATGCCCAGCGTGCTTCCTCGGACTCGGCACTGCTCTTCCTCCATGCGAGGACTCGTGGTCTTGCCTAGGTATAGGAGAGCACCTGATCCCGGGCATCGTATATATGGGAGGGTTAGGAAGGTTCGACTGGAAGCCCTGATCGTGAGTTTCTTTGTTTTCTTATTTAATTGGTTTTCCAGTAGTAGTACATGACTTTGACACGACACATACCTTTGTACGTAAAAAATGGCAGCCAGCCGTTTTGACGGATGGACGGACGAACGTAACATCTTTTGCTTAGCCAAATTCAATTAAAAAAAAGTAGATGACGGTGAACCCGGCGGATTCAATCCGTGCTTTATTATCACTAGTAAATGTGCCCGTGCGTTGCTACGGGAGACAATGCAGTAAACCGAATCAAACAAATGATCAAGTTACATGGATGACTCCTTGAGGATTGAATGCATGGATAGTATCATGAGGTGACACTAAACCTACATAATTTTATTCAACCATTGATAATGCATGTTTAGTAATGAGGTGACACAAAAAGCTACAAATTTTTATTCAACCATTGATAGGATAGGCACATCAATAAGTCTTCTTTCAGTTTGGTATGTTGATGTCCAAGTGCAGACTTTTAGTTTAGGGATTGTTCATATCTCCTTCAACTCCATGCCTCACCAACTACGTAGATCGAAGGCCTCTCATACAATTGGTGAAGGTGCCGAAGCCTACCTTCGTGAAGTCGAAATCACAGAGCTTAATATACTTTCGATGGCAATGTCATCGCCAAGTTTTGTAACACTTAGTTGTGAATTCCCCTTCCCACAAACCTGGTCGTAGCGCTATCCGTGACATCGCCATTGTTCCCTTCTCATGAGCTCGCCACCGCCAACCGCCAGCCCTCCACCTCACTCTACTCATCTCGCCACCCCGACATTGCCTCCCTCTCCTCCCATCGACCTCCTCCCTATCGTCTCCCTCTTCCACACCATTGGCCTCCTCCCCGGTGTCGTCATCTTCCCCGATATAGACCACCTCCCCACTATCGGCCTATGCCATGTTCGTGGCGAACCACTCAACCAGAAGCTGACCATCACGTCCCAAATGGTGCGGCTCCTCCACGGAAGCTAGAGTGCGACACTGAAGCTTCAACATTTCTGGACATTTTCGAATAGGCTTACATGTATGTTTCTTGCCCTGGAGTTGCCACCCAGTGAAATATTTTAGCAATGTTAACTTTGGCTAGAAATATAGTATATCTCCTCTGGTAATAGCTCATCTAAAAACTGATGTTTTTCACTTGTATACTTTGCATGTAATCTTTCATCAAGCTCCCACACATAAATATAAAATTACCGCCATTTGACATTCAATCGCCAATTATAATATTTCTCTAATGAACATTTTTATTCCATTTTTTGCTGGCTCTGCAGGAGATATCAAGGTCACAGCTACCACACAGACACTGAAAAAATTGCCTATGCGTTGAACGGGTACATGTCACGTATAGGTGACGGCTAGCTCCACGCCCACCAAGAACAACAACACACCGAACATATTCCATTAGAGCAACTCCGATGGGGCGACCAATTTCGTCCGCCCGCGTTTGTTTGGGCCGGCGTGGACAGAAAAGTCGGCTCAACGCGCCGACCCAAATGGACGCGCGTCCGCTTTCGTCCGCCTACCGACCCATTCCTGACCCATTTTTGAGCCGGATTTGCGTCGGCGCGGATACACGACGGACGCGCGTGCTCGCTCTCTCTCCTCCCCGGGCCCGCTTGTCGGTGGCACATTGGCCTCTCCACATCCAACAGCACGCCCTCGCATGCCTGCTTCATCGCTGATGCTGCCGGCCATTTTTCGATACAAAAAAAGACACATAGATTTGTAAACGTACACAGATAAAAAAATCAACTACTCGTCGCTATCTGACTCCGACTAAGTAATGTCCTCCTTCGACGTCTGAATGTAGGCGTCAACCTGATTCTCGTCCACGAAGTCGTCCCTCCCAACGTTTCTCGCAGCTTCAGTTTCATTTGAGCGGTCAGCTTTCGCGTACGGTTGTCCTCCCGATAGGCGGCTCGCTCCGTCCTCCTCGCCTCCCTCTCCATCCTCCTTTGCTTGTAGAACAGGCGCTCGTCGACGATGTCCTGCGGGAAGCGTTCGCGCCACACCACCATGGCCTCAACGTCGTTCTCGGCGATGGCGAGGCGACGCTGCCGCCTCCGATGGACACGGCGATCCTCGTCGGTGAAAAGTCGCGGGAGAGGCGCGAGATCCTGCGCCCGCTGCCTCGACCAGTCGGGATAATTCATCTCCCGACGAGGCCTCAGGAGGCGCCACGCAGCCGTGTCGTGCGCGCGGGTGATACGTCCAAAACGTATCTATAATTTCTTGCTCCATGTCACTTTTGGGTGATATTGCTATGATATTCATACACTTCCATACACTTTTGATCATATTTGGACTAACCTACTAATCCAGTGCACCCCGGTGCCAGTTTCTGTTTTCGGCTGATTTTGTATTTCAGGTTTTCACGTTACGAGAACTGCCAGGAAAAATCCAGAAAAATTATATAAAAAAATCAGCGTTCCGGACCCGACCTTGCGCCCGAAGTACAGCTGGGGGGGGGGGGCACCGGGGCTCGGGGCGCCCTGTGGGTGCCCCCCCCCGGGCCGCGCCGGGGGGGCGCCTGGGCCCCCCGAAGCCCGTCCGGTGCTCCCCTTTGGCATATATTTAGAGGGTCCCTCGAAACCCTCGGGACAGAAACTCTTTTCGCGATCCCATCTCTGTTCCGCCGCCGCCGCCGCTTCCAAGATCGGGAGCACCAGGAGAACTCTTCCTGGCACCCTGCCGGAGGGGAGGATCACCATCGGGAGCTTCGCCACCACCATGGACGCCTCCCGGATGACTCGTGAGTAGTCTCCCTTGGACCGTGAGTCCATGACCAGTAGCTATGTGATGTTCTCCTCCCGTTCTTGTGCTTCACTAATTAGTCCTCGTGAGCTGCCCTACATGATCGAGGCACATATGTAATCCTTATGCTGTTGCTATGATGAGTTTGCTGGGATCCGATGGATTATGAGATTATGTTCAGATTGATCTTGAGTAATATATTTGATTCACCTCTTTTATATTTATGTTCATAAGTAATTCTTGCATGTTCTCCGTTGTTATTTATTGCTTTGGCCGAGTAATACGTAGTGACTCCAAGAGGGAACGTTATGCTTGATTGTGGGTTCATGCCCCTCGATGACTAGCTTGAGTGACAGAAACATGAGTCTAGGGGATGTGCTGTTGCCACAAGGGGGAAAACAACGGTGCTTGTGCCCGCGGGTGCAAGGATTGTTTACTTTACGCAAAGTTCTTTTAATGCAGTTGTCTGTTGCTTTGAGCTTACACTATGGGTGGGGCTCGCAACTTAATACCAGCGAGATGTTCTGGATAGATATCTCAAGGTGGATGATTAGTAGTAGATATTGATGGATTTCGGTCTACTTACTTTGGCGTACCGCCCATGCTTTGAACCTCAACCTTTCTTGCAATGTAGTCAGCATTGGTTTGCGTTCGTGGTCCTGTCAATTGCCCAGCTGTAATTCGTTTACCTCACATAGCTGTTTTATCGTCTTTTGGGAGAGAGACATCACTAGTGAACATCATGAGACTCCGGTCCATATTACCATCATTGATCACATCCGCTATTTACTTTTCGCTATTATTTACTATTGCAAACATTATCTATCACTACTATCATTTGCGTTTAATCCTTTATGAACTACAAGGCTGGAGGGATTGACAACCTCTCTGTACTCGTTGGGAGCAAAGTTATTTGTATCTGTGTGCAGGTCCACGTTGATTGCTAATATCTGGCGCCGTTAGCAGTTGACACCTACTTGTTGAACCTAGGAGTCTCTGGGGATTCGATCCTTGGCATCTTTGCTAAGGGAAAAACTTCCACAACACTGCATCTCACACCTTCCACTTGGGGTAACCAACGAGGGGTTAGAGGCCCATCACCGCCGCCGCTTCCAAGATCGGTAGCACCAGGAGAACTCTTCCTGGCACCCTGCCGGAGGGGAGGATCACCACCGGGAGCCTCTCCACCACCATGGACGCCTCCCGGATGAGTTGTGAGTAGTCTCCCTTGGACCATGAGTCCATGACCAGTAGCTATGTGATGTTCTCCTCCCGTTCTTGTGCTTCACTAATTAGTCCTCGTGAGCTGCCCTACATGATCGAGGCACATATGTAATCCTTATGCTGTTGCTATGATGAGTTTGCTGGGATCCGATGGATTATGAGATTATGTTCAGATTGTGCTTGAGTAATATATTTGATCTACCTCTTTTATATTTATGTTCGTAAGTAATTCTTGCATGTTCTCCGTTGTTATTTATTGCTTTGGCCAAGTAGTAGGTAGTGACTCCAAGAGGGAACGTTATGCTTGATTGTGGGTTCATGCCCCTCGATGACTAGTTTGAGTGACAAAAACATGAGTCTAGGGGATGTGCTGTTGCCACAAGGGGGAAAACAACGGTGCTTGTGCCCGCGGGTGCAAGGATTGTTTACTTTACGCAAAGTTCTTTTAATGCAGTTGTCTGTTGCTTTGAGTTTACACTATGGGTGGGGCTCGCAACTTAATACCAGCGAGATGTTCTGGATAGATATCTCAAGGTGGATGATTAGTAGTAGATATTGATGGATTTCGGTCTACTTACTTTGGCGTACCGCCCATGCTTTGAACCTCAACCTTTCTTGCAATGTAGTCAGCATTGGTTTGCGTTCGTGGTCCTGTCAATTGCCCAGCTGTAATTCGTTTACCTCACATAGCTGTTTTATCGTCTTTTGGGAGAGAGACATCACTAGTGAACATCATGTGACTCCGGTCCATATTACCATCTTTGTTCACATCTGCTATTTACTTTTCGCTTTTACTTACTATTGCAAAACATTATCTATCACTACTATCATTGCTTTTAATCCTTTGTGAACTACAAGGCCGGAGGCATTGACAACCTCTCTGTACTCGTTGGGAGCAAAGTTATTTGTATCTGTGTGCAGGTCCACGTTGATTGCTAATTGCGCTGTTAGCAGTTGACACCTACTTGTTGAACCTAGGAGTCTCTGGGGATTCGATCCTTGGCATCTTTGCTAAGGGAAAACACTTCCACAACACTGCATCTTTCACCTTCCACTTGGGGTAACCAACGAGGGGTTAGAGGCCCATCAAGGAGTATTTTCTGGCGCTGTTGCCGGGGACTCCACTCTTCAGGATAGGGGAGTTGCATGCTATCTTTTACCTTTGCTTTTTAGTCTTGTTAGTTTACCTTTCAGTTTTTGCTTTAGAACCTTTTTATCGAAAATCACAAAAATAGTTATCTTGCTTGCTTGCTACTATGGGTTCCACCGAGAACACCAAGTTGTGTGACTTCACTAGTCACAACAACGATGACTTTATCAGCACACCTATCAGTACACCTGCCACTTCAGCACTTTCATATGAAATTAAACCTGCTTTACTGAACTTAGTCATGAAAGATCAATTCTCCGGTGCTGGAGATGATGCTGCTTTACACTTAAACAACTTTGTTGAACTTTGTGATATGCAAAAGTACCAAGAAATAGGTGGTAATATTGTTAAGCTCAAGCTTTTTCCTTTCTCCTTGAGAGGAGGAGCTAAAATTTGGTTTCAGTCTTTGCCTAGAAATATCATAGATTCATGGGACAAGTGCAAAGATGCTTTTATCGGAAAATACTATCCACCTACTAAAATTATCCAACTTAGAAGTAACATAATGAATTTTAAATAATTGGATAATGAACACGTTGCCCAAGCTTGGGAACGTATGAAATCTCTTATCAAGAACTGCCATACTCATGGTTTGACTACTTGGATGGTTATCCAAACTTTTTATGCAGGCTTGAACTTTACCTCGCGGAACTTGTTAGATTCGGCCGCGGGAGGAACTTTTATGTCAACTACACTTGGTGCTGCCACGAAGCTTCTCGATGAGATGATGACCAACTATTCCCAATGGCACACCGAACGCGCTCCAACAGGTAGGAAGGTAAACTCTGTCGAGGAGATTTCCTCCCTTAATGAAAAAGTTGACTTGTTCATGTCTCTACTTTCGAAGCAATCTTCTGTTGATCCTCGTGATGTCCCTTTAAATTCTTTGATTGCTCAAGAACAAGTAGATGTGAATTTTATCTCTAGAAACAATTTTAACAACAATGCTTATAGGAGTAACTTTGGTAACAATCCTAGACCGTTCCCCTCTAATTCTTATGGGAACAACAATGCTTATCCTATCACCAAGAACTCCACTACTGAACTAGAGATTATGCTTAAAGATTTCATCACTACCCAAAAAGCCTTTAATAAGAGTGTAGAAGAAAAACTACATAAACTAGATGATCTTTCTTTTAAGGTAGACCATTTAGCCAATGAGGTAAAATTGCTAAAAATTGAAACTTCTCCTCTTAAGGAGAGGGAAGTCATTCCTATAAATGCTACTCAAGTGCAAATTAATGAAAACATTAGGATGATGGATAAACTTAAAGAGAGATGGGCTAGAGAAAGGGAGGAAGAGGATAGAATTAAGAGCCTTCCTACCCACCACACTGTTGCTACTATCCAAGTTATTGAGGATGTTCAAACTCTTAGCACCCAATGTACTCCTGGTCCCAATGGACCTATTAATGGTGATGCTATGACTATAGAAACTACCAAACATGTGAACCTAAAGGACACTACTACCACTTTACTTGATGCTCGTGACCTTGATTTTGATAATTGCACTCTTACCGAAGTTATTGATTTCCTTCACAAGATGTCTAGAGACCCCCACACTAGCACTCTTAACCTTGCCTTCACAGAGCATATCACTAATGCTCTCATCAAAGCTAGGGAGGAGAAACTTAGAGTAGAAGCCTCCATACCTAGAAAGCTAGAAGATGGTTGGGATCCTATGATAAAAATTAATTTGAATGACTTCTCTTGCTATGCATTATGTGATGTTGGAGCTAGTACCTCTGTTATGCCCAAAAGGATATATGATATGCTTAAATTGAAACCTTATGATTCTTGTTCTTTTGGTGTTCGTCTCGTTGATTCTTCCATAAAGAAACCTTTGGGGAGGATCGACGATGTTCTTATTGTTGTTAATGATAATTATGTTCCCGTTGATTTCACTATTATGGATATTGAATGTGATCCTTCATGTCCAATTATTTTGGGACGTCCCTTTTTACGCACCGTTGGTGCTATCATTGACATGAAAGAGGGTAATATAAAATTTCAGTTTCCTCTCAAGAAAGGGATGGAACACTTCCCTCGAAAGAAGATCAAGTTACCTTTTGAGTCCGTTGTACGGGCTAGCTATTCTTTTACTCTTGATAAAACTTGATCTCTATGCATTATGCCTAGCTTAAAGGCATAAAAGAAAGCGCTTTTGGGAGGCAGCCCACATGAATAAATTTTTTGCTTTTGTTGTGTCTTGATGTTTTTTACTGCTGTAGCATCATCATTGTATCTTTACTTTTCATATTTGTGCCAAGTATAGCCTCTGATTGCTAGAAAGTTCAAAAGTTGTGAGGTGCTGTCCAGGAAACAGATTCTGTCATTGGATAGAAAAATTCGTATAAAATCACCAGATCATCTTTTTGGTCTGCATTTTTTCGACAGCGTTCTCTATATAATTCTCTTTTGTGCGTCTGTTCTGAGTTTTTTGATTTGAGTTGCAGAAGTATCCCGAACAGATCAATTACTACCTGCTGTTCTGTTTTTCACAGATTCTGTCATGTTTTGTCTTTCCTTCAGTTTGCAAACCAAGAGCTTGCTTTTTCTTTGCAAAGACCTTTTGGCAATCTTGAGAAACAGTAGAACTTCAAGAATATTTTTATTTCCAGCAAGGTATAATTATTTTATTAAGGGTACTAACCTCGCTAATCAGATTATGATGAGTTGTGTATGAAGGGAGTTTTCAAGTGTGCGAGGGAAGATGATAAAAAGATTCAGGGGTGTCAAGCGCTCAAGCTTGGGGATGCCCCCATGCACCCCCAAGAAATATTCAAGGAGACTCAAGCGTCTAAGCTTGGGGATGCCCCCGTGCATCCCCTTCTCCATCAACATTATCAGTTCGTCTTTCGTTCCGCTATATTTTTATCACTTCATGTGTTACGTGCTATGCTTGGAGCGTCTTGCTTTTAGTTTTCTTTTTAGTTTTTCATAACGAGTCGGAACTCAGCATTCCTTTATGAGGGAGAAAAACACGCTCCACTTCTACCTAGAACATAACATAGAATTTTCATGTCTATCTTTGCTGTGTGTGTTCTTTGTCTTTTAATAGCTACTATCATACTCTGCTCTTAGTATTCATGCTTATCTTTTCAAAGAGCTTTTGTTTAGTTGGTTGCTTGAACTCTCTTTAATTATCATGCTCACCTTATTAAGAGAGTTTGCTTCCGTTGCATTGGTTAATATGTCTATGATAAGGATGCTACGTGCATAATGGTGCTTAGTAGTTCAGGTTTCTTATGGTTAGTCTCAAATAGCTGGGGGATTCCCAATGTGTTATTGGAGTACCAACATGATTTGTTTTGCCTATGATGTGGTATGGTTTAGTAATATCTTCCTTCGAGAATTTATTTTGATTGACTTGGCGTATGCTCACGCATATTTAAGACTGTAAAGAAAGTCTGTCAAGCCTTGATGATCTTTTATTTCTGAGTAGCGATATAACTACCATGCCTGATTCAATGCTGCTTTGTCGCTCTGCATGATTATGACCATCATTGCTCTCTTAGTTGGTCGCTCCAAGTCTTTTGCTAACCTCCACCTGTACTAAGCGGAATGACTGCTTGTGCATCCACATCCTTTTAAACCAGTTATGCCATACGAGTCCACCATACCTACCTATATGTGGTATTTCACCGCCACTCCAAGTAATTTACATGTGCTACCTTTAAAACCTTCAATCTTTGCAATATATAGCTCATGGGAAAGTAGCTTAAAAACTATTGTGGTAAAGAATATGTTGCTTATGTATCTTATTTCTTATAAGTTGCTTGCTGAGCGGTAACCATGTTTTTGGGGACGCCATCAACTGTCACACTTTTGTTGAATATCATATGAGTTGCTATGCATGTTCGTCTTGTCTGAAGTAAGGGTGATTTGCCGTGGGTTGAATAAGTATGCATAATGTTAGAGAAGAACATTGGGCCGCCAACCAAAGCCATGTATCATGGTGGAAGTTTTAGCTTGGACCTTAATCCTCAATCTCTTACGAGAATATGCTTATGCATTAAAGAGGAGTCCATCATCTATTTTCTATGTTGTCCCGGTATGGATGTCCTCAAGTTGAGATCTATCAAAAACGAGAAATCAAATGCGATTTATCTCCTTGGACCTTTGTACAGGTGGCATAGAGGTACCCCATTGTGACACTTGGTTGAAACATTTGTAATGCAATGATAACCCATGGAAATCCAAGCTAATTAGGATAAGGTGTGAGCACTATTGGTATTCGATGCATGAGGCTTGCAACTTATAGGATGTCTTATGCATGACACATATGAAGTACTACTACCGTTGACAAAATTGCTTCTATAAAAAGCTCTAGCACATAACCATTCTTTTACTTTTATGTTGAGTAT
>LR738712.1:896892661-896903253 GCA_902687465.1 Secale cereale
TCGGCGTAGTCGTCGTGATCGTGACCATCATCTTGATTGTCATCATCACTATGCGCCTCGTTGTCGATGTCGTTGTCGAGATCTCTACCCGTGTCTTGCGCGTCGTTGTCGCTATCACCTTGCGACCCATGCGCGTCGTCGTCGGTGTCGGCACCATGACGATCACTTCCATTGTGGTCACCTTGGTTGGGCGTCTTGCCAACCACCTGGACGTCCTCCCCTGCATCATCATCAGTTGGAAAATCAACTGTGAATATGTTACCGTTTGGAGCATCGTTGGCTGCTGCGCTCCAATTCCACGCTTTGTTTTCTTCAAAAACAACGTCGCATGAAATCCGTAGACGCTTGGTTCGTGGATCGTAGAAGCGGTATGCCTTTGTGTCGGGACTCCTCTCGTATCCGATGAACACCATCTTGGTGCTACGATCGGCAAGCTTTGAGAGATGCGGCTCCGCCGTCTTCACATGGGCCACGCATCCGAACGTCCGTAGATGAGACACATTCGGCTTACGTCCGTATATTGCTTCATACGGAGTCTTGCCGATCACCGCCTTCGTTGGAGCCCGGTTGAGAAGATAGACCGCCGTCGAGACAGCTTGTCCCCAAAAGGTCCCTGGCAAGTTCTTGCTCTTGAGTAAACTTCTCGCCATGTCAACGACGGTTCGATTGCGCCTTTCAACAACCCCGTTCTGCTGTGGCGTATAAGGTGCCGTGAGGAACCTCTTTATGCCAATCTTCTCGCAGTAGTCGTTGAACTCGTTTGACGTAAACTCTCCGCCGCGATCTGTTCGTAGAGCGCGAACCTTCAGCTTGTGTTCCATCTCCGTTGCAGCCTTTAGCTTCTTAAACGCTTCAAACGCCTCATCTTTAGATCGTAGGAGCACGACCCACATGTATCTCGAGTAGTCATCTACCACAAGGAAGAAATACTTCTTTCCTCCGTGAGTTGCTGGGGTGATAGGGCCACATAGATCACCATGGAGCAGCTCGAGTGCATCACTTGCACGATAGGTAGACTGAGCAGGGAACGGCTTGCGGTGCTGTTTTCCAACCAAGCACCCATCACATACTCGATCAACATGGTCGATAAACGGCATCCCAGATACCATCTCCATCTTCGACATCTTCTTCAAGGCGTAGAAGTTAACGTGTCCAAATCTAGCATGCCATAACCACGAATCATCATCACTCTTGGCGAGCCAACACTCCGGTTGAGATTGATCAAGGTTGAGGATATAGAGCCTGTTCCGCGTGCGATTCACGCGCGCTAGCACGTTTCGGAGGTTGTCGAAGATCGTCATCACTCCGTTCTCAATATCCACCTTGCATCCATTCTCGTCAAGTTTCCCGACAGAGATGATGTTGTTGCGAAGCCGTGGGATGTAGTATACTCCGGTGAGTATGCGATGTTCTCCTGTGAGACCCTCGAAGAGGATAGAACCTTGCCCGCAAATCTCCACATTTGAACCATCACCGAACTTGACCGAGCCTTGAACATCATATTCCAGCTCGAGGAACTTCTCCTTGCACCCCGTCATGTGGTTACTGGCACCCGTGTCTAGATACCACGACACGTTCTGATTCCCGGATAACTTCGGTATTACTTTCTTCTCATGAAGTAGCACCTTCCGGCTTGGTTTCACAACCACCGTTTGGGCGAGATCACAAACTTCGACCATTAGAAGACCTGGACGTTCGTCTTCTTTCTTTGCCAAATTTGCCTTGATCTCCCGCTTGTTAGGCTCCACGAGATCACAAACTTCGGCCATCAGAAGACCTGGACGTTCGTCTTCCTGCTTTGCCAAATTTGCCTTGATCTCCCTCTTGTTCGGCTCCGGACAATCCTTCGCAAAGTGACCCATCTCGTTGCAGTTATAGCACTTGACCTCGGACATATCCAAGTTCCGTGGCTTCCGCTCTTTAGATCGGTCGGCCTTACCACGACCTTGTGGCTTGCCTTTACCTTTGCCTTCTTTGGTTTGTCCACCGCGCTTCGCGTTGCTTGAGCCTTCGCCAACGTTGCGCCTTCCTTTGCTACTTGGGGACTCCCAATCTGTGCGCGAGTACATGAGTTGGTCACTACCTCCTCCGTTGCCTTTCCGACAGCCACGAGCATTCTCTTCCCATGTCCGCAAGCGTCCGATCGCCTCCGTTATGGTCATGTCGTCGATATCGTAAAGCTGCTCGAGCGTGCCGATGATGTACGTGAATTTATCAGTCACAGAGCTGAAAAACTTCTCCACAATCTCGGTCTCCTCGAGCTTTGCACCAAGCGCGCGGATCTCTCCCACCAAAGTAGTCAGACGCATGGCATAGTCGTTCACCGATTCAGTTTCCTCCATCTGCAACTTGTGAAATTGGCGCTTCAGCACTTGTGCCCGAGCCTTCGTGACGCGATCTTCTCCGATCCTCATCTCTTTGAGTGCGTTCCACGCCTCTCTTGCCGTCTCGTATTCCGCCAATGTCATCAGCACGGAATCCGGTACAGACTGGGCTATGGCGGCCATGGCACCTTCGTCGCACTCCTCGTCGACATCGTCGTGCGTGATGGCCTCCCACACTCGTAAGGTTCGGAGAATAATCTTCATCTTGACCGCCCACACGCCATAGTTGGCGTCAGTGAGCATCGGGTACTGGATGGGGATGTTGCGATGCGCCAGTACGTTGGCACCGCCCGTTCCGCCACCACTAGTCGCTGACTTGCCGCCCTTCTTCACCTTGCTGCCTTTCTTGTTCGCCTTGGAACCGCCGTTGCTGGACTTGGCCGACTCAGCGTCGCTGTCCACCATCGTAGATCGTAGATCGTCGAGGCTCTAGATACCAATTGTTGGCTTTCGACCGCTAGATCGATTCAACCGAAGTTGTGTACGCACGTACAATGCTTGTACGCAAGTAAGCAGACAGCCTGGTTAATTGATGAACAGTGCCTCAGCACATGCACACCTAGCCACGAACGTATGTAGTCAACTTGGCTTGACTAGCGACCACAGGATCGATCGATCTCTACGGGAACTCTCGACGGAACAACTCGGCGGAACAGAACTAATCGATGGATAGCCAAAGGCTCGTATCGAGCCTTGCTTTTCTTTGTATTGCTCTGATCTCTGATCGTTGTGTGTTACAGGGAGGTTTACATGGCTATATATAACAGCCCAGACTAATACGAGCTAACCTACTCGGTTAAGACATAGGAGTACTACTCGGACTAGTACAGGGACGTGCACTCGGACGTCGTATTTATTCCTACACCCCTCCCTCTCGTGTAAATCCTGAACCGTCATCTGTCACCAGAGAAGCGAAGCCTCGACGGGCCGCTAAGCAAAGAAGTAATAATGGGCCGTCCGAACTGTATTCCCAATGGAAAAGGCCCGCTCAACCACAGGCCACCTAGGCTGGTTTCCGGAGCAGCGGCCCGAGCGGGGTTCGTTCATGCCCGAAAAAGCCTCAGCGATGACGTGGGACGGCTGTGAAGGATCTAAGACGTTCAACAGTGTGATCGAACGGTAAAGAGCCCCAAATCGTTGTGAGGCATCGTAGGTGGCTCAGTTTTACTGTTTCTCAATACTACACATCACAATATGCATCATACCAGTTGATCAGATATGTGAGGTTTGACATCAAAATTCTACATACTATTAATCTAAGATCATCTTAAGAACTGATTGAAAAATAAACTAAAAGGACAATTACCGAGTTTTTTACCATACAGGGAGGCTTGCAGTACTCTGTGCCACGTTGTTCTATATAGAGCATGAAGGAAGGGGAAGCAAATAAAACAAATATATATACAAACAAAGGAGCAATTATTGTATGGATACATATTTTCCAGTCAAGAAAATAATTCAGAATTTCTCAACCCTACCGAACAAAGTTATAGGCCAAACCACATCCTATTCATCGTACAAAGCTATAACTACATTATCACACCCTTTTTTCTACCATCTTGTATATGCACTGAACCAAGTGCAGTACTTGCCCCTCCAACGTCTCGTCAATGCAGACCACACATTGCATACATGTCATCTTCAAACCATAAAGTCTGTAGTATGGCAGGAAGTTTTACAATTAGGATATGTAATTATACAAACAATGACTGGGCAGGCAACTACATGTTGATCGATAATTCAAATTGTTATAAGCTAGAAAAACATATATTCAGTATCAGCAGGGAACATACTGATAGTTCGGATCACCATATGTTTAAAATGTGCATTATTCACCCTCACTTCAAGTCGTCTAAACCTTGTAGCAAGTCCAGATACATTGGTTCATATTGTGGCACTGCCTTGACCTTGTAAAATAATTTTCTACTTTATGACTCATAACTCATGACTGTGAAAGGTAAAATCAGTAATTACAATTATATGGCACTCCTTTCAATGCATTCAGAGAGAAAGGGGCGAGAGTAGCTACCCCCAGTATTAACCAAATAAATCCGCAATAAGATATCCTCTAATAACATACTAACTAATGTATATGGACACAAAACACACTCTTCAGACAAAAATCTTGTTCCTGGACCATTCAAATTGTATTTGAAAGACATACATATCTGTGGACTCCCACATCCATATGTATCTTAAATTTTTGAATCCTAAGATGTGGTAGTACCTGCTTTTGTTAGACAACTCCCTATTTTGGATCTGATTGCAAGATCCATATGCATCAGCCTAGTAAAGGCATCTAGGTGATTGGTTCCTATCTCCAGACCTGATATACAGAAGCGGTGAAAGGATGAGAAAATTGTGAATCAACCAAACATTTGCACAGTTAGCTTATAAATAAATTGGATGGCAAATATTTGAACAATCTGGCTAACCCATAAAACTAACAAATCTAAGCTGGAACTGCAAGCTAAGCTGAGACAATAAAAAGTGTGAAGATGGACTAATGAAGGTAAAGTGACCACTTTGAGTAAGAAAAGAATAAAGCAACAGGGACAACAACGATGCCGCTCTAAAATCGTCTCTCAATTTCCATTCCCCTAGCTTGCCCTCTCATCTCCTTGCACATCAACCAGAACATCTGACCAAGATTAGAGAGAAGCAGTGGTGGGAGGGCGATGCAAGGTGATGAGATGCATCACGATAAATCAGGCGTCGATGTACTGGCGGCGAGGGAGCTCCGCGGTGAAACCACCTATCAGCAGTACCTTGATAAGGACAGGAAGAAGCCTTCGGTTCAGGGTCTGAAGAAGAATACATGTACATGGAAGGTGGAGCATAGGGTGGTGTCTGCTTTTTTGCGATTTATTGCCTCATGGCAATGGGTCGAGAAGGATGCGAAACCATTGACCACAACAAAGGCGAACAAAGAAATCAGCCATCAACCTTATCCTCTCCAACCATGTTGGGTGTCCCATGGTGCCGAGTGCAGCCGCCGTCCCCCTTATCCTCTCCAACCACTGAACCCCGTGATGCCCAGCCGCTATTTCACTCCTTCTCCCGAACAGCCGTCGTCGCGCTCCTGCTCCTGAACAGCCGTCGTCGCTGGACTGTGCTCCAAGTCACCGCCGCAGCCGCCTAACTGCTCTCTCCTCGTCAATCCCCTCTCACTCGATCTCAATCTAAAAGCCCCCTAGATCTCCATCGACCGATGAGAGAACATCTCTGACAGATTTCACCACTGATCCTTGAGAAAAGGACAACATAATGATTTGGCGGAGATCCTCATTGTTTTGGCCGGAAAGGACAGTATAATGAATTTTTAGACACCGAAAGGAGAGCCCACACATAATATGTTTTTCTTAGAGAATGATGCAGATAATATGTAAGGAGATACTAACAAACATGGCATAGGGTTGAGTTGAAACTTCACAAAACCTAATGCATGAACGGTACAGGAGTAGTACTATAGTGGGGCCAAGTTGCATAGCTACAAGTTTCACCAAAGACACCGTCTGAATGGTATCTATACACCAAGAGCATCTACTAAAAGAATGAAGCTATAAAACTTACCTCCAGTAGACATGTGTGCTGTGACCCAAGAGCCTCGAGCATCCTGGTCACAGGAACCGGCTCTTTCACCGTGCCAGCAAGTTCTGGGTCACCACCCCTCATGGTACCTCATGTACAATACTGAGAAGCACACAGAGACGAACCTGCAACGCTCAAATTGAACACACAAAGTTACTAAACTACAGCTGCACACCTCGTCAAGCATCTCAACGGTACAAGGCTTAACGGAATGTCATGCGCTGCGTGCAGAAGAAAGGATGTGGCGTCCGCATATAGTGTGTCATCGGTGGCAAAGTATCTACTGTGGAATTTAAGCATACAATTAATATGCAGTTGTGATATTTCCAATTCAATGCATAAACGAATTTGGGTTTAATCTCTCAAACTGAAATAATGATTAATTGTATGAAACAACATTCAGCTAGAAACGTTATATCTCAAACAAAACCCATGTTTAATCAGGAATGGCATGCTCCTTTGTCCTTTAGATGTACATGTAGTAAGAGAATATCTATTACTCCCTATTAGATAACAGAAAAGAAGAAAAAGAGAAATAATCGACAATAATGGTAACCATCAAGATATAAGGAGCATAGGGATGTCCATCTGAGTGCAGTCATCGCAAACCAAAAACAATTTGCTCTACCCAGATTATAAACCTGCAGCCACATAAAACAAAATTAAGATCTGCATCAATCAAGGGTTCTTACCAACTCAAAATCAGCACCCAAGGAATTGGCAGTATCAAACCAGCCAAGTCCTTTTGAAATCCGGGTTGAGCACTCCATTGATTTGTGTTGAGAAGGACGCCAAGTGGTCTAGTGGGCATCCCCAACGTCTCCCATCGCAGCCTTGCAGCTGCAGCCTCCCCCTCCCCCTTCCCTCCTCTCTCGCTCCACCGTCGTCTCCTTCAATCACCGCATCCCCGGCGACACCAAGAATCCAAGGCGTGATCCCCCCAAATCGCACCCCATCTCCATCTCCCAAAATCCCAACGAATCTCGCGTCACATGCCATGGACATAGACCTGCTGCTCCCCATCACCGCGCCACATCCCCTCCACCAGCTGCCGGACCCCACCACTCGTCGCCGCTGCTGCTCCCACCGCCTCCTCCCCAGCCGCCGTAGAACCACTACCATAGCGACCTCGATCCAAATAAGAGGAACAGGAGCAGGAGGAACGGCCGCCGACGATGGATTGCCAGAGAAGAAGACCGCTGGCGGCGCCCTACCCGAACGGATCGAGCGAACCGGTGCTCGTGTGCGCGCCCCCGGACCTGGCCTCCGACGCCATCGTACTGGAGGCGAGCGGGCAGAGGTATGGCCGTGGCCGCGGGCAGGTTGAGGTCGGCGGCGGTGGCTAGGGGGATTTGGTTCGACCTGGCCAGGTCGAGGCGAGGAGGCGGATGTGTACATGTATTTTTTTTGTCCAGCGAACCGTTTTTTCGTCGCAGATTAATGATGGATGGATTGCGGGTTGAATACACCAAATGTCAGGGACCTTTCTGTAAACATGCCGTGACGTGAACCCGACGAAGGCCCAAGTAGACATGGCCCAGTTGATGGTCGCAGGCCCAGCCAAGCAGCGGACGGGCAGACTAACAAAAAGGTAAAATAACCGAGCACTCTAGCAGGCCTCCAACACGCTGTCAGACTCATTAGCCATCGGATATTGTGCCAGTAGGGGTATTTGGAATTGAAAACACATCTCGCGATTACTCGATTCTTTCATCTAATTTGGCTTGTTTACGTGCTTCAGTGACTACATGATTCTTTGCTAGGCGGAGACCAGCATTGCAGTTGTGCACAGCACGAATGGCGTTCTCATCCATGGGGCTGCGGCCGTAGTGGAGCACCTGGCACGATGTGGTGACAACTGAAATAGATTGCATTGGTCGTGTCTGGTCTGCAGCATACCTTGGAGTCGTGTTGAGTTGGGTTGGGTTGTATGCTGTACTGAAAAATTCTGCCACTATGCCGCTACGAGTTGGGGCATGGCACTTATGCATGTGGAGAACCACTCCCTGATTCTACGTCAGGCACACATGGTGGGATCCGTTGGAAAAAGATTATAACAGTTGGGCCATTGGCATCGGGAGTTCGGCACGGTGTCAAGCCTGGACGTCTCAGCCTCCCCCATGTACATATTCGCCCATAGTAGCACTAAGGCTGGCGGAGAGGCCTGCTGGGGCATATGTGTTGGAACTCATCCACAGAATCGATCAAATTAAATCATGACAAACACGCATACAAGATTTTTTTTTTTCGTCAAGGGGCCGTATCCTGCTCTTTATTACTCTCTTTTATTTTCATCTTTTGCCGACGACTCGACGTACAGCAAAACTCACGGCTTGGCTGTGCTTATATACACAACCAACGCAGCCGACCAAGCAAACCTAAACCTACACGTACAAGACTCCCAATACTAGCTATTAGGACTTGATTACAACTTGCCTAATCAAACTAGCCTAACTACGTACGACACGGACACCTCGTACTAACCTAGCCGGACTACTACTCAAGCGAGTATTGCTTGTACTAACATCACGTAACCTGACTACTAATCAAGATTACTCTAACAATATGCCGGCACGCATGTCATGTGTCCATATAAAGGCGATGACGAGGAGATCATAGTAGGGACATGTTCAATTTACTCAGGAGATCTGATTGTGAAAATAAATTTGACCCGTTCTTGTGTCGTAAAAATCGTAAAAATGGGAGAGTAAAAGACAAAGCCTAGAATTATTTGCAAAGAATGAACAAAAAATGGAAAATGATATCATCAGTTATGGGCTTCTAGTTACCCACACTCTTTATATATATTTTGAGCAAGTTCCAAAGCTTTCTGCAGTATGTATTCCGGCGCAGGGCCATGGCGTGCGAGCAGGCAGCGTCGCGGCGGCACACGGAGCTCTACTGCACTACAAGGAATACCACTCCAATAGCAGTTTCCTTCACGGGCAGCCAGGTATGATTGATACATTTACCTATATCAGGCTATGCAAAGGCACCACTAGCCAGGCCGATATCCAACCCCTACTGCAAGTTTACTGTTGCATCAGAGCCACAAAAATTGCTAACTATTAGAGCATCTCCAGCCGTTGCGTCCTCAAGACGCGCCGAAAACCGCCGCTTGGGGACGAGCCGGCACTATTTTAGGCGTGGGGGCGAGCACGTTCCCAGCCGCCGCCCCCACAGTTCGGCCAAAATTCAGCAAACACGACCAAATTTAAACAAACACGGCATATTTCTGCTAAATTTAGACGTTTTTACACGAAAAAGGGGCGAAAAAAACCCTAAACTACGGGCCGAAGGAGGCACTGAGCAGGGCGTATTCGTCGCCGGCGTCGTCCTCCTGCTTATCCTCCTTGACACGGGCGGCGCCGCTGCTCGACCCCTCGCCCCAGCGCGCTGCTTCACGGCGGCGGCGTTCGGCGATCTCCTCCAGGGAGCGGCGCTGGCGGTCCAGCTCCATGCGCGCGTAGTCCTCGCGCGCCCACTTCAAGGCGGCCTCTTCTTCGTCGACCTCCTCGTCGAGAGGGGGCTCCGGCTTCACGGCGGCGAGCCCCGGCTCCGGTTTCACCGTCGCCAGCCCTGGCTCCCTCTTCAGCTTGACGAGGCGAGGAGGGGCCGACGAGGAGGAGCCACGGCCGCCGTTGTTGATGACCAGGCCGGCGCCGCGTGTGTGCCTACCGAGCGGCGTCTCGGCCGGCTCTGACTTGACGCTGACCAAAGCCGGCGCGCCGGAGGAGTGAGAGGAGGATCGAGAGGAGGAGGAGGAAGATGAGGATGACCAACCCATCATCCTCCTCGGCAGCCACGCGCCGCCGCTCCGAGCGGTCGGGTACTCGAACGGCGGGTCGTTGCCGCCCTCGAGGTGCGCGAGCACGCCGCTGAGCGTGCGGCCCGGGACGCCCCACCACAGGCGACGGCCCTCGCTGTTGTTGCGCCCCCGCGGCTTCGGCGCGTTGTTGGTGGAGGCGAGCCGCTCCTCCTGTCGATGTTCGAAGTACGTCGCCCACGCCGCGTGGTTGCTGGTGGCATACTTCGGGAGCGCCCGCTTCACGGCCGTCGGAGAAGCCCACGCACGCTCGATCTCGGCGTGAAAATAGGCGGGCGTCTCGGGAACGGGCAGAGGGGGGACAGGGACCCTGCCGGCACTGAGCCTCCACCGCGATGGAGCGTGTACGTCGAGCGGCGCGGGGTAGTTGGGCTCGTGGAGGAGGTACGCCTCCCACTCATGCAGCGAGCGGCGGCCGAAACCGTTGGCCGCCGCCGCGTCGCCGGGGTACCTCGCGCTCATGGTTGCTGGGGGGGAGAGAGAGGGGCTCGAACGGCGGAGAAAGGGGAGGAAGTGCGGCGGCGAGGAGGGGGAGGACTGCCGATGGATGGGTTCCTCACCGGCGCGGCCAGGGGCGCCTTTTATAGCGGCTCGGGGGCGGCCACGTGCGAACGCGTGGCGGAAGGCTGGGCGGCGTCGCCGCACTGCGCTGCCCGTGAATCAATGGCAGGCTGACCGGCGGCATCCTTGGCATTGATTCCCCGCGGAAAACCGAGACGATGAGGACGACCAGCCTTCGTCTCGCTCAGGGACGAATCCAAGGGGGCACGAGGGGGGGGCTAGACCCCCCC
>LR738712.1:896903526-896918215 GCA_902687465.1 Secale cereale
TTCGTTTTACTCTAGCGATTAGGAGGCCAACAGGAAAAAAATCAGTATTTCGGTAATATTGCCCCCCCCCGACCACGTGAAGCCCAACAAATCACAAAGCCCATATTTAGCACGCCCGCAGCAGGCCCAGAAAAAGGGACAACATCAGATCAGGATCGTTTATTTTTCTTGCGTGCGATGCCTGCCGCTGAGGTCTAGCTGTCTAGGGCAGCAGTTCTTGACCAGCGCCAAGCCGCCACCAGCGGCGTTTCAATCTAAGCCTGAGCGGACGGCCTTTTTTGAGATAGCTTGGTCTGAGCGGACGATCCTTGTGTGCGCACGAAGTCGTGTATGCTGATGAGGGGCGAGTGCCATCCTTGCACGGACGCGCGGCCGGCCGGCCGCGACCGGATTGAGAAGTGGCGAGCAAAGAAAAAGGGGATCAGGTTACTCTCGTTTCACATTCTCGTTAGTTATTCCTTGCATGCCTTTCTAAATCAGATTAATCTATGGCTTCAGAACTACACAATTCGAACTGTGGTCTGTGGTAACTATATAAGAATAACAAATTAATTAGGGAATATATCCCTTTGCCCATGGGACAAGGTTTTACATTGTTTATCACATCTTGTAGGAGAAAGATTAAGTTAATTAACACGTGAATTGCCTTCGGCATTTGCTTTGTGATAACTTTTGAGGAAAAATTGAAATTGCTCAGAGAAGACACATGTTCTAATGAAGATTTAGGCTGTCTCCTTCACAAAAAAAAACCTAGACTGTCTCTACATGTTTTTTACAAGTCTCTACATCAGCGGGAAACAATTGTCCACCCCCCTTATGTTTGAATCCTGCTCCGTCCCGGCCACGCTCGCAATGGTCATGCTTCACCCGTAGACGGTAAGATAATGATACAGATTGTACCACCAATGGGAATGCATGTTGCGGATGGCTTCGCAATGGATGTAATGCATGTTGCGGACGAGCCGGTTGTGATGCCATACGCCATATACTGCGGCTCCGGCAACACATGTTGTTGACAGCCGCAGCGCCGCACATCTCTTCATGCCAACACATGTCCCGGAACTTCATTGCGCAGCCGCCGGCGAACGCTGCC
Organism: Secale cereale; assembly: GCA_902687465.1. NCBI lineage: Eukaryota > Viridiplantae > Streptophyta > Magnoliopsida > Poales > Poaceae > Secale > Secale cereale. The sequence goes on from LR738712.1 coordinate 896,904,620, forward strand.
GCCGCCATACTCGCCGCGCGTTGCCGTCGCCACGCCTTCGCCGCACCCCGCAGCCGCGCCGCCGACGCCTTCCACGTCCGCCCCCTCTCTCTCTCTCTCTCTCTCTCTCTCGCATAAAGGTGAGGAGCGCGCTGGACACAAGTTTTTTCTGGTCACGGATGCCTAGTTGCACGAACGGTGGCTCGCCGCAACCATGTTTCTTATTTCTTGAGCTCAAACTCAGCTCGGCAACATACCGCAGCACTACCCAGGGGAGGTCTCCGGCCAGCCGGCCCCACACCTCGGACCCCACGAACACTAAATCTTGCTCCCCGGACCTGGCACACACCACATATCCTTTTATAGCAGTACAAGGGACTCACACCCATGATTGGCCACTAACCAATTAGCTACACGCGCGTCTTGCCACTCTTGTAGCTAACAACTCAATGCATGCACCAACTACTTACACTTTTCTTTTCTTTTTTGGCGAATACGCAAAGTTTGCATATCTTATCATTGATAGAAGAAGAGAAAATGAGTACAATAGAGGGTACAACACATGACATGAACACAAGATGGCATGAGCATGGGTTGCAGAGAGAGGGATCATCAGCCCGAACATGAAAAAGACACAACAAAACCCACAAAGCCTAAAACTCGAGAGGCAGACCGACTGAGCGCAACATCGAACATCTTTAGAGCCAACACTGGGGACACCTTCAAGAAGTAAAACGACGTTGTGAGGCCATCGCCATCCGATACGATGAATCGGACCTTGAGTTCACCCGAAGCTCGAAGAGGGGCACAGTGAGAGGCTATTTGGGAGAGCGCTCGTGTCGTGCGAGTCCACGACTACAACCTGGCTCTTCTCCGCGCGAGTCTACGTGCCCCTGCTAGGCCGCTTCATCTATCGTCCATGCTCGACCACCACCACCCGCCTTGCTCGGCCTGGCATTGTCAGGCTGCGCGGTGCACCACGCTGCTTGAAAGCTCGTGGGCCCTCCCTTCCTATTCTCGCATGCCACTGTTCGCCTTCCCCTGCTAGTGTTGTGCGCCTCTCCATCGTCGACCATCTCCGCGGAGAGGAGTACGCAGAGCTCAAATGCCACCGGTGTGCACGCACACAACATGTTTGATATAATGTGTACGAGAGTGGGAGAGACGAGAAGGAAGAAGAAATAGTCAATGTGTGCATGTTGCAGGTTTTTGCCAAGGTGGCTCTGTCGATTGGGACCCACGTATCAGATAGTGATCAAATGGGACATGTCAGCCGATAAGTGTTTTCTGCAAAAGAATTACTGAAAACACAGTGGGTTTTGAGGGAAAAAAACTTAGTGATTAGGCGGTTTTCTGTAAACCTAACAACAAATCTGGTTGTTTTGTGCAATTAACTACATTGCAGGCACTTGCGGATAATCCAGAGATACAAGCAGGCTCATGTTGAATTGCACAACTTTTATTCAGTGTTGAAATTACAGACTGGTCGTGAGCTACCCCAAATTTCCAGATAGATATCCTTGACTAATTTAAGAGAGCACAATCCAAATGTAGAAAATCATAGTTTTAAGTAGCAAGTTATGCCATTTAAAGTTGGCTCAACCAGAAGCTAACGGAGGTATAGCAAAGCTAAGCTTACTTGTCAGTGACCATCCATCCAATATATCATTAACTAGTTTAAGAGAGCACACTTCAAATGGAGAAAATCTTACTTTTAAGTATAGCAGGTCCGTTATATAGCGGCTCGACCAGAAGCTAGCGGAGCTATAGCAAAGCTAAGCTCACTTAATAGTGACCATCCATCCAAGATATCATTGACTATTTTAAGAGAGCACAATTCAAATTGAGAAAATCGTAGTTTTTAATAGCAGGTTGTGCATTTAGAGGCGGATCGACCAGAAGCAAGCGGAGCTGTAGAAAAGCTAAGCTGACATGTTAGTGACCATCCATCCAAGATATCCTTGTTTTGCTCTTCATGTGGCATTTCTGTTTACACAAAATAAAAGAAGTATCTAGATATGGAGCTAATAAACCGTCGAAATAAATCCTTGCCACATTAAGCATCCAAATATCAAATGCTGTGAGCATACACAAATAAAAATAATGCATTAGGTATAACAGTATAGTGCTTTTCCCCCCTTCAAAACAACAACAGTACATCATGTCAAATGCCTTCCTTTATCCCAGATGGATATGTTCCATATATGTTCTAGTAAAACATAATTCTGTACATACAAGGAGAAATGCCTGGCACTGGCACATAAACACAAATTAGTTTGTATTCTAGTAAAACACAACGCATATCATACAACGAGAAATGCCTGACACTCAAACTCAAATTACACAGTGTTAGCTTTTGGAGCTTTAATTGGGTGACACCGTGGAAGCACATCCATAATTTTCAGGGTTTAACAATGCAGAAAAAAAAGGGAGAAAAAAAACAACATTGAGTGGATACTAGTAGCAGCTAGCAAATGCAATTAGCTCTATCAATGTATCTGACCTAGCTACTAGTGTCCTAGTAGTACTAGGATTTTGAATGCACCACAACCATTGCATGAATATAAGATGACTCGAGGGATACATACATGTGAGAGTCCTAGTTCATCATAGATGAACCAACGTTCCTCTCCGTTCCTCTTTCTCTTTGCCAATACTCTCAACTCTCCAAGTTAATATACACCGCTGAAACTATACAAGAAACTCGGTGGCATGGTGTTGGTCTCCTTGTCTCTGCAGTGCGGAACCATTTAGAGCCTATAGGCATGGAAGGCACAAGGGAAGAAATAGTCATGTGTGTCGTTGAGTCCTTTAGGAAGGGCTTCAAGATTTCTACTCATTGGTTCTGTCCATCAGACCAATCAACCTCCATTACCCTGTGTATCTAGTTGTAAACGATTCCCCTACTATCTTCCATTTCTAGTAAAGCTAGAAAATGCCACACTCGAGCAAAAGATTTCTACTATTCTTCCACATATATTATCTTAATATCCTGTAACACCATCTAGATAGTTTATATAACAATCAATTAGCACAACAAATAGTTCACACCTACTGCAGTCCAAAAAATAAATTAAGAATACAGACACTGACATAGCTATTAATTGGGCACGTCTACATAATGTTTAGCTCATCTCTGTCAAATTAGACATCATATAAACAAAATCAACTACTAACATAAGCACATCAACTCTCGTATCCTCACTCGCTCACACTCTCTAGAAGGAATCACAACTACCCAGCAGTAGGACATGCCCTGCTCTACTTAACATGCCACACTCGAGCAAAAGATAATCATGCCCTTCTCTATTTCTGGCCGTAAGTCTCAAGGATCTCCAGAGTCCAAATTCCAGCTTTCTTGTGTACGCACAATGGACTCTGCATCTATCCAGCCGTAGTAGGAAGGGAATGATATGACAGGGAGGGTTCCTCCCCTAGCGACCTCCCGCCGCCGCCGGCCGTCCTAGCACCCCCGCGCCGCCGCCGGCCGCCAGTTGCTCGAGACCGGCCCCGCCCCTCCCTCCTCCCTCCCGGATCCGCCCCTGCGCCGCCTCCCCGGGAGGTGGCCGGGGCGGCACACGGCCTCCTCCTTCTAGGCGGCCCCCTCCCCCTCCCCCTTCGTCGGCGGTCGCCACCGGCGCTGTTCCGTGTGGTGTCGGCGGCGGCGGGACTTACAATCCCCCCGCGCTCGTTTCTTTATCCCGGGGCAGGAGACGGCGGCGGTGCAACTCGATTTGGCGGCGGTCCGGCCCTGCGGCGGTGGCCGGCGGCGTGCGAGGTGGCGACGCGGCTCCTTGGCGGTGGGATAGCTTGGTGGTGTGGGGTGGTCGGCGGCACGCCCCCGGCCCAGTTCTGGGCCCTGCGGGCCCCATCTGGGTCCTAGCGGGCCGACCTCTGACGCGGCTTCAATGTCTTATGCGCGGTGGGGAGGAGGAGCAGCTTAGACCGGGGGCGGCGACGCCGACGGCGTGCCTGTTGCAGCGCGAAGGTGGGAGCTTCACGGGCCTATGAGTGCCCGGCCGGGCCTGGTATGCTCCTGCTATTGGGTCCGGTCGGCTACCTTCATTCACGCTGGAGGTTGAGCCCTCCCGCATGCTGACGGTGTTGCTGCCTCTAGTCCCGGCTCCTGCTCTACGGTGTGCAGACCTCTCTTCGTGTCGCCCTGGTGGGATGGCGTGGAAGCCTCAAGACCATGTTGGTGCAGCATGTTGGTGGATTGGTGGCGGTCTCCGGAGCACCCGAGGTGAAGGTTGGGATCGGGAGATATCCGAGTCAGCTTGACCGGCACCGACGCGGTGGCGCCTGAGGGTGCCACCGGACCACCCTGGTGGGCGTCGGGGGCTACCCTTCCTCTCTCCTCGTCTCGTATCAGGGGAAACTCTTGGCAGCAGCGTCGTCACCGTCGCGTCCCTTCTTGGAGGTGTTGATTGGTACCGGCGCTTCGGAGTCTAGGAGCTAGGTTGGAGATTTCGAGAGGGCCCAGTGGTCACGAGGCTTCTTCATTTTGTCGAGCCGACGTTGTCGGCATTTGTTTCTTTTGTCTTTCTCTTTCAGTTCTTTTGGGCTTGTCTGTGCTGCTTCCGCCCGAACACCTATCGTTGGTTGTATCGGTTGGTTGCTTTGTAATACAAAGCGGGGGGAAACCCTTTTTCGGACTCTGCATCTATAGTTTTCAGCTTCACCGGGTTAACAAGATTCATGTTCAGAATCTATGTTCCAGCAATCACAAAAAAATTAGAATCTAAGTTCTAGCTGTCTTGTGTATGTACAAAGAGGGACATATTCTAATGCTCCATCGCCTTCTAGATTTATATACATTTAGAAGATACTCCCTCCGTTCGGAATTATTTGTCTCGGAAATGGATGTACCTAGAACTAAAATACGTCTAGATACATCCATTTCTGCGACAAGTAATTCCGAACGGAGGGAGTACATAGTAGATCCGATTCATGCACTTCAAGTATTCTACTACCACTCCTAGTTCCATGATGGCCTACGTCTCTTGCAGAGAAGGTGAAGACTAGAGTCATAAAGTAGAAGTTCTATTGTAGTACCCTTCGTCCCAAAATTCTTGTCTTAAATTTGTCTAGATAGGGAAGTATATAACACTAAACTGTGACTAGATACATCCGTATTTAGATAAATCGAAGACAAGAATTTTGGGACGAAGGGAGTATTTTTTTTAAAAGCGAGCCTCCTCTCCAATTTCCATTATTAGAAATCAATCAGTCTTACAGCCGAGCCAAACTAAACTACTGCCGATCTTACACTACATCAGCAAATTTTATCACGACGCGCACCGTCCAGGATAAAAGGAGAAACAAGCATGGCCCCAGCTTCTCCAGGCGCAGATTCCAGCATCCCCTCTACGAGCATAACACGGAATTTAAAAGAAAGTGCAACAAAAGAGAATCTACTGTCCTGCGAAGTCCCACAAGTCGGGCTCTGCACGACAATCCAGACACACACGACATCCATCGGCTAATTCAAAGTACCCCTAGAAAGCTCCAAATAAGTAACACAGAGAGATAGGCCAGGCTATTTCGGAGAGAAGCTCAAGACCGTCATCAAAGATGATTTCCAGCATCACGTCCCCGCAATCCTGTGAACCATCCTCCATCCAGATGCCGCCCTAAATATCTCCCCAACAACCTGTCCAACCTTTTTTACGGCCTTCGTCATTATTCTTCGCCTTCTTGGGTTTATCTGCAATACGAGCCAAACATGAATCATTTTTATCTTCAAACTAGGAAAGTGGCCCGCTCGATGCGCGGGCAACGCCTTTTAAACCTCTATCATATTTTATCATTAAACTTCTTATATAGTGTGAGATTACAAATATTCTAGAATCCATTCAAATATTTAATTATCTTTCATTATTTTTGTAATACATAAATATTAGTAATAATAAATCAGAACCTCATTAATAAGGATTAATGTAAATTTATCATTTCACACCGAGATGTAATAATATTTTATTGAAAATTTTCAATCTACCAATGAATTTTTTGGGAGTTTGATTTTATTAGACCTTTGAAAGATATTAGAAATCATGGTATTGTCATATTATTGTGTTTTCTCTAGTCTTGCAATATGAAGAATTACAAATTTTACTTGGATGCTATTATATGTCTACACTTTAGAATACACGACTCTTGTAAATTCATAGTCAAAGTTGAGTATTACATTCACGAAGAAAAAACCCAGTACAACTCATGTGTACCGCAACCGATAGAAGACTATTGTTTTTTTTGTCTGTTACCATGGTGGAGGTGATTCAGTGAAAGCAGTTATAATGAGGTCTTTGGTGCTCAACTACATACAAATTTATGTCTCATATATTCCTAAATATGATAATTATATAATGAAATTGCATTGTATTGTGGAACTATTATATGTTGTACAATAGAACATGCTGACATTGTGCGAGAAAACCGATGATGGTGAAGATACATAGTTTGTTTCCATGACAACATTTTGATAGTTAGAGAAAGTAGTATTTGTTGCATGGACTTTTCTAGCTGATTGGATACTTTGGATGTCCCCATCGGACGTCGCTGCCAGCCGTTCTATCATGTTGCCATGAATTTTGGTGAAGGGTAAGATTAGCAAGATAGTAGAAATCAAGTGGCATGAGAATGTAACTACTTGAAACTGGAATTATACCATTCCCGGTTGAAATGTCCGGAGATGTATACTGCCTGTCCTTGCCATCATAGGTGTAGATGCTCCTGTTACCGATCCTAGGATGTCTCTTCGATTTCAGTGTGTACGTACACCTGGTTCTCTAGTCACTGTTTAGAACGGCACCCGTGCGCATGCATGCTCCATCATTTGCTTGCTCCATAAATCTCGATTACTTTGATCTTCCCTAGGTTTTATTTATTTTTCTCTGTTCAGGATGCACTCATAGTAATGTCGAAAACCAAGTTGTGTTCTACCCGAATGGTATGTGTATAGATAGATACAACCGATAATTGCTAGACAGTAATAGATAATATACCTAGGTTTGGAAGAGAAATCGATTTTATTTTACAGAATTATCTGTTCCGGTGAATTTTGAGTGGACCATTTAGAACCGGTGAATTTTGAGCTTTTGGTTTGTTTGATTGATTTCCTCTTTTTCATTAGCATGTCAGCAAAAATTTGGCCCAAGTCTCTCCATATTTAACAAAACATTATTTAAGCACAATTCATTTTCATATGCTTTAATTCATACATGCATGGGTATATTGTTCTTTCAGATTACAGTATGCACATAGATATGATATACACCCAGGATTGATCTGGCTCAACGCACACATACACAAGAGGCGTCAACACTGACCGGTTCCTACAATGCAAATCTAGCCATGCTAGCTGATTGATTTTGCCCAGGCTCAACACGCACGTATACACACAGGAATCAAAGAAATGGATTCCCCTCTTATGTAACATAACCAAGGTAATGATTGATTTGCACCCGGACGGCCGGAAAGACAATGCAACATTTGTACTCCTTCTGTAAATTAATATTAGAGTGTTTAGATCACTGTGATCTAAACGCTCTTATATTAATTTACGGAGGGAGTACATGTACGTATGCACCTGATGGATGTACTTATGCAAAAAATCTGATTGGGCGATTTTTTTTTTGGGCCTGGACACGTGATTTTCATGAGCTATATGAACTAATTCTCTTTTATGACCTGGACAGGTAAGGACGGGGTATTTTTTTTTGGACATGGACACGTGATTTTGTTTAGATAGATGGATGGGTGATTTTTTCTTTTGACCTGGAGTCCTGGATATGTGAGGACCATTCATTTTTTTACCTGGATATGTAGTTTCTTTCTCTACAGGGCGGGTGATTTTTTTTTTTTGACGTGGACACTTGATTCTTTTAGCTAGACATGAGGGAAATTATGTATGACCATAAGGTTTTATGTAATGGCAATGGTGTGTAATTTATAAAGAATGCATTGGTGGGTTATTTCTTTAGCTGTAAAGTGGATCTAACCGTTGTGATATTTTGTAATACAAAATTAAAGGACATATGTTTCTAATTTTAGTGAGATTTTCTAGTTTATTTATGTTTTTCTGGTTAGCCAATGTTGCGCTAATGGATGTGCAGGACATCATACCGTCGGTAGTGGTAAAGGGGAGGTCTGCATATTAGGGCACAAGATGAGGACGTGATGGGAGATCAATGTTGGATTTTCCTTGATGGAGAAGAAAAGATAGACTTGTAGTGTGGGGAAGCATCAGATTTACATTACGTGATGGGATGTTTTTTTGGTCCTTTGCTTGATGGACGAGGAAAGATATTGTTCTTTCAGGGTAGAAAAAATAGACTTGTGCATGTGGGGAAGCAATTACGTGATGGGATATTTTTCTGGTTAGCCCATGTTTCTTCTTTTGCTTCCTTTTCAATGCTATACGTTTGGGGATGCATCAATTTTTTCCTTGGGCATATGTAGATGCGTACATGTGTTGGATCCCAAGCCATGTGACAGTCTATTTTTTTCTTCCTTTTTAATGCTATCTACATTGGGGGATGCACCAATCTTTTTTCCTTGCACATATGTAGATACGCACATGTGTCACGTAACTCCCCATAGGCCCACCATGTTACATAGATTGAACGGTTAGGTAATATTCATTTTAAGAGATCCACAAGATCAAGGGCTGTTATTTTTTGATTAACGTATAATTTTATAGCCTAATTCTCTTAATTCTGGTTCACCGTATATTACTTTTAATATATAATAGATTCACTGGTGTACATATTCTTTTTTTGAAAAGGAGGATAACTCCCGGCCTCTGCATCAGCATGATGCATGCGGCCATATATTATCAATAGTGCAAAATCCAGCAGCCGAACACCATCGATCCAGAAATAAATCGAAAAACAAACCCATAGGCTGTATACCTCGTGACAGTACCTTCCCCGGATAGCCACTCACTGGTGTACATCTATCTGAAACTTTAGTCTTATCAAAGACAACTCTATTTCTGAGTTTCCATATGGTCCAAAATACAACAGTAATCCCCACAGCCACAAAGTTTTTTTTTTCTCTTTATTAAATTGTATCATCCAGGACCCAAACAAATCACAAACATTACCAGGCACTCGTTTGAAGTTAAAAGCAAACTGTGTGATATTCCTCATCATTTTAGCCATCTGTTTGAAGTTAAAAGTAAACTGTGTGATATTTCACATCATTTTAGCCACCAAGCATCTCAGAAAGAGATGGTCTATAGTTTCATTCTGCATACAAAATGGGCAGGTTTTTACCCCCACCCAGCCTCTACGTAGTAAATTATCTCTAGTCAAGATACTGTTTCTCAGCACTAACCACATAAAGACTTTGACCCTAGGGGGGTAATTTTGTCTTCCACAAGAAATTATAAGGATATTTGACTCCAACCTCAATAAAAAATCTATAGTAAGATTTAACGGTGTAAATCGGTTCTTCATTTAGACTCCAGTATATTTTGACTTTGTCATTATTTAGTTTTACCCCTCTACAGTAGTGCTTAATATGATTCCATAACTCCACGGAATCCTCATATAGAGTTCTTGGAGAAGAACATTATCCAGCCCCTTTTCAAACACTCTTGACAGGTTTATTTCTATCAAAGAAAATATTTTAGAGTGTAGGGAAATCCTCTTTTAAGGCCCTACTATTAATCCATCTATCTTCCCAGAACCTCACATTCTCCTCATCCCCAATCTCAAAGGGAAGGGCTCGCCTCTTGATAAGCATGCGGAGCGGTCTGTTCGCACGCCTCACGTACTCAAATAGATACCCTGCACGGTGCCTCATTGCCAATAAAAAAGGGGCGCGCGCACGTGCAATTTATTCAAGCTGAATTTCATTTCATATAGAACCCTGCAATTCTTTATTCTTTTTTAATGGGGAATTAGCTCTGAACTTCTATAGAAAACAATATATAAATAAATATTTTCTTGAGGGATCAATAAATAAATAAATAGTTGAACTTGCACCGAAACCAGGTTTGCATTTTTTTAGGCTAACACACACTTACTCTTTATTGCTCAATAATGTTTAGAGGAATACGCCAGAAATCACGGCCCGCAGACAAATGATAAACGCATGTTTAGCGAGGCTATGTGCCTGCAGAATCTTGTTGTCTCGACTCCGCTAGTAGATAGGTAGGGTTTTAGTCCTCGCAGGGGCGGCATGGCAGCGCTCCTTCTTTGAGTCGGTCTTTCGGTTCTCCGATCCTCCTCAAATACGTCCGTTTGGGACGAATAAGCCAGAGCTCTGGTGTAGATTCCTGTCAGCTCCTTGGGGTTGCGAGGTTAGGCTTTCTCGATGTGCGTATGCAATGGCGATATTTCGTGTCAGGTCCGCGAGATGGATTTAAGGATTCAACGGTGGCGACTACGGCTTTATGGCGCTGGTCCTAGGGGCACGTGCACAATGACTTTTCGGCTGTCATCGACAAGGTCGGACCGACTCTGGTATGGGAGCAGCAACAGCGGCGCTTCGGCTCTTCGTTCTTGCGGCGGCAATGGTCGTTCAGCGGTCCACATACCTCGATGTAATTTTTCTTATGTTTGGGGTGCTTTGTACTTTCGGTGAATCTTTATAATATATTTGATCTTAAAAAACTGGATTAACCGGGTTTGCATCTGGTCCGATTATTCATAGTTTCATACGATGGGCCAGCTGAATGATAGAGGCCAGACGGGGACTAAATCAAGAAGAAAAAACTAATCCTAAAACAACACTAATCCTCAAAAGAAAATTAAAAAAAATACCTGTACTACAAACCAATGGATAATAGTCGGAGTCGTATGCAATACGGAACGTGCATGAACCGGAAACGTGTGTGTGCATCACGGCAGTCGTTGATATCGGAGGCAAGTTATATCATGCCCCGGACAGTGCTCGCCTCCAACAGTCCAAGATCCACCCATCAACCATGGCAGGCGGCCGCGGCGGCAGGTCAGAGACGCAAGCAAGAGGCCGGCGGCAACAACACCAAAAGCTGCCGTTGGACGTGCTGGTGGACATCGCCGCGCGCACTGATCCGGCCACCCTCGTGCGCTTTGCCGCGACGTGCCTGGACATGCGTGACCGCCTCAAGGACGACCCAGGTCTCCGCGGCCGCCTCCGCCTCCGGCATGGCCACTGCTTCGTGCCCCCCCTCTTGCGCGGCCACCTGGTCTATGGGTACGAACAGCAGCGAAGCGACGAGCAGGACCTGTTCGTGGTGGACACCATCGCGGTGGACGCCACCAAGCTGCGTAGGCACATGGCTGGCTTCGGTTCCCCCCTCGTGTCGCGCGATGGCCTCGTCCTCATTCGCATGGCTGGCCAACAGCTCCGTGTGTGCGACCCGGCTACCGGCAGCAGCCACACCCTACCATCCGTATCGGCGTTCCCTGTGGATGTTGCGAATATTCAACCAGATCTTCGTGCAATGAGTTATGTCTTGCTCGTCGGTGGAGATGATGATAAGGGTGCGAGCCCCGTTGGCCGGCATTTCCATGTGGTCATGGCCTACCTAGAACTGTCAAAAAATCATCACCACCTGCAACTCCAAACATTCTCGTCGGAGCAAGGCACATGGGGCCGATGTATTAAGATCCGGGCTCCTAACATGGATGGTAGCCACCTGAGACGAGGACTGGGCAAGGCCTTGGTTATCGGTGGTGCTGTGCATTGGTTGTGTGTGGTTGACACTGGGGCATACATCATCAAACTCAACGCCAAAGCGACACATGTGACGGTAACTAAGCTCCCGAAGAGCTTCCCCCATGACGGTGAGCACCGCCAGCTCCTTGCGACACTGACGGCGGGAGGGAGCCCGGTCGTGCTCGTCACGGATCGCGACAAGATATTGGCTTGGGTGCCGTCGAAGCAAACGGCCAAGTGGCAACAACGACCACATGTGGTGATTGAGATAACGGAGGCTATCTTGCGGTTCCTTGACAGGGCGGGCGGAAGTTGCAAACGACCGACCAGGCCAGTCCAGCTCGACATAGTGTGGTTTGCCGAGAGGAGTGGCACTGTGCTCATCAATACATGTTGTGGTTTCTTCTGGGTTAACCTGCGATCCATGGAGATTGTGAGGCGGGTCTCGAATCATGGGGTTACCTACATGTCCGAGAATATCCCATATGAGATGAATTTGGCGGATTGGGTTCCTACATTCAGTAGCACTTTATGATTAATTCGTTTTGTTTCTTGCTCCAGTCTCAACTTCATTGACAGCTACTGCCTCCGTCCCAAAATAAATGTCTCAAGTTTAGTACAATTTTGTATTAAAGTTAGTACAAAGTTGAGACACTTATTTTGGGACATAGGAAGTATATAGGAGTGGGTGCCCATATAGGAGTGTGCTGTCACGAAGTTTGCCGCCTCCTCAGTGATGAGTGCCTCAGCCATCGATGCTTCAATTATACGTTTATTTTTACATTTTTCTCGAAGTGTCTTCTGCATCCTCTCAGTTGGGTAGCACCAACGATTTTGCACGGGCCCCATAATCTTGTCTCGGTCGGGAGATGCAAAATCAAATGCTACATTGGATTAAAGAAGCCCGGTGAAAAGATCTTCTCTAACTTGCAGATCAACTCCGGCGCCAACTCTTCCATTTCTTCTAGCATGCCAGGCGATAATTCTTTCGCACAAAGAACACGGAAGTAATAGCTGAGTTCTGCTAGTACTAGCCATTCATCCTCAGGGATGAAGCCACGCAACATCATCGGCATTACCCGCTCAATCCATATGTGCCAATCATGACTCTTGAGACCAAATATCTTCAATTTATCAAGATTCGCTCCCCTCTTTAGATTCGCTGCATACCCATCGGGGAACATCAACTGTTGTTGCACCCACAAGATAATTTCCCTCATAGTTGGCCTTCCAAGATTGAACCATGCCTTTGGCTTCGTCCAGTTCTGCTTTCCTTTCGGTTCTTTCATGTTTTGTAACGGCCTATCACATAGCGCCTCCAGATCGACTCTAGCCTATCCTTTGACTTCCCATCTATGCAAAACAATGTACCAAAAAGTGCCTCGGCGATATTCTTCTCAGTGTGCATCACGTCGATGTTGTATGGGCAAAGGAGGTCTTTGAAGTAAGGTAGATCCCATAAGCCTGTTTTGTGAGTCCAGGCGTGCTTAGAATTATACCCCTTGAAGTACCCTGGACGCTCTGGATCTGGCTCGAGAGCGTTTAACTGAACCAAGGTCTGTTGGCCTGTCAATGCAGGTGGTGCAGAGTTTTTGACAACTCTACCTCTGATGAAGTTCTTCTTGTCTTTCCTGAACTTATGGCGAGGATCCAGGAACTGTCTATGCATGTCGAAGCAAGAAAACTTGCAACCTGAAGCCAACGAAACTCAAGAGCTCCCTTGCGTGTGGGGCACGGGAACCTTCCATGCACACACCAGTCAACGAATAGCGCATACGCCGGCAAGTCATGCGTCGAGTACATGTACCAGACACGCATTATGAAGTTCCGTTTGCTATAGGCGTCGTATGTCTTGAACCCATTATCCCAGGCTTCTTGCAATTCGTCCTTAAGCGGCTGCATGTACACATTCATATTTTTCCCAGGATAGTTGGGCCCTGGAATTATCAACGTCAGGAAAATATT
>LR738712.1:896920576-896940814 GCA_902687465.1 Secale cereale
GGAGGTGGGGCAAGGGGGCTGCGGTTGGTGGCGGGGGCGGCGGCGGGTGGCGTTGGTCGTCGGGGAGGAGCTAGGGGGAAAGAAACAGAGGTGGGCGGGGTGGGGCTCGGCCGTTTAGTACCCTAATTGTTTGTCGTCCGCCCCCCTTTGCCGTACGCTTTTTTACTCTTTGTCGTCTGCTAGCGGACGGCAAAGAGGGGCCCCGTTAGGTTTTCCCACATCAGCCGTTAGTGTGGGCCAGACGGCAAAGAGCTGGCAGATGGCAAACTAGCTGATTCCAGTAGTGTTTACTCTTGCTATTGTATTACTTTATAAGGTCTTGTGAGAATAATTAATAAAGTGGCTGCATGCATCGCCCAGATGCAGAGGCCGGAGGTCATCCTCCTTTTCTAAAAAATCTGAAATGTAGAAACTGATGTTTATGCCTGCTCAGCCGTTGTGAGATGACGAAAGAGGAGATCCATTGGGGAGACAGAATATCAGGTAGTTTTCTCTCGAGAAGATCACTGGGGAAGAGTTTGATTTAGTATGCATCTAGCAATTTCCTCCATCCTCACGCCACCAAGACAGACGTGGGGGGGTGCTCGTTACGGTTTCCTCGCGCCACCATGAGATGAGAAGGGTTTCGCCGTTGTGGAGTCAAGTGAAGATCGAATGGTGAACCACGGGGCAAGGAGGAGAGAAGGTGATGTAAGGACACAACAAGGAAGATAGGAGGTGCGCGGAGAAACTTGGAAAGGGACCGTGGAAGGGGAGGAGGAGGCGGGGGTGGCTGCGGCTCTGCCCAGGTCGGGAGGGTATTGCGGGGTTTGGCGACAACTTGAAGCAGCCGTCGACGATGTAGGAGGACTGTGAGATGGAGAGAAGTGGCAGCGGCGGCAAACACAACCCCAATCGCGAGATCATGGGCGTGCCAAGGTTGAAGAAGCAGAAGGGGTGAATCAGGTTGTTCCTGAGCTGTCACTGTGTCCTTTGCTGTATTTCGCCCCAGGCTGGACTACAGAAAATTAGGCCCAATTTCACGATAGGCTACCCATATTGTCACTATCGTAGCGGCCCTGTAAATTAGCTCTCGGTGCTTTGATTCATAGCTAATCGAACAGTCAGAAATATCCAAAAGTAACTATTTCACGGCTGCAAATGCTTATAGCCTGGGAGGGATGAAAAGATGCTCAGTTATATTCTATCTAAATTATATGCTTTAACATAAGAAGAGAAACAACATATCATGGACCTGGCTACTGTGCAGTATGCAAACAACTAATACAGCAAAGAAAGATTTTGTATGCAGAGGGACAAAATCCATCCCTCCTCTTTCCACACTAATAATAAATTGAAACAGACACATCTATAAACTGTACAATCCAGCAGCACCTCTTCTCTCCATACACCAACCAAGGACAAAAACAACCAACCAACTGACCCCCTTAGGCTAGTTGGTTGCTAGAGCCGATGGGCCTGTGAGTGGCCCATGGGCGGCTCGAGTCTGTCTTCCCATGCCCATGGATTTGTTTGTATTAGTGGGTCATAGTCAAACTTGGCCCACGGGCTTTTCAGCTCAGGCTCCTCTAACTTTGAACTTCTTCTAAAAATGAAACTCTGAACTATAGAATTCCTCTCCTCTCTCTATTTTTTAAGTTGTTGGCAGAATAACTATACCAAAATTCAAAAATATTTAACACCACCTTATTTTTCCGGCGTAATATGACAGGCAGACTAGTATAATTATAATTAATTTAATGAAACCTGAGAGGCAACTTGTCCAGCAAGTTGCTTCAGCCTTTCCATTGCAAACTTCTAGTTGTTTGTTCTGTCCGATTTTCCATCTTCCCAATGATGGTAAGATGTCATCAATTCTCTAGACATACATACAGCTATAACACGAGTTACCATTACTCCAGCCATTTATATGCTACAGAAAACTAAACAAATTTCGCCAAGCTCGCAGTTGCATGCCCATCGATGATCGGTACGATGATGATGATCTATGGATCCAAGGTAAACACAAAAACAACTCATACCTGGTCCCAAGCTGATATCCAACGTAGTTGGGACTCGTAGCTCGGAGGCTAGGTTGCGGTTAGGGGCGCAGAGCCGAGATAAGATGGTGGGGGCAGCAACAAAAAGGGTCTGACTCCAGGTGCCATGCATTATGAGGAACCCACAGCAACAGGGATTCTTGATCACAATCCTTGTCGGGAGGGGCCATCATGGTTAGTAACTTGTATGGGGGTGATGGCTTCTCGCCCCTCGTTGGTTACCCCAAGTGGAAGGTTTGACATGCAGTGTAGCGGAAGTTTTCCCTTGGCAAAGATACCAAGGATCGATTTCCCCTGAGACTCCCAGTTACAACAAGAAGGTGTCAACTGCTAACGGCGCCAGATATTAGCAATCAACGTGGACCTGCACACAGATACAAATAACTTTGCTCCCAACGAGTACAGAGAGGTTGTCAATCCCTCCGGCCTTGTCGTTTACAAAGGATCAAACGCAAGTGATAATAGTGATAGGTATTGCTGCAATAGTATGTAAAAGCGGAAAGTAAATAGCGGATATGATCAATGATGGTAATATGGACCGGGGTCCCATGATGTTCACTAGTGATGTCTCTCTCCCAAAAGACGATAAAACAACTATGTGAGGTAAACGAATTACAGCTGGGCAATTGACAGAATTATGTGCGCAAACCAATGCTAACTATGTTGCAAGAAAGGTAGAGGTTCAAAGCATGGGCGGTACGCCAAGGCAAGTAGACCGAAATCCATCTGCATCTACTACTAATCATCCACCTTGAGATATCTATCCAGAACATCTCGCTGGTATTAAGTTGCGAGTCCCACCCATAGTGTAAACTCAAAGCAACAGACAACTGCATTAAAAGAACTTTGCGTAAAGTAAACAATCCTTGCACCCGCGGGCACAAGCACCGTTGTTTTCCCCCTTGTGGCAACATCACATCCCCTAGACTCATGTTTCTGTCACTCAAGCTAGTCATCGAGGGGCATGAACCCACAATCAAGCATAACGTTCCCTCTTGGAGTCACTACCTACTACTTGGCCAAAGCAATAAATAACAACGGAGAACATGCAAGAATTACTTATGAACATAAATATAAAAGAGGTAGATCAAATATATTACTCAAACACAATCTGAACATAATCTCACAATCCATCGGATCCCAGCAAACTCAACATAGCAACAGCATAAGGATTACATATGTGCCTCGATCATGTAGGGCAGCTCACGAGGACTAATTAGTGAAGCACAAGAAGGGGAGGAGAACATCACATAGCTACTGGTCATGGACCCATGGTCCAAGGGAGACTACTCACAACTCATCCGGGAGGTGTCCATGGTGGTGGAGAGGCTCCCGGTGGTGATCCTCCCCTCCGGCAGGGTGCCGGGAAGAGTTCTCCTGGTGCTCCCGATCTTGGAAGCGCGGTGGCGGCGGAACAGAGATGAGATCGCGAAAAAGGGTTCCCGTCTCGAGGGTTTCGGGACACGATATAAATATATGCCAAAGGGGGGCATCAGCGGAGGCCTGGGGGGCCCAGGCGCCCCCCTCCCGGCGCGGCCAGGAGGGGGGCCGCGCCACCAGGGCGCCTGGAGCCCTGGTGGCCCCCCTCCGGCTGTACTTTGGCTATCGGGAAGCTTCTGGAACGCTGATTTTTTATATAATTTTTTCGGGATTTTTCTGGCAGTTCTCGTAATGGGAAAACCTGAAATACAAAAACAGCAGAAAATAGAAACTGGCACTGGGGTGCACTGAGTTAATAGGTTAGTCCAAATATTATCAAAAGTGTATGGAAGTGTATAAATATCATAGCAATATCACCCAAAAGAGGCATGGAGTAAGCAGAAATTATAGATACGTTTTGGACGTTTCAACATCCCCAAGCTTAATTCCTGCCCGTCCTCGAGTAGGTAAATGATAACAAGAATAATTTCTGTGGTGGCATGCTATTAACCATATAAGGACTTTTCATAGTCACATGACAAAAGCTTACTGAGACAATGAATCTGTAGTAATTAAGTTGCCTCATGAGAAAATCACAAAGAACTCAAAGTTTTACAATATGATACTGAATTATCAAATAGATTTGTAATGAGCATGGTGTGCAAATATGATAAAGTGATATCTCTCTTGCCCCCTTTAGTGAAGCAAAACATAAATGCAGGGGCACCTCCAAGGTTTAAGTGATGACTAGATACAATGATTTCAGAATAAACGATATCATAATCATGCAAAAGACAATGCTACTTTGGGACAATGCACATTACACTCAGAATGACAATCACGCTCTCAGTAGTTGGTGCTTTAAAAGAAGGTGGAGACTCTCGAACCGTGGCTTTTGTTGGCAAGGTTGAAAACCCGTAGTCGGAAACAAAGACAAAACATTTACCAGAGCTCTTGGTTTTAAAAACAGAGGTAATAATTATTTTTTTGATTATGCATGTTCCGTCAACGAATGCTAGCAGATAACGCAATTACTTCTTGAGATGGACAAGTTTCGAGGAACGGCTCCCGAATGAGGACGATCACATCCTCTTAATCTCCTTTGTTTATCACTGCCAAAGTTTTCTGATTTCTCATGAACAAAGCGTGAAGGAGGGTTTATTTGTTATATCAATTTTGAGCCGGGCGCACTCAATGCCAGTTCCTTCTCGTGTTATGGGTTTGCACATTAGACATGCAATCCCGGGGTGAAGCTTGTCCAACTTAAAAAGATCATGAATTAACTACTACTTCCTCATGAACTTAAAACAGAGGCCCAAAATAGGAATGCATTTTTTTTTCTTTTTGAATAATTTCGAGATGGTACATGCAAGTCTCCCTAAGGAATGGCAGGTAAATACCATGTAGGAAGGTATGGTGGACTCATATGGCATAACTGGTTTAAAGGAATTTGGATGCACAAGCAGTCAGTCCGCTTAGTACAGGCGAAGGTTAGCAAAAGACAGGGAGCGACTAACTAAGGGAGCAATGACGGTCATAATCATGCAGAGCGAAAAAGAAACATTGAATCAGGCATGGTAGTTATATCGCTACTCAGAAACAAAAGATCATCAAGGCTTGACAGACTTTCTTTACAGTCTTAAATATGCGTGAGCATACGCCAAGTCAATCAAAATAAATTCTTGAAGGAAGATATTACTAAACCATACCACATCATAGGCAAACAAATCATGTTGGTATTCCAATAACACATTGGGAACCCACCAGCTATTTGAGACTAACCATAAGAAAACATGAACTACTAAGCACCATTATGCACGTAGCATTTTTATCATAGACATATCAACCATGCAACAGAAGCAAACTCTCTTAATAAGATAATCATGATAAATAAAGAGAGTTCAAGCAACCAACTAAACAAAAGCTCTTTAAAAAGATAAGCATGAAAACTAAGAGCTGAACATGATAGTAGCTATTGAAAGACAAAGAACACACACAGCAAAGATAAACATGAAAATTCTATGTTATGTTCTAGGTAGAAGTGGAGCGTGTTTCTCTCCCACGCAAAGAAAGCTGAGTTCCGACTCGTTATGAAAAGCTAAAGAAAACTAAAAAGGAAACTAAAAGCAAGACGCTCCAAGCATAGCACATAACACATGAAGTGATAAAAATATAGTGGAACGAAAGACGAACTGATAATGTTGATGGAGAAGGGGATGCACGGGGGCATCCCCAAGCTTAGACGCTTGAGTCTCCTTGAATATTTCTTGGGGGTGCATGGGGGCATCCCCAAGCTTGAGCGTTTGACACTCCTGAATCTTTTTATCATCTTCCCTCGCACACTTGAAAACTCCCTTCATACATAACTCATCATAATCTGATTAGCGAGGTTAGTACCCATAATAAAATAATTGTTCCTTGCTGGAAATAAGGATATTCTTGAAGGTCTACTGTTTCTCAAGATTGCCAAAATGTTTTTGCAAAGAAAAAGCAAGCTCAAGGTTTGCAAAATGAAGGAAAGGCAAAACAGGACAGAATCTGTGAAAAACAGAACAGCAGGTAGTAAATGATTTTTTCGGGGCACTTCTGCAACTCTAATCAAAAAACTCAGAACAGACGCACGAAAGACAATTGTATAGAGCACGCTTTCGAAAAAATTCAGACCATAAAGATGATCAGGTGATTTATACGAATTTTTCTATCCAAGGACAGAATCTGTTTCCTGGACAGCATGTCACAACTTTTGAACTTTCTTGCAATCAGAGGCTACACTTGGCACAAAGTTGAAAAGCAAATATACAATGATGATGCTACTGTAGTAACAACATCAAGACACAACAAAAGCAAAATAATATTTTATTCATGTGGGCTGCCTCCCAAAAGCGCTTTCTTTTATGTCTTTAAGCTAGGCACAATGCAAAAAGATCAAGTTGTATCAATTGAACCATCATCAAGATCATCAAAAAGCTCTTCAATAATACAACTAGTCTTAAGAGGACTTTCAAATAAAGGCCTCATAGAGATACTTCTAGGGAGAAGACCAAAAGGATAAAAGTCAAGGGAAGATTCATTTATAAATTCATCAAAGAGAGGTGTTTCTTCCAAAGTCTTTACAGTTTCAACCCCTTTGGCAATAGATGGATTACTTTTAGAACGGGGAGCCTTTGGAACGTGAACGAACTTAGGCTCCTTCTTTGCCGAAGTTTCTACCTTTTTGGTTTTGATTGAGGAGAAAGTAGTTCCTAAAGTATCAAAGATTTCCTCAATCTTGTCTATCCTAGAAGAGTCCAAGTCGTGGGATTTGATGGTCTCCAAAGTTTTGAAAATTTTATGCATGGAGCTATCAAGCCTATTCAAATTCCCTTGGATCTTACGATCCAACTCGTTTATCTTATTAATGCTTGGCATCTCTAGCTCTATCTTTTCAAGTTTTTTCATAATGTGAGCCAGGGTGATGTCCTCTTGAATGCTAACAACAGGGGGATTCCCAACAAGATTTTCAATAATAATAAGAGACTCCCAAACTGGGGCCTCTAGGAAATTTCCATTGATAGCAGTATCTAGAATAAACCTATTCCAAGAAGTAATTCCAACATAAAAATTTCTAAGCAGGATAGTAGTAGATTGCTTCTTGGTGGCTCTTTTTTGAGAATCATTAATTCTATACCAAGCATCTTTTAGACTTTCCCCACCTCTTTGTTTAAAGGTGAGAACTTCTGCCTCGCCAAAAACAAAAGGACCCGACATAATGATAAATAAAGAATGAGATAACTATTTTTGTGATTTTCGATAAAAGATACTAAAGCAAAACTGAAAGGTAAACTAACAAGACTAAAAAGCAAAGGTAAAAGATAGCATGCAACTCCCCTATCCTGAAGAGTGGAGTCCCCGGCAACGGCGCCAGAAAACTTTGCTTGATGGCTTCTCGCCCCTCGTTGGTTACCCCAAGTGGAAGGTTTGAGATGCAGTGTAGCGGAAGTTTTCCCTTGGGAAAGATACCAAGGATCGATTTCCCCTGAGACTCCCAGTTTCAACAAGAAGGTGCCAACTGCTAACGGCGCCAGATATTAGCAATCAACGTGGACCTGCACACAGATACAAATAACTTTGCTCCCAACGAGTACAGAGAGGTTGTCAATCCCTCCGGCCTTGTCGTTTACAAAGGATCAAATGCAAGTGATAATAGTGATAGGTATTGCTGCAATAGTATGTAAAAGCGGAAAGTAAATAGCGGATGTGATCAATGATGGTAAGATGGACTGGGGTCCCATGATGTTCACTAGTGATGTCTCTCTCCCAAAAGACGATAAAACAGCTATGTGAGGTAAACGAATTACAGCTGGGCAATTGACAGAATTATGTGCGCAAACCAATGCTAACTATGTTGCAAGAAAGGTAGAGGTTCAAAGCATGGGCGGTACACCAAGGCAAGTAGACCGAAATCCATCTGCATCTACTACTAATCATCCACCTTGAGATATCTATCCAGAACATCTTGCTGGTATTAAGTTGCGAGTCCCACCCATAGTGTAAACTCAAAGCAACAGACAACTGCATTAAAAGAACTTTGCGTAAAGTAAACAATCCTTGCACCCGCGGGCACAAGCACCGTTGTTTTCCCCCTTGTGGCAACAGCACATCCCCTTGACTCATGTTTCTGTCACTCAAGCTAGTCATCGAGGGGCATGAACCCACAATCAAGCATAACGTTCCCTCTTGGAGTCACTACCTAGTACTTGGCCAAAGCAATAAATAACAACGGAGAACATGCAAGAATTACTTACGAACATAAATATAAAAGAGGTAGATCAAATATATTACTCAAACACAATCTGAACATAATCTCACAATCCATCGGATCACAGCAAACTCAACATAGCAACAGCATAAGGATTACATATGTGCCTCGAACATGTAGGGCAGCTCACGAGGACTAATTAGTGAAGCACAAGAAGGGGAGGAGAACATCACATAGCTACTGGTCATGGACCCATGGTCCAAGGGAGACTACTCACAACTCATCCGGGAGGTGTCCATGGTGGTGGAGAGGCTCCCGGTGGTGATCCTCCCCTCCGGCAGGGTGCCGGGAAGAGTTCTCCTGGTGCTCCCGATCTTGGAAGCGCGGCGGCGGCGGAACAGAGATGAGATCGCGAAAAAGGGTTCCCGTCTCGAGGGTTTCGGGACACGATATAAATATATGCCAAAGGGGGGCATCAGCGGAGGCCTGGGGGGCCCAGGCGCCCCCCAGTGCGGCCAGGAGGGGGGCCGCGCCACCAGGGCGCCTCGAGCCCTGGTGGCCCCCCTCCGGCTGTACTTTGGCTACCGGGAAGCTTCTGGAACGCTGATTTTTTATATATTTTTTCCGTGATTTTTCTGGCAGTTCTCGTAATGGGAAAACCTGAAATACAAAAACAGCAGAAAACAGAAACTGGCACTGGGGTGCACTGAGAACATTTGTTAGTCCAAATATGATCAAAAGTGTATGGAAGTGTATAAATATCGTAGCAATATCACCCAAAAGAGGCATGGAGCAAGCAGAAATTATAGATACGTTTTGGACGTATCAGGGGGTAACTTGAACATGTTAACGTTGTTGCACCTCCTCTAGTGGCATTCCCAAATTTCGGCATTCTCAACTGAGAAGAAGCCACGGCCCCATATCTAGAAGTTTCCCTTTCACTCCTCCCACGCCTGCATCTTCACAAATGATAGAAAATCACAACATATCTCCATGTTACTTGTAGTAAGCAAAATAACGAAGATATCTAGAAAATAAATATGAAGTGCATGAGGAGAGGAACCAAGACTGCTGACTTGTGAAGCTTTGCAGCTGGCTTCCATGTGGTCTTTTGAGAGATCTTACGGTGGACTTGGTAAGGCCTCTGAAAGTGCCGCTGACATTTCCTCTTCCTCCAACTTCCTTGTTATGATTTTCCTAAACAAAGAGATAGATACATAACCACTCACTACAAGTAGTGGGGTAAACTCAAAAGGGAAAAATATCGGCATTCGTAGGTTAGATAGGATACCTCTAGAGGTACTGGAACTAAAGTTGAATCCACATTCTCCAGGATATGCTGCTTCGAGTAGTCAAGTTTATCCATGAAAAGTAGACATGCCACCAACAAGAAACCCATTTTAGATTGAGTCACACAACAATGGTTTCTCTGAATTAGTAGTATTTAGTGTGGACAAATGGCAGCAAACATTTTATGCTAACAAGGATGTAAAATACCTCGCAGCACTCTCATATACCCGCATCGGTAACCACATTAGCTCTCAGATGCGGCATTTGAGTTGCTCGCTCCGTTCCTTCCATTATGCAGAATAAATGAGGCAGGCCCTGAATAAGACTCACTTGTAATGTATGACGTTCTATATGCAGGAACAAAGTTTGCTTCTCGTTCTGAGTTTGGATGTCTAAGAAGCATGCTTCCGTGATCCAACTCAAGGGATCCAGTAGGAGATTTGCTATGATAAATCATGTATTCCTCAGAGGATCTTAGACGTGCTTGTAAAGGATCTCAACTTCCAGAATGCTCAAAGAGAAGTTACTTTCTAGTTCAGGCTTCCACAGAGGATCCTAGAATGGTAAGAACCCTCGAACCGGAATGTAACTTCTCTTTGAGCATTATGGAGTTGAGATCCTTTACAAGAACGTCTAAGATCCTCTGAGGAAGACATGATTTGTCATAGCAAAACTCCTGCTGGATCCTTTGACATGGGTTACGGAAGCATGGTTCTTAGACATCCAAACTCTGTTCCTGCAGATAGCAAGTCTTACATTACATGTGAGTCCCATTCGGGGCCTCCCGCATTTATTCAGCATAATGGAAGCAACAGAGCGAGAAACTCAAATGCCGCATCTAAGAAGCTGATGTGGTCGCTGACGCGGGTGCATGAGAGTGCTAGGAGGTATTTTACACCCTTGTTAGCACCAAATGCTTACTGCCATTTGTCCACACTAAATACTACTAATTTAGAGAAGTCGTTGTGGTGTGAATCAATCTAAAAAGGGTTTCTTATTGTTGGTATGTCTACTTTTGTAGGGATAAACTTGATTACTCGAAGCAGTGTATCCTGGAGAATGTGGATTCATCTTTACTGCCAGTACTTATAGAGGTATCCTATCTAACCTATGAATGATGTTATTTTTTCCCTTTCGAGTTAACCCTCCTACATGTAGTGAGTGGCTATGTATCTATCTCTTTGTTTAGGAAAATTACAACAATGAAGTTGGAGGAAGAGGAAATGTGGCGGTGCTTTCAGATGCCTTACCAAGTCCACCATGAGGTCTCTCACAAGACCTCATGGTCATGGAAGCCATCTGCAAAGCTTCATAGGTCAGCAGTCCTGGATCATTTTATGCACGGCATATTTATTTTCTAGATATCATATTTGTTTTAATCTTAGTTGTTTTGCTTACTACAGGTAACATGGAGATACCTTCTGATTTTGTATCTTTTGTGAAGAGGCAGACGTGAGAGGAGGAACCGTGGAAAAGGCTTCTTCTAGATCTTGGGCCATAGCTTCCTCTCAGTTGAGAATGACTAAGTCTAGGAATGCCACCAGAGGAGGTCCATCAACACTTAACCTGTTCAAGTTAAGTGTTGTCGCACCTCCTCGGGCGGCATTCCCAGATTAAGTGTGCAATGCCTCTAAGGTTTAATTAAATTATAACTATACTAGTCTGCCTTTCATATTGCACAAAAAAAAAGTGGTGTTCAATATTTCCATATTTGGATAAAAACTAGACTATTATAAAATCATGTAGGTTTTAGGTAGTTGTTGTAGTTTTCTTAAACTGAATCTTGTATGCCTGGTGGCATTGTTATCAATGAAAATGGAGCTGTAGTTCAGAGTTTCTGTTTAAAAGAACTTCAAAGTTAGCGGAGACTGAGCTGAAGAGCCCACGGGCCAACTTTTACTACGGCCCACTACTAACAACAAATCCGTACTGGTGGGAAGATGGATCCGGCTGTAGGCCACCCTCAGGCCAACCGTCCCAGCAACCAAGTAACCTAATGGGGTTGATTGGTTGGTTGCTTTTGCCCTCGGTTTGTGTAAGACGTGCTGTTGTAATGTACCGGTCCTAGTTGTGTCTTTTTCAATATATTATTAGTGAGGACTTAGGAGGGATGGATTTTGTCTCTCTCCATCAAGAAAACCTTTTTTGCAGTATTAGTTGTCTGCATGCTCTATAGTAGCCATGTCAATGATGTGTTGTTTTTCTTCTTATAGTTAAAGCATTTAATATAGTATGAGTCTAATCATACTTATTATTATCCGGGAGAGAATTCTTACGGTTAAAGCATATTTTTCCATCTGCATGTTGTGACTGTTGAATAGAAGAAATCCTGACAAGGAGAGAAAAAGGCATGCACATAATAATATTTATGTAGTAGAGTAGTTGCCAAACAACTTGCCATACACACAAATTCTCCTGGTTAGTTACTTACTGCTAGTACACCAAATTGATGGAAAATACTCCCTCCGTAAACTAATATAAGAGCGTTTAGATGACTGTTTCAGTTATCTAAACACTCTTATATTAGTTTACAGAGGGAGTATATATGAAGAAGAAGACACACATATTATTACCAAGAGGACAATCACAGCATGTAGATGCAGGCATGGCGAGATGAGGTGAGCATTTCAGTTGCATCAATCACTTGCAAACAACAACACCTCAAATAAATCTGCCTGCTGCATAACTGTTTATTCTTCAGACTAGTCAATTTAGATCATCAACAGACAGACACGCAGGCTCATGCTTGGAACAATATATGTTGCTGAGTTACACGATGAAGGTTAAGGAATCTCGATAAAAGCATGTGGATCAGAAGAACTTGAAGATGCTAACAAAGGATCCTTCAGATACCAGCAAGTTATCTGACAAGACATGCTTGCGACTGTTTTTTCCGTATACCTCCCATGCTTAGAACCTCAAAATTGTTCAAATCGAAGAGTAATATGGATAGACATCATGCCTCCGAGTTATTATATGATTTTTGTGCTAGACATTAATTTTAAACTTTGTAGAGTATTGGCGCAGAGAAATATGGACCGTGCTTGGAAGATCGATACGTAGGGATCAATGATGAATGAAGAGCTCTATGATTTATATAGTCTTGAGTCCGCTTGTATACTAGCTGTTGTGCATTCAAATCCTTGTACCAGTAATGGGTTAGTAGATAGGTTGAATTATTAATGGAGCTAACTCTATGAATTTTCCTATCACTATTGGAATAATTGTTGTTACCGAGCTCTTTGCTGCTTGCCAAGTACCAGAACACGGGATCATGGTAGAAGTCATGTAAGCCGAGTGTGGCTCTCGGCAGACAGCAGGACACGACACACGCCCATAGTTGCCCAGAGTCTAGTACAATGTACTTGACAAAAAGTAAAAGTCGGTTTATGTTATGTATGCCGAGATCCTCTGCTACGGCAACAGGTAAACAAGCGCCGGGCGGCACGGCTGTTTGTGCTCAACAGCTCCGTCATTTATAGTCCATCTTTGCCAAGACGGCACCAAGTACTCGGCAACATATTTAGAAAAATATGTTTTTCCCTGACAGTAAATATTTATCGTGCCCCCGCTAACGAGCACACGGCAAAAAATTATGAAAACTATTTTTCCCTGTCATTAAATGTTTGCCGATCCCTCTTTGCCGTGTACTCGACAAAGTATATACGAAAACACTTTTTCCTCTGAGAGCAAATGTTTGCCGAGTGTCTCCGTTTTGACATACTCGGTCGAGCAGTTTTAGCATGGTCCCTCTTACCCCCTCTTTTCACATGAGAGGTAAGAGTATGTAGTAGATCTGAGCCGTTGATCACATCAATTGGTGGTCGGATTAACTCTTACCTTCTTACCTCATATGTAAAAATAAGGGGTAAGTGGGAGCATGTTAAAATTTGCCCGGTCGGTAAAGTATTTACAAAAATTGTTTTCTCGCATGGCATAAATGTTTGCCGAGCTCACTGTGTTCACAACTCGGCATAGTTCTCTGGGTGTAGTCAGTTCATGACACATGTCCAGTTTCCGGATTGTCTCTGTTCTTGGCAAAGAGCTGGCAGTGTTAGTGTTATGGCCGGCCTAGGCCCATCGGGCAATCTTAGCCCACAAGTTATCTTAGGTTAATTCGTATGTAAGTTATCTAGGTTATAAATATAAGTTGTAAGACTCTTTTTTAATCAAGCAATAAGAATATTATTATCCCTATTGCCCGGCTCCCATAGGAGCCGGAAACCCTAGCCACCTACAACCCTAGCCGCCGCTGCCATCTTCCTCCAACGCGACGGTGCCCAGCCGCCGGCGCACCCGTTCGTCACCTCGCCCCGCTCCATCCTCCCCCTACAACCTTCGCAGCAGATCCGGTATAATCCCTGGTTCTACCAATTTGGTATCCAGACACTCGGGTTTGATCATGTCGTCTTCAACGGTCTCGCTGCCGCTGCCCACCGTCACCACCGCGCTGATGACCACCACCCTGATGTCCACCGCCCCGACGACCGCTGTCGGGGCCCCGACGCTGCCGGGCATGGTCACCACCGCGGGCTTCCCACCACCGCCGGCCCCCATCACTTTCGCGCCGTCGATGACCGCCGTCTTCACGCCGGAACAGATCACCAATAACTTGCGGGATCTCGTGACGGCCGTCCAGGGACTCCATCTGAACCAGTACCACCAGTACATGGCCGGGCCGTACGCATCCCCACCGGCTACGCCGATCGTTGTCTACGGCCACCCCATGCTGTCGCGGCCGTCACAAGGCGTGCCTACCTACAGCGGGCAGCCGCTGCTGCCGTTCCAGGCGGGGGCCCACGTGCTCCCGTGGCCAGCCCAGGGCACGCCGACCTGCATCGGGCTGCCGCTGCTACCGTTCCAGGCGGGGCACCCTGGCGGGAGCACTCCGGCCATGGCTCCTCTTTGGCATCTGCCGCCGCCGCCAGCTGTGGCTTCCCTCTGGCATCTACAGCAGCCTTCCCCCGCGGTTACCGACGCACCCGTCCACCCTCCACAACCGACGCTGCAAGCACCGGCGCCACCCCTGTCCAGCTCGGCGGCGTCCTTGCCGACCGGCCTTCCAATACATCAAGTCTGGTTTCCGCCATCCCCGTCGCCACTACCAGCTTCGGCGGCTGGGTCTTCGCCTGCGCCGGTCTACACCACGGCTCCGGAGCAGCCGACCCCGTTTCCGCCGTTCGGTGGGCCATCTGGCTCCGCGGGTGCCTACCCGGAGTACTCCGACCAGGCGCCACCCGCCTCGCTGCTCCGCACCTCCGAACCATCTCGACACGGCACTCCGACCCAGACACCGCTGCGGTTCGCCAAGATCGATTTCGCCATCTATGACGGCACGAAGGACCCCCTCAACTGGCTCAACCAGTGTGACCAGTTCTTTCGCGGGCAGCGCACCCTCGTATCAGAGCGGACCTGGCTCGCCTCGTGCCATCTCCGCGGTGCGGCACAGACCTGGTATTACGCCCTCGAGCAGGACGAGGGCGCCATGTCCCCTTGGGAGCGCATCGGCGAGTTTGCCTCCTTCGCTTTGGTCCTCCGGTGCGCGGGAGCCGACTGGCGGAGCTCGGCCGCCTTCCCTTCACCTCCAGGGTGCAGGACTTCGCCGACCGCTTCCAGGCCCTGGCGTGCCATGCATCAGGCGTGACAGCGCAGCAGCGGGCCGACCTCTTTGTCGGTGGCCTTCCGGATCACATCCGCGTGGACGTGGAGCTTCGCGGACCCCAGGATCTCCAGACGGCGATGTACTACGCCCGCGCGTTCGAGCACCGCGCGGTGGCCATCCAGCAGGAATCACCGTCCCGGGCCGCTGGGTCGCTACCCGGGCCGGATTCCGCGCAGGGTCGGCATGCATAGTCTTCCGCGGCACCCCTCGCCGCGAACGCGGCACGCCCGTTCCGCCGGCTCACCTCAGCCGAGCTACTCGAGCGTCGCCGCCAAGGGTTGTGCTTCAACTGCGACGAGCCCTACACGCCCGGCCACGCCTGCCCGCGACTCTTCTACCTGGAGGTTGCAGACTACATTCCGGAGGACGCCGTCGCCGCCGACCTGGCCGCCCCAGCTGTCAAGAAGGTGTTTGACGCTGGTTGATCACCTCGAGGAGTTCAGCAAGCGCTTCCCCACCTTATAGCTCGAGGACGAGCTGTTTGTGTAGGCGGGGAGAAGTGTTATGGCCGGCCTAGGCCCATCGGGCAATCTTAGCCCACAAGTTATCTTAGGTTAATTCGTACGCAAGTTATCTAGGTTATAAATATAAGTCTTAAGACTCTTTTTCAGATCAAGCAATAAGAATATTATTATCCCTATTGCCCGGCTCCCAGAGGAGCCGGAAACCCTAGCCGCCTACAAACCTAGCCACCACTGCCATCTTCCTCCAACACGACGGCGCCCAGCCGCCGGCACACCCGCTCGTCACCTCGCCCCGCTCCATCCTTCCCCTACAATCTTCGGAGCAGATCCGGTCGAATCCCTGGTTCTACCAGTCAACACCCATCGTTGGTCTATCTATCACCGGACCTTCCATCCCTGTTTTATCTCCATTCTAGAAGGGGGTGATAGGGTTTAATTAGGAGGGTAAAATATGGCTAGTGTTTCAGCAAGAAGTGAAAATAGAGGCAACTAGGAGATAGAGAAGGAGAGGACGAAGGTGGCGTGACCTGGAATCGCCGTGTGGTGCCGGGGCGGGATGAGGTCGTCTGTGATGTAGATTGCATGCAGCGAGCAATCAGATTCATATCCAGCGAACATAGCCCGCACGCACACATGAGTAAGTTGACTACCAACAGTCCATGCCCGAAATCCAGAATCCCATGTTAGTCTGGTTGGACATTATGGCGGCAAGGATGGAGGCACCATAGATCGACACAATGGACATGTTGGCTGCCGGATCATAATTCATTGAGTACTTAAGTACACATGTCAGATTTGAGGGGGTTGCACACACGTTTTAGGAGGGGGGCGCTCGCCGCAGCGGAGTTTGAGCACGGCATGGCCACGCCAGTGTTGGAGCGAGACCGATTCGCTCAACCTTCACTCTAACATGACCATACCTTCTCAACCTTCACTGTCGCGAGCACGTCCCCCTCCAAAACGACATGTGTATTCCCCTCAACTCCAAAATACATACTCAAGTGCTCCATGCATAAAGACCCGTACAGCCTGTGGTGCCCTGTATCTGCGCCTGCATCGTCGCTGCCATGACATCCAGCCAGACCAAAGATGGCATTCTGGAGCCTGTGAATGGACTGCTGGTCGTCAATTCACTCGCGCACGTGCGTGCTAACCGGATCTGAATATCATTGCCTTTCATCACTCGGCTTCCACCACAGTTGTGCAGTGCAGATTGAGGAGCTGAGGTAGGCAAAGCAGAAACAAAAGGAGCCCATGGCTTAGCTATTTTGTTAGTCGCCAATGCAAATGCTCAAGAAACCATGGCAGCCTCCTATAAATATTGTAATATCTACGTTTGGTTTTCCTACGAATATATATTACATGTGATTTACTCTGAAAGAAAATTATGACCTGTGATTTGGTTCATAAAGAGTAGATAAATTATCAAATCCTGAAATAATTAAGCCGATATGAAAATCTTTGAATTTCTGTATAGAGATACGGAAAAGTAATAAGAGTTTATCCGATTCAAATTTTCCTAACTAATCCATTTATTCTAAGATATGAGTCATCATGGCAGCCTCCTATAAATATTGTAATATATACGTCTGGTTTGCCTATGAATATATATTACATGTGATTTACTCTGAAAGAAAATTATGACCTGTGATTTGGTTCATAAAGAGTAGATAAATTATCAAATCCTGAAATAGTTAAGACGATATGAAAATCTTTGAATTTCTTTATAAAGATACGGAAAAGTAATAAGAGTTTATCTGATTCAAATTTTCCTAACTAATCCATTGATTCTAAAATATATTGCAGATGAAAGATCAACAACTATAAAACCAAATCAATGCTGCATCATTAGAATCGTCATGGAATATATTTTCATAATTTAATTCTTATATATGGTAAATATGTACTCCCTCTGTGCCATAATATAATAACGTTTTTCAAACTGTTTTAGTTTGAAAAACGTTCTTATATTATGGGACGGAGGGATTAATAAATAAGTCTCTCAGATTTAGTATAAAGCCAGTACTTATTTCAGGGCGGAGAGAGTATTTTTACACCTAAATTTTATCACACTTGGCAGGGCGGAGAGAGTATTTTTACACCTAAATTTTATCACATTTGGGAAACTTGGTGAAACGGGAATGTTCCCCTACATCATGGTGGCACAGCAATAGTAGAGAAGCTCAGGTTGGAACTACCGTGCACGTGATGCTTGTTGAAGTCGGATGCCGACAACACCTTCACGCATGAGAGTGGGCATGTAATTGTGCCCATCATGTTCTCAATTTTTCGTTGGGAACATTTTTTTGTTGTGTCAATTCAGCTCATAGAGTCAAGCCTTGTCCGAACGTGCAACTGCTTCAAGATGTCATTGGATAGAGGTTGGTACTTCACGACGTAACGTGCACTTGAGTTGAACGAATATTGACGCCGTCCACGTGTTCCAAAAAAAAAAAAGAATCACTTGCATATTTTCAGAAACCACGTGGTAGTTAGATATCGCGGTGCTGCTGGACAGGGAGGGATCATATGCTTTGTGAGCTGGTTGGCGTCGGCCCTTTTTTGTGTTGTTAAAACAAGCTCTTGAGCCTTGGTCTCGGGTTTGAGTTGAGCGAGCATATATACTTGGAGCATCGGCTAATGTTGGTTAGCAAGCTTGCATCGTGGTTCAAAGTTGTGATGGACGAGTTCGATAAGGATGCTGCCCAAATTCGCTACAGCAAACCATGCCTGTTTCTCTCTCTGCACAGATTCCATATATCCCTAGCAAATTCGCAATAGCAAACCATGCTAAGTGGAGTACAACAGATCCGTCCTCTTGGGATTCAAGCAATCTCCACATGTAACTTGGGTTGCGTCGCTGTGAACTGTGATCCTCTGCTCTTCTCTGTTTGAGATTCAATAGGAACTACACCGAGGTGGGCCTTAGCTGTTTGACCGGGCTTGGCTCAACTGGATGGGCATAACCTTTTGGACCGGGCATGGCTCAAACCGGATGGGCCTCAGTCCGACAGACGACTAAATAAAACCCAGTTCTCTCCACTATCATTCACTTTCCACAGATTCGTCTCAGAAAAACATCTGTGTTCGCCAAGACATGGCAGTTTTCCCCAACACCGATGTCGGCCGTCGACAATGTATCCCAGGTGCTGGATGATGACGACCTCCTCATCAAGATCTTCCTCTGTGTTGACCTTCCCATCACCCTCGTCTGTGCCGCTCTCGTCTGCAAGCGCTGCCTACAGCACGCCTCGGACGGTGAGTTCCTCCATCAGTTCTGCAAGCTCCACCCACCCCGCTTCATCGGTTTCTAAGTTTATGAGGGTTTGGTGCGGACCAGTCCACACATCCTCTTGCTACCCCCTCAGCATTTGGAACGCACCGCGGTGCAATGTTTTTTTATTTTTAGAAAAGGAGGATGATCTCCGGCCTCTGCATTTGAAAGATGCATGCGGTCATTTTATTGATTATTCTCGAGGACCTTATGATTAGATTCCTCTTCCAATTCCAACTTTTTTCTTGAAAGCTCCTTATCTTGAAATAGTGATTCTAATTCGTTCCCCGGAAACTCGCCTATCCAACAAGGCATATACGGGAAAGCTGTGTCCATCTCTCCAAATGGAAGTCCATAGACCGGGTTGTAATATGCTGAACACACATTGCCCAAGTACTACAATTTCGAACAGTTCCAATCATAAGCCAGTACTCTAGTTTTTCTCGTTGATGAAGTGAACAAGACAATTTGTTCATAAGGATGAAACCCAAGGATGTAATATTTTCCTTCACATCCCTCCTCAAGAATGTCAACCTCTTCATCATCATATTCAATGTCAAGAATGTTATCCTCATCAGAGTTCCAGTCATATTTCTCTTCCACTGACGCTCTGTAAATTTCCTGTGTATTACCATTACACTCAAACAACCACTTACGGTAGTTAACATCCTGTAAGATCCATTGTCTACCCAATTTGTTGGCCATAATCCTCATGTTCAAAATCTTAAAAGTGGTATCATGGTTTAGCACCCATTCAAGTCGATTGCCCGATTTATTGAGATGCCAAAGCTGAAGAAGCGGACTTCTGTTAGGAGATATTGTGCAATACACCCCTCTCAGTTATCTACCAAATGGTGCTCGGGATATCCTTTCAGTGGATGTTCACCGACACCTGGCAGTTTAATTACTCTGCATATTTGATCTGACAAACACAATATGCTAACATAAACAATAGGATAAAACAGATTAATAACAATACGAGTGAATCATAGCAGTAAATATCTTTATTGAATATGTAGGAATTTTTACACAATTCCCATAGGATATTTCCTACATTTGTTTCCTAGGTATCATATTCATTTGGTGGGAATGCAGGTACTAGACTCTCAGTACTATGTACATATTAACCTAATTCCTAAAATTTCTTAGCATCAAGTGTGAACTTATCGAAAATTCAGAAGGATTGGTGTCTAGTGGACATCACAATCTTTTCCTTTGATTTAAAAATCCGACCAACCAGACGAGCCTTGGCTAAATGAGAATAATGACACAGGTAAGTAATAGTACCTCATGAGATACCACGCTCCAGGGACGAATCCAAGGGGGGACGAGGGGGAGCTAGACCCCCCCCC
>LR738712.1:896940900-896952595 GCA_902687465.1 Secale cereale
CCCCCAACGATTTCGTTTTACTCTAGCGATTAGGAGGCCAACAGGAAAAAATCAGTATTTCCGTAATATCGCCCCCCCTGACCACGTGAAGCCCAACAAATCACAAAGCCCATATTTAGCAGCACGCCCACAGCAGGCCCAGAAAAAGGGACAACATCATATCAGGATCGTTTATTTTTGTTGCGTGCCATGCCTGCCGCTGAGGTCTAGCGGTCTAGGGCAGCAGTTCTTGACCAGCGCCAAGCCACCACCAGCGGCGTTTCAATCTAAGCCTGAGCGGACGGCCTTTTTTGAGATAGCTTGATCTGAGCGGACGATCCTTGTGTGCGCAGGAAGTCGTGTATGCTGATGAGGGGCGAGGGCCATCCTTGCACAGACGCGCGGCCGGCCGGCCGCGACTGGATTGAGAAGTGGGGAGCAAAGAAAAAGGGGATCAGGTTACTCTCGTTTCACATTCTCGTTAGTTATTCCTTGCATGCCTTTCTAAATCAGATTAATCTATGGCTTCAGAACTACACAATTCGAACTGTGGTCTGTGGTAACTATATAAGAATAACAAATTAATTAGGGAATATATCCCTTTGCCCATGGGACAAGGTTTTGCATTGTTTATCACATCTTGTAGGAGAAAGATTAAGTTAATTAACACGTGAATTGCCTTCGGCATTTGCTTTGTGATAACTTTTGAGGAAAAATTGAAATTGCTCAGAGAAGACACATGTTCTAATGAAGATTTAGGCTGTCTCCCTCACAAAAAAAAACCTAGACTGTCTTTCTATATGTTTTTTACAAGTCTCTACATCAGCGGGAAACAATTGTCCGCCCCCCTTATGTTTGAATCCTGGCTCCGTCCCGGCCACGCTCGCAATGGTCATGCTTCGCCCGTAGACGGTATGATAATGATACAGATTGTACCACCAATGGGAATGCATGTTGCGGATGGCTTTGCAATGGATGTAATGCTTGTTGCGGACGAGCCGGTTGTGATGCCATACGCCATATACTGCGGCTCCGGCAACACATGTTGTTGACAGCCGCAGCGCCGCACATCTCTTCATGCCAACACATGACCCGGAGCTTTGCGCAGCCGCCGGCGAACGCTGCCGCCGCCAAACTCGCCGCGCGTTGCCGTCGCCACGCCTTCGCCGCACCCGCAGCCGCGCCGCCGACGCCTTCCACGTCCGCCCTCTCTCTCTCTCTCGCATGAAGGTGAGGAGCGCGCTGGACACAAGTTTTTTCTGGTCACGGATGCCTAGTTGCACGAACGGTGGCTCGCCGCAACCAATGTTTCTTATTTCTTGAGCTCAAACTCAGCTCGGCAACATACCGCAGCACTACCCAGGGGAGGTCTCCGGCCAGCCGGCCCCACACCTCGGACCCCACGAACACTAAATCTTGCTCCCCGGACCTGGCACACACCACATATCCTTTTATAGCAGTACAAGGGACTCACACCCATGATTGGCCACTAACCAATTAGCTACACGTGCGTCTTGCCACTCTTGTAGCTAACAACTCAATGCATGCACCAACTACTTACACTTTTCTTTTCTTTTTTGGCGAATACGCAAAGTTTGCATATCTTATCATTGATAGAAGAAGAGAAAATGAGTACAATAGAGGTTACAACACATGACATGAACACAAGAAGGCATGAGCATGGGTTGCAGAGAGAGGGATGATCAGCCCGAACATGAAAAAGACAACAAAACCCACAAAGCCTAAAACTCGAGAGGCAGACCGACTGAGCGCAACATCGAACATCTTTAGAGCCAACACTGGGGACACCTTCAAGAAGTAAAATGACGTTGTGAGGCCATCGCCATCCGATACGATGAATCGGACCTTGAGTTCACCCGAAGCTCGAAGAGGGGCACGGTGAGAGGCTATTTGGGAGAGCGCTCATGTCGTGCGAGTCCACGACTACAACCTGGCTCTTCTCGGCGCGAGTCTACGTGCCCCTGCTAGGCCGCTTCATCTATCGTCCATGCTCGACCACCACCACCCGCCTTGCTCGGCCTGGCATTGTCAGGCTGCGCGGTGCACCACGCTGCTTGAAAGCTCGTGGGCCCTCCCTTCCTGTTCTCGCACGCCACTGTTCGCCTTCCCCTGCTAGTGTTGTGCGCCTCTCCATCGTCGACCATCTCCGCGGAGAGGAGTACGCAGAGCTCAAACGCCACCGGTGTGCACGCACACAACGTGTTTGATATAATGTGTACGAGAGTGGGAGAGACGAGAAGGAAGAAGAAATAGTCAATGTGTGCATGTTGCAGGTTTTTGCCAAGGTGGCTCTGTCGATTGGGACCCACGTATCAGATAGTGATCAAATGGGACATGTCAGCCGATAAGTGTTTTCTGCAAAAGAATTACTGAAAACACAGTGGGTTTTGAGGGGAAAAAAACTTAGTGATTAGGCGGTTTTCTGTAAACCTAACAACAAATCTGGTTGTTTTGTGCAATTAACTACATTGCCGGCACTTGCGGATAATCCAGAGATACAAGCAGGCTCATGTTGAATTGCACAACTTTTATTCAGTGTTGAAATTACAGACTGGTCGTGAGCTACCCCAAATTTCCAGATAGATATCCTTGACTAATTTAAGAGAGCACAATCCAAATGTAGAAAATCATAGTTTTAAGTAGCAAGTTATGCCATTTAAAGTTGGCTCGACCAGAAGCTAACGGAGGTATAGCAAAGCTAAGCTTACTTGTCAGTGACCATCCATCCAATATATCATTAACTAGTTTAAGAGAGCACACTTCAAAGGGAGAAAGTCTTACTTTTAAGTATAGCAGGTCCGTTATATAGCGGCTCGACCAGAAGCTAGCGGAGCTATAGCAAAGCTAAGCTCACTTAATAGTGACCATCTATCCAAGATATCATTGACTAGAGCAGTTTTAGCATGGTCCCTCTTACCCCCTCTTTTCACATGAGAGGTAAGAGTATGTAGTAGATCTGAGCCGTTGATCACATTAATTAGTGGTCGGATTAACTCTTACCTTCTTACCTCTCATGTGAAAAGAGGGGGTAAGAGGGACCATGCTAAAATTTGCCCATTGACTATTTTAAGAGAGCACAATTCAAATTGAGAAAATCATAGTTTTTAATAGCAGGTTGTGCATTTAGAGGCGGATCGACCAGAAGCAAGCGGAGCTGTAGAAAAGCTAAGCTGACATGTTAGTGACCATCCATCCAAGATATCCTTGTTTTGCTCTTCATGTGGCATTTCTGTTTACACAAAATAAAAGAAGTATCTAGATATGGAGCTAATAAACCGTTGAAATAAATCCTTGCCACATTAAGCATCCAAATATCAAATGCTGTGAGCATACACAAATAAAAATAATGCATTAGGTATAACAGTATAGTGCTTTTTTCCCCTTCAAAACAACAACAGTACATCATGTCAAATGCCTTCCTTTATCCCAGATGGATATGTTCCATATATGTTCTAGTAAAACATAATTCTGTACATACAAGGAGAAATGCCTGGCACTGGCACATAAACACAAATTAGTTTGTATTCTAGTAAAACACAACGCATATCATACAATGAGAAATGCCTGACACTCAAACTCAAATTACACAGTGTTAGCTTTTGGAGCTTTAATTGGGTGACACCGTGGAAGCACATCCATAATTTTCAGGGTTTAACAATGCAGAAAAAAAAGGGAGAAAAAAAACAACATTGAGTGGATACTAGTAGCAGCTAGCAAATGCAATTAGCTCTATCAATGTATCTGACCGTACTACTAGTGTCCTAGTAGTACTAGGATTTTGAATGCACCACAACCATTGCATGTATATAAGATGACTCGAGGGATACATACATGTGATACATACATAGATGAACCAACGTTCCTCTCTGTTCCTCTTTCTCTTTGCCAATACTCTCAACTCTCCAAGTTAATATACACCGCTGAAACTATACAAGAAACTCGGTGGCATGGTGTTGGTCTCCTTGTCTCTGCAGTGGGGAACCATTTAGAGCCTATAGGCATGGAAGGCACAAGGGAAGAAATAGTCCTTGGTTCAAGATTTCTACTCATTGGTTCTGCCCATCAGACCAATCAACCTCCATTACCCTGTGTATCTAGTTGTAAACGATTCCCCTACTATCTTCCATTTCTAGTAAAGCTAGAAAATGCCACACTCTATATTCTTCCACATATATTATCTTAATATCCTGTAACACCATCTAGATAGTTTATATAACAATCAATTAGCACAACAAATAGTTCACACCTACTGCAGTCCAAAAAATAAATTAAGAATATAGACACTGGCATAGCTATTAATTGGACACGTCTACATAATGTTTAGCTCATCTCTGTCAAATTAGACATCATATAAACAAAATCAACTACTATCATAAGCACATCAACTCTCGTATCCTCACTCGCTCACACTCTCTAGAAGGAATCACAACTACCCAGCAGTAGGACATGCCCTGCTCTACTTAACATGCCACACTCGAGCAAAAGATAATCATGCCCTTCTCTATTTCTGGCCGTAAGTCTCAAGGACCTCCAGAGTCCAAATTCCAGCTTTCTTGTGTACGCACAATGGACTCTGCATCTATCCAGCCGTAGTAGGAAGGGAATGATATGACAGGGAGGGTTCCTCCCCTAGCGACCTCCCGACGCCGCCGGGCGTCCTAGCACCCCCGCGCCGCCGCCGGCCGCCAGTTGCCCGAGACCGGCCCCGCCCCTCCCTCCTCCCTCCCGGATCTGCCCCTGCGCCGCCTCCCCGGGAGGTGGCCGGGGCGGCGCACGGCCTCCTCCTTCTAGGCGGCCCCCTCCCCCTCCCCCTTCGTCGGCGGTCGCCACCGGCGCTGTTCCGTGTGGTGTCGGTGGCGGCGGGACTTACAGTCCCCCCGCGCTCGTTTCTTCATCCCGGGGCAGGAGACGGCGGTGGTGCAACTCGATTTGGCGGCGGTCAGGCCCTGCGGCTGTGGCCGGCGGCGTGCGAGGTGGCGGCGCGGCTCCTTGGCGGTGGGATAGCTTGGTAGTGTGGGGTGGTCGGCGGCACGCCCCCGGCCCAGTTTTGGGCCCTGCGGGGCCCATCTGGGTCCTAGCGGGCCGACCTCTGACGCGGCTTCAATGTCTTATGCGCGGTGGGGAGGAGGAGCAGCTTAGACCGGGGGCGGCGACGCCGACGGCGTGCCTGTTGCAGCCCGAAGGTGGGAGCTTCACGGGCCTATGAGTGCCCGGCCGGGCCTGGTATGCTCCTGCTATTGGGTCCGGTCGGCTACC
This sequence comes from Secale cereale, assembly GCA_902687465.1. Classification (NCBI taxonomy): domain Eukaryota; kingdom Viridiplantae; phylum Streptophyta; class Magnoliopsida; order Poales; family Poaceae; genus Secale; species Secale cereale. Next base: position 896,946,157 of record LR738712.1, read on the forward strand.
TTCATTCACGCTGGAGGTTGAGCCCTCCCGCATGATGACGGTGTTGCTGCCTCTAGTCCCGGCTCCTGCTCTACGGTGTGCAGACCTCTCTTCGTGTCGCCCTGGTGGGATGGCGTGGAAGCCTCAAGACCATGTTGGTGCAGCATGTTGGTGGATTGGTGGCGGTCTCCGGAGCACCCGAGGTGAAGGTTGGGATCGGGAGATATCCGAGTCAGCTTGACCGGCACCGACGCGGTGGCGCCTGAGGGTGCCACCGGACCACCCTGGTGGGCGTCGGGGGCTACCCTTGCTCTCTCCTCGTCTCGTATCAGGGGAAACTCTTGGCAGCAGCGTCGTCACCGTCGCGTCCCTTCTTGGAGGTGTCTATTGGTACCGGCGCTTCGGAGTCTAGGAGCTAGGTTGGAGATTTCGAGAGGGCCCAGTGGTCACGAGGCTTCTTCATTTTGTCGAGCCGCCGTTGTCGTCATTTGTTTCTTTTGTCTTTCTCTTTCAGGTTTTTTGGGCTTGTCTGTGCTGCTTCCGCTCGAACACCTATCGTTAGTTGTATCGGTTGGTTGCTTTGTAATACAAAGCGGGGGGAAACCATTTTTCGGACTCTGCATCTATAGTTTTCAGCTTCACCGGGTTAACAAGATTCATGTTCAGAATCTATGTTCCAGCAATCACAAAAAATAAATAGAATCTAAGTTCCAGCTTTCTTGTGTATGTACAAAGAGGGGCATATTCTAATGCTCCATCGCCTTCTAGATTTATATACATTTAGAAGATACATAGTAGAGCCGGTTCATGCACGTCAAGTATTCTACTACCACTCCTAGTTCCATGATGGCCTACGTCTCTTGCAGAGAAGGTGAAGACTAGAGTCATAAATTAGAAGTTCTATTGTAGTACCCTCCGTCCCAAAATTCTTGTCTTAAATTTGTCTAGATAGGGAAGTATATAACACTAAAATGTGACTAGATACAACCGTATGTAGATAAATCGAAGACAATAATTTTGGGACGAAGGGAGTATTTTTTTTTAAAGCGAGCCTCCTCTCCAATTTCCATTATTAGAAATCAATCAGTCTTACAGCCGAGCCAAACTAAACTACTGCAGATCTTACACTACATCAGCAAATTTTATCACGACGCGCACCGTCCAGGATAAAAGGAGAAACAAGCATGGCCCCAGCTTCTCCAGGCGCAGATTCCAGCATCCCCTCTACGAGCATAACACGGAATTTAAAAGAAAGTGCAACAAAAGAGAATCTACTGTCCTGCGAAGTCCCACAAGTCGGGCTCTGCAGGACAATCCAGACACACACGACATCCATAGGATAATTCAAAGTACCCCTAGAAAGCTCCAAAGAAGCAACGCAGAGAGATAGGCCAGGCTATTTCGCGGAGAAGCTCAAGACCGTCATCAAAGATGATTTCCAGCATCACGTCACCGCAATCCTGTGAACCATCCTCCATCCAGATGCCGCCCTAAAAATCTCCCCAACAACCTGTCCAACCTTTTTTACGTCCTTCGTCATTATTCTTCGCCTTCTTGGGTTTATCTGCAATACGAGCCAAACATGAATCATTTTTATCTTCAAATTCACTGGTGTACATATTCTTTTTTTGAAAAGGAGGATAACTCCCGGCCTCTGCATCAGCATGATGCATGCAGCCATATATTATCAATAGTGCAAAATCCAGCAGCCGAACACCATCGATCCAGAAATAAATCGAAAAACAAACCCATAGGCCGTATACCTCGTGACAGTACCTTCTCCGGATAGCCACTCACTGGTGTACATCTATCTGAAACTTTAGTCTTATCAAAGACAACTCTATTTCTGAGTTTCCATATGGTCCAAAATACAACAGTAATCCCCACAGCCACAAAGTTTTTTTTCTCTTTATTAAATTGTATCATCCAGGACCCAAACAAATCACAAACATTACCAGGCACTCGTTTGAAGTTAAAAGCAAACTGTGTGATATTCCTCATCATTTTAGCCATCTGTTTGAAGTTAAAAGTAAACTGTGTGATATTTCACATCATTTTAGCCACCAAGCATCTCAGAAAGAGATGGTCTATAGTTTCATTCTGCATACAAAATGGGCAGGTTTTTACCCCCACCCAGCCTCTACGTAGTAAATTATCTCTAGTCAAGATACTGTTTCTCAGCACTAACCACATAAAGACTTTGACCCTAGGGGGGTAATTTTGTCTTCCACAAGAAATTATAAGGATATTTGACTCCAACCTCAATAAAAAATCTATAGTAAGATTTAACGGTGTAAATCGGTTCTTCATTTAGACTCCAGTATATTTTGACTTTGTCATTATTTAGTTTTACCCCTCTACAGGAGTGCCTAATATGATTCCATAACTCCACGGAATCCTCATATAGAGTTCTTGGAGAAGAACATTATCCAGCCCATTTTCAAACACTCTTGACAGGTTTATTTCTATCAAAGAAAATATTTTAGAGTGTAGGGAAATCCTCTTTTAAGGCCCTACTATTAATCCATCTATCTTCCCAGAACCTCACATTCTCCTCATCCCCAATCTCAAAGGGAAGGGCTCGCCTCTTGATAAGCATGCGGAGCGGTCTGTTCGCACGCCTCACGTACTCAAATAGATACCCTGCACGGTGCCTCAGTGCCAATAAAAAAGGGGACGCGCGCACGTGCAATTTATTCAAGCTGAATTTCATTTCATATAGAACCCTGCAATTCTTTATTCTTTTTGAATGGGGAATTAGCTCTGAACTTCTATAGAAAACAATATATAAATAAATATTTTCTTGAGGGATCAATAAATAAATAAATAGTTGAACTTGCACCCAAACCAGGTTTGCATTTTTTTAGGCTAACACACACTTACTCTTTATTGCTCAATAATGTTTAGAGGAATACGCCAGAAATCACGACCCGCAGACAAATGATAAACGCATGTTTAGCGAGGCTATGTGCCTGCAGAATCTTGTTGTCTCGACTCCGCTAGTAGATAGGTAGGGTTTTAGTCCTCGCAGGGGCGGCATGGCAGCGCTCCTTCTTTGAGTCGGTCTTTCGGTTCTCCGATCCTCCTCAAGTACGTCCGTTTGGGACGAATAAGCCGGAGCTCTGGTGTAGATTCCTGTCAGCTCCTTGGGGTTGCGAGGTTAGGCTTTCTCGATGTGCGTATGCAATGGCGATATTTCGTGTCAGGTCCGCGAGTGGATTTAAGGATTCAACGGTGGCGACTACGGCTTTATGGCGCTGGTCCTAGGGGCACGTGCACAATGACTTTTCGGCTGTCATCGACAAGGTCGGACCGACTCTGGTATGGGAGTAGCAACAGCGGCGCTTCGGCTCTTCGTTCTTGCGGCGGCAATGGTCGTTCAGCGGTCCACATACCTCGATGTAATTTTTCTTATGTTTGGGGTGCTTTGTACTTTCGGTGAATCTTTATAATATATTTGATCTTAAAAAACTGGATTAACCGGGTTTGCATCTGGTCCGATTATTCATAGTTTCATACGATGGGCCAGCTGAATGATAGAGGCCAGACGGGGACTAAATCAAGAAGAAAAAACTAATCCTAAAACAACACTAATCCTCAAAAGAAAATTAAAAAAAATACCTGTACTACAAACCAATGGATAATAGTCGGAGTCGTATGCAATACGGAACGTGCATGAACCGGAAACGTGTGTGTGCATCACGGCAGTCGTTGATATCGGAGGCAAGTTATATCATGCCCCGGACAGTGCTCGCCTCCAACAGTCCAAGATCCACCCATCAACCATGGCAGGCGGCCGCGGCGGCAGGTCAGAGACGCAAGCAAGAGGCCGGCGGCAACAACACCAAAAGCTGCCGTTGGACGTGCTGGTGGACATCGCCGCGCGCACTGATCCGGCCACCCTCGTGCGCTTTGCCGCGACGTGCCTGGACATGCGTGACCGCCTCAAGGACGACCCAGGTCTCCGCGGCCGCCTCCGCCTCCGGCATGGCCACTGCTTCGTGCCCCCCCTCTTGCGCGGCCACCTGGTCTATGGGTACGAACAGCAGCGAAGCGACGAGCAGGACCTGTTCGTGGTGGACACCATCGCGGTGGACGCCACCAAGCTGCGTAGGCACATGGCTGGCTTCGGTTCCCCCCTCGTGTCGCGCGATGGCCTCGTCCTCATTCTCATGGCGGGCCAACAGCTCCGTGTGTGCGACCCGGCTACCGGCAGCAGCCACACCCTACCATCCGTATCGGCGTTCCCTGTGGATGTTGCGAATATTCAACCAGATCTTCGTGCAATGAGTTATGTCTTGCTCGTCGGTGGAGATGATGATAAGGGTGCGAGCCCCGTTGGCCGGCATTTCCATGTGGTCATGGCCTACCTAGAAACATTCTCGTCGGAGCAAGGCACATGGGGCCGATGTATTAAGATCCGGGCTCCTAACATGGATGGTAGCCACCTGAGACGAGGACTGGGCAAGGCCTTGGTTATCGGTGGTGATGTGCATTGGTTGTGTGTGGTTGACACTGGGGCATACATCATCAAACTCAACGCCAAAGCGACACATGTGACGGTAACTAAGCTCCCGAAGAGCTTCCCCCATGACGGTGAGCACCGCCAGCTCCTTGCGACACTGACGGCGGGAGGGAGCCCGGTCGTGCTCGTCACGGATAGCGACAAGATATTGGCTTGGGTGCCGTCGAAGCAAACGGCCAAGTGGCAACAACGACCACGTGTGGTGATCGAGATAACGGAGGCTATCTTGCGGTTCCTTGACAGGGCGGGCGGAAGTTGCAAACGACCGACCAGGCCAGTCCAGCTCGACATAGTGTGGTTTGCCGAGAGGAGTGGCACTGTGCTCATCAATACATGTTGTGGTTTCTTCTGGGTTAACCTGCGATCCATGGAGATTGTGAGGCGGGTCTCGAATCATGGGGTTACCTGCATGTCCGAGAATATCCCATATGAGATGAATTTGGCGGATTGGGTTCCTACATTCACTAGCACTTTATGATTAATTCGTTTTGTTTCTTGCTCCAGTCTCAACTTCATTGACAGCTACTGCCTCCGTCCCAAAATAAATGTCTCAAGCTTAGTACAATTTTGTATTAAAGTTAGTACAAAGTTGAGACACTTATTTTGGGACGTAGGAAGTATATAGGAGTGGGTGCCCATATAGGAGTGTGCTGTCACGAAGTTTGCCGCCTCCTCAGTGATGAGTGCCTCAGCCATCGATGCTTCAATTCTACGTTTATTTTTACATTTTTCTCGAAGTGTCTTCTGCATCCTCTCAGTTGGGTAGCACCAACGATTTTGCACGGGCCCCCCAATCTTGTCTCGGTCGGTAGATGCAAAATCAAATGCTGCATTGGATTAAAGAAGCCCGGTGAAAAGATCTTCTCTAACTTGCAGATCAACTCCGGCGCCAACTCTTCCATTTCTTCTAGCACGCCAGGCGATAGTTCTTTCGCACAAAGAAAACGGAAGTAATAGCTGAGTTCTGCTAGTACTAGCCATTCAACCTCAGGGATGAAGCCACGCAACATCATCGGCATTACCCGCTCAATCCATATGTGCCAATCATGACTCTTGAGACCAAATATCTTCAATTTATCAAGATTCGCTCCCCTCTTTAGATTCGCTGCATACCCATCGGGGAACATCAACTGTTGTTGCACCCACAAGATAATTTCCCTCATAGCTGGCCTTCCAAGATTGAACCATGCCTTTGGCTTCGTCCAGTTCTGCTTTCCTTTCGGTTCTTTCATGTTTTGTAACGGCCTATCACATAGCGCCTCCAGATCGACTCTAGCCTATCCTTTGACTTCCCATCTATGCAAAACAATGTACCAAAAAGTGCCTCGGCGATATTCTTCTCAGTGTGCATCACGTCGATGTTGTATGGGCAAAGGAGGTCTTTGAAGTAAGGAAGATCCCATAAGCATGTTTTGTGAGTCCAGGCGTGCTTAGAATTATACCCCTTGAAGTACCCTGGACGCTCTGGATCTGGCTCGAGAGCGTTTAACTGAACCAAGGTCTGTTGGCCTGTCAATGCAGGTGGTGCAGAGTTTTTGACAACTCTACCTCTGATGAAGTTCTTCTTGTCTTTCCTGAACTTATGGCGAGGATCCAGGAACTGTCTATGCATGTCGAAGCAAGAAAACTTGCGACCTGAAGCCAACGAAACTCAAGAGCTCCCTTGCATGTGGGGCACGGGAACCTTCCATGCACACACGAGTCAACGAATAGCGCATACGCCGGCAAGTCATGCGTCGAGTACATGTACCAGACACGCATTATGAAGTTCCGTTTGCTATAGGCGTCGTATGTCTTGAACCCATTATCCCAGGCTTCTTGCAATTCGTCCTTAAGCGGCTGCATGTACATATTCATATTTTTCCCAGGATAGTTGGGCCCTGGAATTATCAACGTCAGGAAAATATTTTTTCTTTGCATAATCTGTCCGGGGGG
>LR738712.1:896964969-896978258 GCA_902687465.1 Secale cereale
AGTGCCGCCACGCGCCGGCGGCGAAGGAGGCGGTGTGCCGCCACGCGCCGGAGAAGGAGCCGGAGTGCCCTGATGGTCACTCGCCGGAGAAGGAGCCGGAGTGCCCTGATGGTCACTCGCCAGAGGAGGAGGCGGTGGAGGAGGCGGAGTGCCCTGACTCGTCGGAGGAGGAGGAGGAGGCGGAGGCGTCCAGTTCAGAATGTTGATTAGGTCCTTCCGCCATAGGCATGGAGTCTTCAGTGAAGAACCCAGCCGAGTCTCCCCTTCACCGGTAGGGTGGTCAAGCTGGAGCTCCTCAAATCCCTCCGTTATTTCGTCGACCATCACCCTAGCATATCCTTCTGGAATCGGCCGGCAGTGAAAAGTGTCGTCTGGTCCAGAAGGATAAACAGAGCCAGCAGCCGCCTTGACCTTCAGATTCATCCACTGTGCCATAAGGTGGCCATTTTGTGCCTGCGTGATAGCATCCACAGGATTCCTGGCAGTAGCTGTCAAGGCAAGCTCTGGCTGAAGCAGCTCGGTGGAAGCCACGCTGCTTCTCCGCTGAGATGGCGGGGTAGCTTCCGGGGAAGCTTCGGCAATTCTTTCCCGATCTGCTTCCCATTCCTCTATCGCTTGTATTCTGGCCCGCAGCGCCTGGATTTCGGTCATCTCCATTTTCTTCCTCCTGTCGTGGCATTTGTAGCCTCCTGCGTCCGGAAACCCAGCACGCCACGGAAGGGAGCCTGGCGTGCCTCGTGTCCGTCCAGGGTGCTCAGGATTCCCGAGGGCCATTGTCAGCTCGTCGTTCTCTCTGTCGGGGATGAACGTCCCTGCATGCGCTGCTTTGATATACTGCCGCATCTTCCTGAGTGGTGTTTCCAATTGCTTGTCCGTCCAAATGCACCACCCTGTTACAGGGTCCAAGGTTCCGCCAGCCCCGAAGAACCAAGTCCGGCAACGTTCTGGCCAGTGCATTGTCTCTGGTTCGATCCCTTTCTGAAGCAGATCATTCTCAGCCCTGGCCCACTTAGGCCGGGCTACGAGGTAGCCGCCCGACCCCGTGCGATGGTGATGCATCTTCTTTGCAGCATTTATCCGGTTTGTCTCCGACATCTTCTGACTCTTTTCCGACTTATTATGGGCCACAAATGCGGGCCAGTCATCTTTGATCTTCTCATATATGCCCACGAATTCTGGAGTCGTTTTCTCTCTGACAAACGTATTCAGTTTTTTCTTCCATGCCCTGAATTGGTCTGCCATCTTCGAAAGTGCATAAGACTTGATTAAGTCCCCTTTAACTGGCTTCGCCGGATCAACCTCTCGCGGTAGGACGAAGTTTGACTTCAGCTCAGTCCAAAGATCTTCTTTCTGCATATCAGTGACATAAGTCACCTGAGCGTCGTTTGCAGCCGGCTTTAACCATTGATGGATGCTGATTGGGATCTTGTCCCTAACCAGAACCCCGCACTGATTAACAAATGCGTTCTTTGTGCGGATGGGTGCAATCGGCTCGCCGGAGCGCGAGATTTCTGAGATCTCAAACTTTTCATTCGGCCTCAACTTTTTCTTCGCTCCTCGTCTCTTTACCGAAGATTTGCTCGATCCGGAGGGCTAGAAAAGGAACAAAGACGAGAGTTAATGAATGAATCAATTAACTAGTCAGCACATGCTTAACTAACATATATACCTCCTGGCCGGACTCGGTTCGGTCACCGGAGCCAGCATCACGGTCTCCTTCTTGCACCGGCATTGGGTCACCGGAGCCGTCCTCACGGTCTACTTCTTCCATGTGCATTGGGTCACCGAATTCATCAATATCATAGCCTAGATCTTCCAGCCGCAGCTCTTGTTCGACCTGCTCATCGGTGTCGTTGAGATATGACCTGACGGCATTTTGTCCGTCTGCGATTATGTCCATCAACATCGCTTCTTGTGCTAGGTCTCGGGTGTTGTCGTCCATTGTTTATACAAATATTTACAACATGCCAATTATTATTCAAACATGACAGATGGATATATTAATGGCAAACGTAGAACTAGCTTCAACCCTCGACTGCTCGGCGATCCACAAACCCTAGACCCCCTCATGTCACATTTTGTCTAGCTAGTGTCAAAGGATTCAACAAAACCAATACTTCATCATTAGGCGAAAGTAACAGTAGAATGATGGTACGAAGCTCTCCAAAGTTGTTTTGGAACGGAGTCCCAGATAAGATAATCCGTAACAAAAGACGGATTAACCTATCAGGAACTCCGTTCCAAAACATCTTTGCATAACTTCGTACCAACATGCCCCGGTTACTTCTGGCAAATGATGAAGTCATGGAATTTTTCAATACTTTGACACTAGCTAGGCAACCTCTCTCGACCCCTCGACCCCCGACTGCTCGGCGATCCACAAACCCTAGACCCCCTCATGTCACATTTTGTCTAGCTATAGTGTCAAAGGATTCAACAGAACCAATACTTCATCATTAGGCGAAAGTAACAGTAGCATGATGGTACGAAGCTCTCCAAAGTTGTTTTGGAACGAAGTCCCAGATAAGATAATCCGTAACAAAAGACGGATTATCCTATCAGGAACTCCGTTCCAAAACATCTTTGCATAACTTCGTACCAACATGCCCCGGTTACTTCTGGCAAATGATGAAGTCATGGAATTTTTCAATACTTTGACACTAGCTAGGCAACCTCTCTCGACCCCTCGACCCCCGACTGCTCGGCGATCCACAAACCCTAGACCCCCTCATGTCACATTTTGTCTAGCTATAGTGTCAAAGGATTCAACAGAACCAATACTTCATCATTAGGCGAAAGTAACAGTAGCATGATGGTACGAAGCTCTCCAAAGTTGTTTTGGAACGAAGTCCCAGATAAGATAATCCGTAACAAAAGACGGATTATCCTATCAGGAACTCCGTTCCAGAACATCTTTGCATAACTTCGTACCAACATGCCTCGGTTACTTCTGGCAAATGATGAAGTCATGGAATTTTTCAATACTTTGACACTAGCTAGGCAACCTCTCTCGACCCCTCGACCCCCGACTGCTCGGCGATCCACAAACCCTAGACCCCCTCATGTCACATTTTGTCTAGCTAGTGTCAAAGGATTCAACAAAACCAATACTTCATCATTAGGCGAAAGTAACAGTAGCATGATGGTACGAAGCTAATAGCCCCCTTTAGTCCCGGTTGCTGCCACCAACCGGGACTAAAGGTCCCTTTTCAGCAGCCCAAAGGGCGGGAAGGTGGGGCCTTTAGTCCCGGTTGGTGGCAGCAACCGGGACTAATGCCACCCTTTAGTCCCGGTTGGTGGCAGCAACCGGGACTAAAGGCCTTGCCGCGGTGCGGTGGGAAGTTTAGTCCCACCTCGCTAGTTGAGGGAGAGCAGCACCAGTTTATAAGCCCCGCTGCCTCTCTCCTCTCGAACTCCTCTAAACTGCAGGCCTAAGGGCCTAAACTGACACTGCTTTGCCTGTGGACTTGCTGGGCTTTCTACGGGCCTGAATCCTGGCCCATGGTTGGGTTTCTAGTCGTATTCAGGCCGTGTGGGCCCAGCAGGTGGCATATTTTTTCTTTTTTTCTTTGTTGCTTTATTTTTTAGTTTTGTTTCTACTTTCAACAAAATATTTATTTGTTTGTTGCTATTTTTATTTATTTGTTTTCTTTGTTTCTTTATTTATTTGATTTTGTTTCTACTTACAAAAAAATATTTATTGTTGCAATTTTTTTTTCAAGTTTTTTTGTTTTGTTTTCTGCATTATTTATTTTCTTTTGTAAAACCAATTACGAACTTTCTGTTAGTGCAAGTAGTATTCAAATTTGAATAGTTTAAATTTGAAATTATTTGTTTTCTTTGTTGCTTTATTTATTTTATTTTGTTTCTTTTCAGCAGCCCAAAGGGCGGGAAGGAGGGGCCTTTAGTCCCGGTTGGTGGCAGCAACCGGGACTAAAGGGGGGCATTAGTCCCGGTTGGTGGCAGCAACCGGGACCAAAGGCCCTGAGCTGGCGCGGGTGCGGTGGGATGTTTAGTCCCACCTCGCTAGCTGAGGGAGCTCGAGAGTGGTTTATAAGGGCTGCTGCTCCCACCCTCTCGAGCTCCTCTCAAATGCAGGCTTCTGGGCCTAACTCTGCGCGCTGCCCTGTGAGCTTGCTGGGCCTTATATTACAGGTGGATCCTGTGCTATAGGCCTTGCAGGCTCACTGGGCAGCGCCCAATTTTTTTTTCCTTTTTTGCTTTATTTATTTCTAAGTTGTTTTTTGCTGCATTTAGAGTTGCTTTATTTATTTTATTTTCTTTGTTTATTTCTAAGTTGTTTTTTTGCTGTATTTAGAGTTGCTTTATTTATTTTACTTCCTTTATTTATTTTCTTTGTTGCTTTATTTATTTTATTTTGTTTATACTTAATTACAACAAAATACTTATTGTTGCTATTTATTTCTAAGTTGTTTTTTGCTGTATTTAGAGTTGCTTTATTTATTTTATTTTCTTTGTTTATTTCTAAGTTGTTTTTTGCTGTATTTAGAGTTGCTTTATTTATTTTACTTTCTTTATTTATTTTCTTTGTTGCTTTATTTATTTTATTTTGTTTATACTTACAACAAAATACTTATTGTTGCTATTTATTTTTCAAGTTTGTTTTGTTTTGTTTTGCTTTGTTAGTGCAAGTAGTATTGAAATTTGAATAGTACAAACGGACAATGGTATCATACTCGTTTGTTACAAAGTTGGCATGGTATCATCATAATAGTTGCGGAAATAACTCTTCACTTTTTCTTCGCTTGTGTCATTTGCTTATTGCGCCGTAACCATGGATAATCTTCATCGTTTATCAGGATGCTTGGGTCAGCCTTGACTTTGAAGGGAGGAATTTCATGAAACTTTTCATAATCTTCAGACATGTCTGTCTTGCCCTCCACTCCCAGGATGTCCCTTTTTCCTGAAAGAACTATGTGGCGCTTTGGCTCATCGTATGATGTATTCGCTTCCTTATCTTTTCTTTTTCTCGGTCTGGTAGACATGTTCTTCACATAGATAACCTGTGCCACATCATTGGCTAGGACGAACGGTTCGTCAGTGTATCCAAGATTTTTCAGATCCACTGTTGTCATTCCGTACTGTGGGTCTACCTGTACCCCGCCTCCTGACAGATTGACCCATTTACACTTAAACAAAGGGACCTTAAAATCATGTCCGTAGTCAAGTTCCCATATGTCCACTATGTAACCATAATATGTGTCCTTTCCCCTCTCGGTTGTTGCATCAAAGCGGACACCGCTGTTTTGGTTGGTGCTCTTTTGATTTTGGACAATCGTGTAAAATGTTAGGAGGTCCTAGGCAGGAGGCCTTGCCTTTTCGATCGTGTTGTTTTGTGCTAGCCTTCTTAAGGCAATCTTGTTTAACTTACGTCTGTTCTCAGACATTATTGCTTCCGCTGACTCTTGTCTATTCGAGCTTATGTATTCGAGCCCTCGAGGCCCCTGGCTTGTAATATAAAGCTTGTATTATTTTATTTGTGTCTAGAGTTGTGTTGTGATATCTTCCAGTGAGTCCTTGATCTTGGTCGTACACATTTGCGTGCATGATTAGTGCACGGTCAAATCGGGGGCGTCACACTTGTTCAATATTTTTCAAATACTTGTTCAACATTGTTTTATACATAATAAATATTGTTCCAAATACTTGTTCGACATTTTTACAAATACTTATTCAAATAATTTTAAATACTTGTTCAACATTTTTATATACATGATCAACATTTTCTCAAATACTTGTTCAACATCTTTCAAAAACTTGTCTAACATTTCTCAAATACTTGTTCAACATTTTCAAATACTTGTTCAACATTTTTAAAATACTTGTTCAACAATTTTTTTAACATGATCAACTTGTTTTCAAATACTTTTCCAACATTTTTTTCAAATACTTGATCCAAATTTCTAAAATAATTTCTCAACATTTTCAAATTTTTTTAAAGATTTGTTTGGTAATATATATATTTATAATATTTTGAATCATAAAGTAAATAACCAAAATTAAAGGAAAAAGTGAAAAATAAAACATAAAAAAACAGTGAAAAGAGGCTTCGGCGTCCCGCGCTCGTGGTCCGGCCCAGTTTGCCCGGCCCTTCAGCGAGTCTGAAGCCCCACTAGCTGACGGCGAGAAATAGAGGCACCCTTAGGCCACCTCGTTCTGATGATCTGGAAATATTTAAAGGAAAATGGGAGCTGCGCTGGTGTAACGAACAATAACATTTCACGAATTTATTTGGAAAAGTAAAGGTTCACGTATTCAAAAAAGCTCACGAATATTGAAAAACCTCACTAAATCGAAAAAAAGTTCATAAATCAGAAAAAGTTCACGAGTTTGAAAACAGTTTATGGATTTTGAAAGTTCAAAAAATACAAAATAGTTCAAGAAAATTGCAAGAACTTCATCGGTTTACAAAAAAGTTAATATATTTAAAATAAGTTCATTGATTTAGAAAAAACATCGTTGAGGCAAAAAATGACCTTCAATTCGAATAATGGCCACTAAATATAACATGTTCATGATTTGAAAATAGTTTCACAAAATTTATAATATATTTTCTAATTAAAAAACTATTCATGAACTCAAAATATGTCAGCCAAAAATAAAAACAATCCTGCATTTTAAAAAGTGTGCCCTAAATTCATCAAATGTTTTGCTTGTTTAGAAAAATTGTTCAAGTATTCCGGAAAATGTATGCAATTTCGATAAAATATTTGTTAATTTGAAAAATACTCACAAATTATAAATATTAACATATTTGAAATTTTGATAAACATTTTTTGTTTGCAGGAATAACATATGAATATCTCGATAAACATTTTATATCAGATAAACAATTTTTAAATTTGATGAACTTTTTTGAACTTGACGAAAAAAACAAAATTGAGAAACTTTTTTATAATTTGATTAAGTTTTTGCAAAATTGATGATTTTTTTATTCGATGAACCTTCATTAAAATTATAGTGAACCTAATTCGAATATGATGAGGAAATTTTGATTTTCATGAACATTTTTTGAATTAGATGAACATTTTATGAATTCATTGATCAAAATGTTCCTGCTTTACGCAAATGTTTGTGAAAACGGGAAAAAGAAAAAAGCAGGACAAAAATAAAATTAAAAAAGAAAAGAGTAAAAAGTGAAAAAACAAAAGAACGAAAATGAAAAAGGAGATAAAACCGGAAAAAAAACGGTTTGGAAAGTTTGTAGAACATTCCCAAAACTGGACACGAGCTACTTGGGCCGGGCCACTTATGTGGGGGACACGAGCTACTCGGCCGTGCCGCTTATGCGGGGGACACGAGCTACTTGGTACGCGCACGGTCGGTTCCTGGCGACCGACACGCTGAATAGAACGCTGAAAAACCTGCTTAGTAAGGGCTATCTTACAAGTTCCACGTAGGATAAATGATTAGGTGAAGAAGAGAGAACTCATACAAAAGGCTTGTCTTTTCTTATTTAAGAGAAAATAAGAGTTGATCTCTTAGCACAATATGTCTCACCACGTTTTTAGAAATGACTAGTATTGAAGATAAGGCTAAGAGATGACCCATTGTAGACATTTTTTTTATCATCTCTAAATTAAATGCAAGTCTTAAGATAAGACAATCCTATGAAGCTTTGTACATGCCCTAAAGAGACTACACAGGTAGTCCTTGAGGGGCGCTCCAGCCTCCTTTTTCTGTTTGTTTCTTTCTGCCCTCTTTTTCTGTTTTCCTTTTTTTCTTTATTTTTTCACTTTTTTATGCTTTAGAATATTCGAAACATAAAAAATATAATATTGAGTTTATTAAATGCAGGATATACAGGGAGGGGAAGATATAAACATACGCATGAGTACAACATTTGTATGCATCCGCTAGCTCATCTTTGATTTAACATACGTGCATGCAATGTGAGGTTGCCCACGTACTACACACTAGCTAGCTGGCCTGTGGTTTAGCTTCGTAGGATCCATGCAAGTTAAAATGGCCTACGTATAAACATGCATGCATGCACTTTGAGTCTGCTCACGTACTAACTAGTTTGCTCAGGTACTAACCAATGTATACTGGCACTATGTACTAAATGGTATAGTCTTACACACATGCACGTTACTTTTTGGAAGGCCAACCCACGTCTATACCATAACCATACACGCGAGGTAACACACGATATATGTATCCCTTTGAGTACCCATATATACCGGCCGGCAAGCGCGTATACGTACGCGGATACCTGTGGTTGTTTCAGCAGATAAGTGTGAAGATGGCGATCGATCCAATGAACCCGGCCCACCGGCAGTCGGGTAGCTCAGGTACATACGAGATGGTTTTGGTTTTTCATTGTGTAGGCGTGCATGCCAAGAAAGGGAGTAGATAAGCCAGCGCCTAGACGGGATTGATCTTTATCTTCACTGGAAGATCGGAACAAACGCATCGCCAGCTTCCACCCCGCTGCCTATATAAAGAGGAACAAGGCCATTCAACACCTCCCGCATCCAGCCATTGCATCGCATCGCATCACATCCATTCGTCGCCGGCGCCACATTCATCCGTCGCCGGCGCACTCACCAGCCACCAAGCACGCATCCATCTACACGCAAGGGACCTCGGCGGCATCGACATGAACACCAAGTTCACTTTTCCGGATGGTGAGATGATCATCTGAATTTTCTTTTGTCTCTCTCCTTCACATCCAGCATGCATGCATCCCACCGAGGTACGTGCCGGTCACCGGAGATGACGCTCACGTGATGGCGTCGCCACCGCCGGAGACGACTTCACCGCAACAGAAAACTGCATCGGCACCGTCTGGGTTTTGTCTACGCGAAGTCTTTCTCTTTCATGTGTTATATTCTTGGGTGGAGATGACTTGGGAGCAACCGGAGCTCACCAACAACGCAGCCCAACCGCCAGCCCCGGTGCTCTACCATGGCAGTCTACATGTCGCCGACGAACAGGTCACGACGCACAGGTCACAACGAACAGGCCATCGGTGCACAGGTCCATGGCGTTCCGATCGCGGTGCACATGTTTGGTGTCTTGCTTCCCGGATGAGACGGCAGGGCGGAGCCGGAGCTCGGTAATGACGCGGCCCGGGACTCGCTTGCCCCTTCATGGCGCTCGGTGAACACCTCATGGCGTACAGGTCGCGACGCACATATGGTGACCAACAGGGCCACGGTGAACCCAGGTTCATGGCAAAGGGTACACCGGCGTACAGGTTTTGCATCACGCTCTTGGAGGTGACGAAGTGGCGGAACCGGAGCTCGCCGGCGACGTAGCCTGAGGCTCGCTTTTCCCTTCACGGCGTACAGGTCCTTGGTGGAACCAATGTCCGCAACGACGGGTCTAAGACCGGTTCTTCCTTCACGAGGCATGTGTCCCCGACGAACAGGTCAATGGCATATAGATCCTTTGCCGAGCCGGAATTTGCAACGACGCTGTCCAAGACCGGTCACTCCTACGAGAGGTGCACCTACTGTGGCGGACAGGGCCGCGACGTACAGGTTCACGGCGTCGCCGGCGTACAGGTCACCCTTTGGCGTAGCACCAGCCCAACGCGACGCGGCCTCTACAACGATACCCTTCCACGGCCTCGTGAGGCGGCCCCTTTGCGTTGGCAAACCACCAAATACTTGCCGTCTAGCCAACATGAGGCGCCAACCACACCGGCCACGCCAAGGTGAGCGTGTGTCAGTTTATTTTCCACTGACGCCGGTCTCCCCAAACCGTTACTCCCGCAAGGCGTAGCCCCTTAAATATCCCGATGAAGCAACAGGTCATCAAGAAGTCTGAGCAGACCGCGACCCATGGTACCCAACACCAACTACTCCAACGCCGCAAAGACCGACGAGGCATGACGGCGAGGGCGGGCGTGGCCACCGCAAAGGCCACACTACTTGTGGCGCGTGTACCGACGAGGACACGGGCTCTGCCGCCGCCCACACACACCACCATCATCATGCATGGAGAACGTGAAGCGAAGACGACGAAGACGACCACACAGCTCAATCGGAGGTATCTCGCGGAGCAACCCGCGGGAGTAATTAACCGGGAGCCTTTCGAGGCCCCGGGAACCAGGAGACCGCAATCGCCATAGTCAGGCTGGCCGTGCTAGTAGGCCATGGAGCGCACCTTTTGTTTACGGGATCTTGTACTTTTGTTTCTCCAATTAGATTAATGAAATACTTGTTTCCCGCTTCCTTTTCTTCGTGTACTACGGTACACTGGCACGCCCGCATGCTTGTTTTTCTTTTCCCAGCATACGAGAGAAACACACCCTTCTTCCCTTCTCCCCGGTGTTCTAGATGTTTTTCTCGTGTCAAACACATTGATTCTATCATCTCCTTGAGGCGGTGAGGTTAGGGTTTCTACTCATATGGCGAGATTTGGTGTTAGGTGCTTTAGATATATGCAAGGGTTCAATGGTGACAACTAAGGCTCCAGAGCATTGGTCCTTATGTACACACGCACGAAAAATTTACGGATGTCATCAACAAGGTCAAGCCTGCTCCGGTAGGGGAATGGCGACAAAGGCGCGTCCTATGGTCATTTATTGGTCTTGGAATGTTGACGTAACTTATATTATATTTAGATGTTTCGTAATTCCGATGAACATTTATAGTAGATATGATCCTTTTTACACTAAATGACTGGCAAGTTTTCTTCTAATAATAGCATTGTAATCTTCTATTGGCTATGTTGCTTGAAAATAATATCTGTCACTCAAGCACTGTTTTCTTCCTCTCGCTGTCGTTCCACCACACCCACATACTGCTACCCGAACCGCCTGTCATGATCGGCTACATGTTCCACCGGTACTCCAAGATGACCCATGCATCTTTGTCTAATATAATAATATTGCAAGGGTGATCCCAGCCTCCGTGGTGACCTCCGACTCTGGCTAGGCGACAGATCTGTGCTCCCCTCCTGCGTGGTCATATGTTCTGCCGCTACCTATACCAAGACCGTCACAACCACAATGAGCTGTTCTTGATGGACAAAAATGCCGTGGATAGCACCAGACCGCGCAGAGCCACTAGCTTCAACGCCTTCCACCTTGCATCGCTTGACGGCCTTGTCCTTGCTCGCGTGAACAGAGAGCAGCCAAACCCTCTCATCCGAACCGGCCGGCTTGCAAATAACCGAATATGTATGCATAGACAGGTGTCAGTATTTAGCCATGTACAGAGACATGTTGGTTACCATATATGTGAATTTCTATTAAAGCAATATAATAATGGGCCCTAAGTTTCGAGTCAAAAAAGAAGACATAGAGACTTGGCCTCGTATACAATACGTCTCCAATCGCTATCCGACGGGAGCAACTAGTTAACGAGCACTCCTTCGGGAGCCTCGCAGCGATCATCGCCACTAGGCGCGCTCTCAGCCATTCGCAACGTGTCGCGCTTTGGACGCTCCCTTCGGATTTTTTTTTTCGCATGCGTTTTTGGCTTATTAAACGGGTTTTTTCGACGTTTTGGTTTTTCACCGGTCTTCTTTAGCTTTTCGACAAAAGAAAAATTCTGCGAAAAAACACGTTTTTTTCGCGAGTCACGGTTTTGCTTCCCTGAGAGGCACGGTTGTGCTTTCGCGAGAGTCACGGCCGTTCTCTGGAAAGGCAAAAAAACGCGTTTTCTATTTTTTTTTCTTTCGCGAGAGTCACGGTTTTGCTTTCGCGAGAGGCACGGTTGTGCTTTCGCGAGAGTCACGGCCGTGCCTCTCGGAAAGGGGAAAAACGTGTTTTCTATTTTTTTCCATTCGCGAGAGTCACGGTTTTGCTTTCGCGAGAGTCACGGCCGTGCCTCTCGAAAAGGAAAAAAAACGCTTTTTCTTTCTTTCGCGAGAGTCACGGTTGTGCTTCCGCGAGAGGCACGGTTATGCTTTCGCGAGAGTCACGGCCGTGCTTCCGCGAGAGGAATGGATTGTTGTCTCGGTTCATTTTGCAGGCAAGCGTTATCACGAGATTGGCGAAAGGATGTCATCCCCAGGCAGCTCCATCGATCTCTATTCCGGCCAGTAAAGCCCCATCTTCAGCAACCTCACACACGTAAGAAATCAGCGGCAAAGCAAATCGATTCTGAATGTGGTGGCGTGGGCTTGCTGTCCCAGGTGGTTTCGGCCACTGGTGGTGGTCCGGTGTGGTGGGGTGCCTTGGTGGGGCTAGTCCGGTTGTGGAAGACGTGGGTATAGGCTTGGCCGGGACGTGGGTGGAGCGGGTCTGTGGGGACGGCGGCCCTCACTGGTGGTCGTGATCCGCTGGTGGCGTAGCATGGCGGATGCGATCTTCCTTCTCCTCGATCTATGACATCAGAGTGACTATGATCAGGAGCGAGTGCTCGGGCCCAAGGCGTGTCGGAGTTGGTGCTTCGGGTAGGTAAAATTGGGCTCGATCCGGGTTGTGCCTGAGGGCGGGGATGTCTTTCCCTACGCAGGTGCGGTGGTCGTTGGTGGTGGTCGGGAGTTCACGGTACTGTCGGGCAACACAGAGTAGAGGGCGATGGAAGTGCCGTCGTGCGAGTGTGTTCGGCGAGGACCGTCGGGAGTCATGGGGGTGTGTCTCCCCAGTCCCATTGGGGACGTAGGGCTGGGACCTCTAAAGTGATGGTGCTGGCCCAGCCTTCGTGGATCATGGCGGGCTAGGAGTGAAAGGTGCAGCCTTTTACTCTTCTTACTATCGTTGGTACTCTGTGGTGTAGGCGGTGGGTGAGGGCTTGGACATGGATGTCGGGGCACCAGCTCCACATTGTGGTCCTCATGGTTGGCTCTCTGGCGGGCACCATGGCGGCAGTGGTGGCTTCCATCTTGGTCGTGCGGGAGACAAGAGGGGTAGCTGTTGGTGGCTCGGGCGCGTCCTCTATTGGACGTCGCCCAGGTCTTGATCTGGGTCTAGGCATGTCGCGTTTTCCCTAGGGCCTTGGTGACATGGGTGGGGTGCCGAGTGAAAGCTCCGCGCTTTTGCGCCGGTGACGGCGACACTTGTAGGCAACTTTCTCTTCTCGAAGACGTCGTCGTGGCTCTCATCTCTATGTCAGAGTCCGAGTGAAGACCCTTGCCCGGTGGGGCTAGGCAGCGACGACGCCCTGCGCCGTTATCCCTCTTGGGGGCGTTGTCTAGGAGCTTAAGTGTCCTAGGGTGTTACGTGGGGTTGTTCTCAGTTTCTCCTATATTCTCCTTCGGTACCATAGTTGCTTGTCTTCTTCGTGATTCAGGTATCCTAGGATCAGCTTTGTTAGAGGGTTATCTCACCATCTTATCGTTCGGCTGTGTACTGGTTTGTTTTTTGG
>LR738712.1:896978385-897008762 GCA_902687465.1 Secale cereale
GAACCTGCTTCGAGAGGTTTGTGAATAATCACTACGCTAACGTCAGATTTTTTGCGACATGCTATCATCAGATATAATCCGCAGGATAACATCAGATGTAAAAATACTTAGTATTGCTATTCTGTATCACATACTCCCTCCGTCCCAAATTACTTGTTGCGAAAAAGGATGTTCGTTTGCGCGACAAGTGATTTGCACGACAAGTAATTTGGAAGGAAGGGAGTATGGGCGACAAGTAATTTGGGACAAAGAGAGTATGTGATAAGATAACTATCGGTCAAACTATTATGTTAAGGAATCAAAATGCATCTTATGTTTGTGAAAAATTACTTTTGTTTATATAAGATGCGCAACAACTAAAGTGAAAAATTACTGCCCACAAAGAAACGTGCTTACTGTAAAATAGCTAACTCAAATAATACTTAAACTGCTAATTATTAAGGACGACTTTTAGGGTTTATATAATTGGTGGGACACATCACTTGTTTGAAAATGCACATGTCTGATGCCAACTCCGTTTCGCTTCATTGGCGTACAAGGGAAACTAAAACCGCACGCCACCATGCAGCCTCGCTGCCAAGAGGAAGCACCGCTACTTCGCCCGCCGCCGGCGACCGCCGCCCTGCCGAGCAGCACCACCGCCGACCCCTGCCCCCGGAAGGGGGCCGCGAGCGCGAGGCCAGGAGGACCCGCGGCCACCGACACCACCCGGGCTTGCGCCGGGGGCGTCTGCCGGTGGAGGCGGGGGGTGCATTTGATGGGAACACCGAGAGGGAAAGAAAGGGGCATGCCGCCCCGGCCACCTCACGGGGAGGCGGCACAGGGGGGTGCGCCTAGCCGCCGGCGGCGGCGGCAGCGGAGGGGGAACCCTAGCAGGAGGGACGGGCTAGCGAGAGGGCCCAAGGAAATAACAAGGCTCACGACTGACCGCTCTCCTCTGCTAGGGTTCCCCCTCCGAGAGGTTTGTGAATAATCACTACACTAACGTCAGATTTTTTGCGACATGCTATCATCAGATATAATCCGCAGGATAACATCAGATGTAAAAAATACTTAGTATTGCTATTCTGTATCACATACTCCCTCCGTCCCAAATTACTTGTCGCGAAAAAGGATGTTCATTTGCGCGACAAGTGATTTGCACGACAAGTAATTTGGAAGGAAGGGAGTATGGGCGACAAGTAATTTGGGACAAAGAGAGTATGTGATAAGATAACTATCGGTCAAACTATTATGTTAAGGAATCAAAATGCATCTTATGTTTGTGAAAAATTACTTTTGTTTATATAAGATGCGCAACAACTAAAGTGAAAAATTACTGCCCACAAAGAAACGTGCTTACTGTAAAATAGCTAACTCAAATAATACTTAAACTGCTAATTATTAAGGACGACTTTTAGGGTTTATATAATTGGTGGGACACATCACTTGTTTGAAAATGCACATGTCTGATGCCAACTCCGTTTCGCTTCATTGGCGTACAAGGGAAACTAAAACCGCACGCCACCATGCAGCCCCGCTGCCAAGAGGAAGCACCGCTAATTCGCCCGCCGCCGGCGACCGCCACCCTGCCGAGCAGCACCACCGCCGACCCCTGCCCCCGGAAGGGGGCCGCGAGCGCGAGGCCAGGAGGACCCGCGGCCACCGACACCACCCGGGCTTGCGCCGGGGGCGTCTGCCGGTGGAGGCGGGGGGTGCATTAGATGGGAACACCGAGAGGGAAAGAAAGGGGCATGCCGCCCCGGCCACCTCACGGGGAGGCGGCACAGGGGGGTGCGCCTAGCCGCCGGCGGCGGCAGCGGAGGGGGAACCCTAGCAGGAGGGACGGGCTAGCGAGAGGGCCCAAGGAAATAACAAGGCTCACGACTGACCGCTCTCCTCTGCTAGGGTTCCCCCTCCAAGAGGTTTGTGAATAATCACTACACTAACGTCAGATTTTTTGCGATATGCTATCATCAGATATAATCCGCAGGATAACATCAGATGTAAAAATACTTAGTATTGCTATTCTGTATCACATACTCCCTCCGTCCCAAATTACTTGTTGCGAAAAAGGATGTTCATTTGCGCGACAAGTGATTTGCACGACAAGTAATTTGGAAGGAAGGGAGTATGGGCGACAAGTAATTTGGGACACAGAGAGTATGTGATAAGATAACTATCGGTCAAACTATTATGTTAAGGAATCAAAATGCATCTTATGTTTGTGAAAAATTACTTTTGTTTATATAAGATGCGCAACAACTAAAGTGAAAAATTACTGCCCACAAAGAAACGTGCTTACTGTAAAATAGCTAACTCAAATAATACTTAAACTGCTAATTATTAAGGATGACTTTTAGGGTTTATATAATTGGTGGGACACGTCACTTGTTTGAAAATGCACATGTCTGATGCCAACTCCGTTTCGCTTCATTGGCGTACAAGGGAAACTAAAACCGCACGCCACCATGCAGCCCCGCTGCCAAGAGGAAGCACCGCTACTTCGCCCGCCGCCGGCGACCGCCGCCCTGCCGAGCAGCACCACCGCCGACCCCTGCCCCGGGAAGGGGGCCGCGAGCGCGAGGCCAGGAGGACCCGCGGCCACCGACATCACCCGGGCTTGCGCCGTGGGCGTCTGCCGGTGGAGGCGGGGGGTGCATTAGATGGGAACACCGAGAGGGAAAGAAAGGGGCATGCCGCCCCGGCCACCTCACGGGGAGGCGGCACAGGGGGGTGCGCCTAGCCGCCGGCGGTGGCGGCAGCGGAAGGGGAACCCTAGCAGGAGGGACGGGCTAGTGAGAGGGCCCAAGGAAATAACAAGGCTCACGACTGACCGCTCTCCTCTGCACTGCCCCTTATTTTCCTCCCGTAACCTGAGGAAGCTAGGGCAAACTCTCGACCAGGCTTCACCAGCGAGTCTGTGGATTCCTCTCCCCTCTGTCTGCCTCTCCGATGGCTTTTGCCGGGAGAAGAATCGCGGTGTGTCCGCTCCAGTTAGTGGTTTAGGTTATGGATTTTCTTAGTCCTCGTGGGTGCGGTGCGTTGGCGGATGACGATGCTTCTTCTTCAAGTTTGTCTTCTAGCCCCGAAACCTCAAGTTCGTCCTTCTGGATGTACTCGGCGAAGCTTTGGCATTGTGTTCGATGCGATTTTGTACCAAAGAAAAAGAACAAAATCATATGTCGGCGTTTATTTATTTATTTTTACTTTCTCTCCTGAGTGACTAACCTCCATAAATTAATCTTGATCTTGGAAGATATTTGTTTTTATTAAATGCAGGATATACAGGGAGGAGAAGATATAAACGTACGCATGAGTACAAAATTAGTATGCATCCGCTAGCTCATCTTTGATTTAACATACGTATGAGTACGCATGAGTACGCATGAGTACAACATTAGTATGCATCCGCTAGCAACATTAGTATGCGATGTGCCTGGGTGTGCATGGCTGAACTGACGACTGATGTGGAGATCGGATAGCGGAGTTCATCGGTGAAATTAGCGACTTGTGATCAGGGGATAAGGTCCGGACAAGATTGCGATCGTTGTGAAGAATCGTTCTCGCGATCGGATAGCATCTGATCGGAAGGGAATTAAGAAACTGAACAACCGCCTCGCGCGATCATCGCATACGAGGACTACATAATGACATATACAAAGGCCCTGATGACTGAACGGTAGCGGCCGTGTGCGTGGGCTTGCCTAAGCTACTTGCGTGTACGTGCCCAGCCAAGGCCCAGGGCCAGCTCGTATGCTGCGTGTGCGTGGACTCTAGCTGGCTGTGTATAGCTGCATGCGTGGTTACGACCGCGTACTTGCCGCGATCTTCCGCCGCGGTACACGTAGCTGGGTCGGGGCCCCTGTATCTCGGGGGCCCGGGGCGGCCGCACCCCCTGCCCCCCCTCAGGGCCGGCCCTGCATACGTGCATGCATGTTGAGGTTGCCCACGTACTACACACTAGCTAGCTGGCCTGTGGTTTAGCTTCGTAGGATCTATGCAAGTTAAAATGGCCTACGTATAAACATGCATGCATGCACTAACTAGTTTGCTCACGTACTAACCAATGTATACTGGCACTATGTACGTATTTCCTCCGTTCCTAAATATAAGTCTTTGGAGAGATTCCACTATGAACCAC
The DNA here is from genome assembly GCA_902687465.1 of Secale cereale. Taxonomy (NCBI): domain Eukaryota; kingdom Viridiplantae; phylum Streptophyta; class Magnoliopsida; order Poales; family Poaceae; genus Secale; species Secale cereale. The sequence goes on from LR738712.1 coordinate 896,982,509, forward strand.
ATACGCAGCAAAATGAGTGAATCTATACTCTAAAATACATCTATCCGCATGTGGTTCATAGTGAAATGTCTTCAAAGACTTATATTTAGGAACGGAGGGAGTAAATGGTATAGTCTTACACACATGCACATTTACTTTTTGGAAGGCCAACCCACGTCTATACCATACACGCGAGGTAACACATGTTATATGTATCCCTTTGAGTACCCGTATATACCGGCCGGCAAGCGCGTATACGTATGCGAATACCTGTGGTTGTTTTAGCAGATAAGTGTGAAGATGGCGATCGATCGAACGAACCCGGCCCACCGGCAGTCGGGTAGCTCAGGTACGTACGAGATGGTTTTGGTTTTTCATTGTGCAGGCGTGCATGCCAAGAAAAGGAGGAGATAAGCCAGCGCGCAGACGGGATTGATCTTTATCGTCCCACGAAGATCGGAACAAACGCATCGTCAGCTCCCACCCCGCTGCCTATATAAAGAGGCACAAGGCCATTCACAGGGAGGCACGCACGGCCAAGGGAGGCGAAGCCATACAGCCATCCATCCATCAGGCAACACCTCCCGCATCGAACCATTGCATCACATCACATCCATTCGTCGTCGGCGCCACATCCATTCGTCGCCGGCGCACTCACCAGCCATCAAGCACGCATCCATCCAACTCACCAGCCAGCCATCACGCCCATCCATCTACACACAAGGGACCTCGACGGCATCGACATGAACACCAAGTTCACTTTTCCGGATGGTGAGATGATCGTCTGAATTTTCTCTTGTCCCTCTCCTTCACATCCAGCATGCCTGCATCACACCGAGGTACGTGCCGGTCACCGGAGATGACGCTCGTGTAATGCCGTCGCCACCGCCGCCGCCGGAGACGACTTCACCGCAACAGAAAACTGCATCGGCGCCGTCGTGGTTTGTCTACGCGAAGTCTTTCTCTTTCAGGTGTTATATATTCTTGGCTGGAGATGACTTGGAGCAGCCGGACCTCGCCAACAACGCAGCCCAACCGCCAGCCCCGGTGCTCTACCATGGCAGTCTACATGTCGCCGACGAACATGTCACGACGCACGGGTCACAACGAATAGGCCACCGGTGCACAGGTCCATGGTGTTCCGATCGCGGTGCACGGGTTTGGTGTCTTGCTTCCCGAATGAGACGGCAGGGTGGAGCTCGAGCTCCGTAATGACGCGGCCCGGGACTCGCTTCCCCCTTCATGGCGCTCGGTGAACATCTCGTGGCGTACAGGTCGCGACGCACATATGGCGACTAATAGGGCCACGGTGAACCCAGGTTCATGGCAAAGGGTACACCGGCGTACAGATTTTGCATCACGCTCTTGGAGGTGACGAAGTGGCAGAACTGGAGCTCGCCGACGACGTAGCCTGAGGCTCGCTTTTCCCTTCACGGCGTACAGGTCCTTGGTGGAACCAATGTCCGCAACAACGGGTCTAAGACCGGTTCTTCCTTCACGAGGCATGTGTCCCCGACGAACAGGTCAATGGCATATAGATCCTTCGCCGAGCCGGCATTTGCAACGACGCTGTCCAAGACCGATCACTCCTACGAGAGGTGCACCTACTGTGGCGGACAAGGCCGCGACATACAGGTTCACGGCGTCGCCGGCGTATAGGTCACCCTTTGGCGTAGCACCAGCCCAACGCGGCGCGGCCTCTACAACGCTACCCTTCCACGGCCTCGTGAGGCGGCCCCTTTGCGTTGGCCAACCGCCAAATACTTGGCTTCTAGCCAACATGAGGCGCCAACCACACCGGCCACGCCAACGTGAGCGTGTGTCAGTTTATTTTCCACTGACGCCGGTCTTCCCAAACCGTTACTCCCGCAAGGTGTAGCCCCTTAAATACACCGATGAAGCAACAAGTCATCAAGAAGTCTAAGCAGACCGTGACCCATGCTACCCAATACCAACTACTCCAACGGCGCAAAGACCGACGGGGCATGACGGCGAGGGCGGGCGTGGCCACCGCAAAGGCCACGCTACTTGCGGCGCGTGTACCGACGAGGACACAGGCTCTGCCGCCGCCGACACTCACCACCATCATCATGCATGGAGAACGCGAAGCGAAGACGACCACACAGCTCAATCGGAGGTATCTCGCGGAGCAACGCGCGGGAGTAATTAACCAGGAGCCTTCCGAGGCCCGGGAACCAGGAGACCGCAATCGCCGCAGTCAGGCTGGCCGTGCTAGTAGGCCATGGAGCACACTTTTTGTTTACGCGATCTTGTACTTTTGTTTTTCCAATGAGATTAATGAAATATTTGTTTCCCGCATCCTTTTCTTTGTGTACTACGGTATACTGGCACGCCCGCATGCTTGTTTTTCTTTTCCCGACGTATGAGAGAAACACACCCTTCTTCCCTTCTCCCCGGAGTCCTATATGTTTTTCTCGTGTCAAACATTGTGCCCATCCGACTTCAACAAGCATCGCGTGCACGGTAATTTCCACCTGAGCTTCTCTACTATTGCTGTACCATGATCTAGGCGAAAATTCCCGTATGACCAAGTTTCCCAAGTATAACAAAATTTAGGTGTAAAAATATACTCTCTCCCTCCCCAAATAAGTACTAGCTTTATACTAAATCTGAGACACTTATTTAGTACAGAGGGAGCATATTTTTACCATATATAAGAATTTAATTATGAAAATATATACAATGAATTCTAGTGATACAGTATAGATTTGGTTTTATAGTTTTTGATCTTTCTTCTGCAATATATTTTAGTAGGAATGTGTTAGTTAGGAAAATTTGAATCGAATAAACTCTTAATTACTTTTCCGTATATTTATACACAAATTTGACACTTTTTATATCTGTTTAATTTTTTCAGGATTTGATAATTTATTGACTCTTTATGAACCAAATCACAGGTCATAATTTTCTCTCAGAGTAAATCAAATGTAATATATATTCGTATGCAAACCAAATGTAGATATCACAATATTTATAGGAGGCTGCCTTGGACACTTGAGCATTTGCATTGGCCACTAAGAAAATAGCTAAGCATGGGCTCTTTCTATTTCTGCTTTGCCTCCTTAAGCTCTTCAATCCGCACTGCGCGACTATGGTGCAAGCCGAGTGAAGAAAGGCAATAATATTCAGATCCTGATAGCATGCGTGTGCGTGAGTGAATTGACCACCAGCGGTCCATGCCCATGCTCCAGAATGCCATCTTTCGTGTGGCTGGACGCTAGGGCAGCGACGACGCAGGCGCAGATGGAGGGCACCGCGGACATGTAGGCTCAACGGATCTTTATGCGTGGAGCACCTGAGTATGTATTTTGGAGTTGAGGGGAATGTACACGTCGTCTCAGAGGGGGAAGCCCTCGCCAGGGTGAAGGTTGAGCTGGTGTGTTCACGCCAGAGTGAGGATTGAGCGAATCGGTTTCGCTCCACCACTGGCGTGGCCACGCCCTGCTCAAACTCTGCTGCCACGAGCGCGCCCCCTGCTAGACCACGTGTGCAACCACCTCAAACCCATCATACGTACTTAAATGCCACATGAATAATGTTCCGCGCAGCCGTCATGTTCGCGGTGTCGACCTCTGGTGCCTTGATTGTTGCTGCCCTGATGTCCAACTAGATTAACATGGGATCTGGACTTCGGGCATGGACTGTTGGTCGTCAATTTACTCATGTGTTCATGTGTGCTATGTTCGTGGGGTATGAATCAGATTGCTCGCTGCGTGCAGTCTACATGGCTGACGATCACATCCCGCCACGGCAACCCATGCAAATTCGAGGTTATGCCATTTCCGTCCTCTCCTTCTCTATCTCCTAGTTGCCTCTATTTTTACTTCTCGCCGAACCCTAGCCATATTTTACCCTCCTAATTAAACCTTAACAACCTCTTCAATAGTGGAGACACAAGATAGAGGACAGGGTGTTGTGATAGATCGACTAGCGATGGATGCTGACAATGTCAGCTGTTTCCGGAGAAGGGAGACACTCGGGAATAGGACACGTGGCATGACCTTAATACACCCACAGAACAATGCCGAGTTGTGAACACATAGAGCTCAGGAAACATTTATGCCATGGGAGAACAATATTTTTTCCCTAAATATTTTACCGAGTATGTCAAACTGGAGAAACACGGCAAACATTTACTCTCAGAGGAGAAAGTGTAATCTACTTTGTCGAGTACGCGACAAAGATGGCTCGACAAACATTTACTGACAGGGAGAAAACTATTTTCATAAATATTTAGCCGAGTTGTCGTTAGCGGGGGCACGACAAATATTTACTATGAGTGGAACATATATTTTCGTAAATATGTTGCCGAGTACTTGGCGCCGAATCTCGGTAAAGATGGAGTATACGTGACAGAGCCATCGAGCGAAAACATCCCTGCCACCTGGCACATGTTTTCCTGGTGTCGTAGCAGAGGTTCTCGACATACATAACTTAAGCCGTTTTTTTTGCCGATCACATTATACCAGACTCTCGGCAACTACTAGCATGGGTCGTGTCCTGCTGTCTGTCGAGAGCCACAATCGGCTTACTTGACTAGCATGATCCCGTATTCTGGTACTTGACACACATCAAAGTATTGGAAATATGTGCCCTAAAGGCAATAATATTTGTATTATTATATTTTCATATTCATAATTGTAGAATTTATATTTCATACTATAACTGCTATGATGCTGGAATACGTGATTCAGTGAAAAACTCATATGCACGTGTGGAATGATAAACGGTTAAAATAAAAGTTTCCTAGTCTTGCCTCTAGGACTAACTCAAGTGTTGTTGGTGATCACGTTTTCCGGATCTTAGGATATTGTTAAGTGTAACGATAGTCTTGAAACAACATTGAGATTATAACATTGGAAGAACGATCAAATTGAATCTACTCAATCTTGTATGTTATGAATTGAGTTAATATCGTTTGTAATCAATTGTAATAACATATAGTGTTAGCATGTGAATTTCCTCCTTAGACCATGAGAGTACAGTAATCACTTGTTACCATACGGTGGGTTTGGTGTTGCTCCAACATCACATGTAACACGGTGATCATAACTACAACTTAAACACGCACATCGCAAAGTTTTACAACAGACTAGATAGCTCAAGAGTGGGATCTGCTCCTCCGACGATGGAGAGACATTCTTAGGGCCCTCTAGGTGTGAAGACATCAATAATCATCGGGCAAGGCATAGGAGACTTCGTTAGGGAGACGCCGGAACAGAATAACGAGAAATAAAAACAAAACCAGTAACAAGGATTTCGGTATAGTGAGCATGGTGATCACGCAGGAGGATATCGATGCATCCTTTGTTTTGTGAAGTATTGTCAAGCATAGTGAATATCACGTGACAATCAAAGGTTCACTCGAATATCATTTGTGTGCTCATATGGATGTCCACGGTTCCGTTGTCGGTCACTGAAAAACGGTTTCGTTCATGTTTATGAGTTACCGAATCTACGCGGTCATAAGCTTAAGAAAATCACGATCTACTGAGTGTAAGTAGGACGGGAGGGATAATAATATATTTTTAATTGTTTCACTAATATTTAGAATAGTTTCGAGAGGATTCTGATGGGTTTCGGGGTCGCCAGAATAATTCCCCTGACATACCGACAACTAGAACACTAGTTGTCATTTGTCCAGCCGTGTATATGCTACAAAAAAAAACTTTGCCAAGCCGACAGATGCATGTCCATCGAAGATCGGTATGATGATGATGATACAGGGTCCAAGGTAAACAAAACAACAACTCATGCCCGGACCTAAGCTGATCTCTAATGGAGCTGGAATTGGTAGCTCAAATTGAGGCTACAGTTAGAGGCTCAGAGCTGAGCTGAGATGGTGGGGGCAGCAGCGAAGAAGCTCTGTCTCCGGGTGCCGCGCATTGCGAGGAACCTCTGGCAGCAGGGAGTCTTGATCACAATCCTTGTCGAGTGGGGCCAACATTGATAATAACTTGTCTTTGGGGAAACTTGAACATGTTTAGTTTTGCTGGGTTGCTGCACCTCCTCTAGTGGCATTGCCAGATTTCTGCATTCTCAACTGAGAAGAAGCCATGGCCCCAGATATAGAAGAAGCCTTCTCCATGGGTCCTCCTCTTATGTCTGCATCTTCACAAAATATAAAGAATCACAATATATCTCCATGTTACTTGTAGTACGAAAAACAATAGAGATTAAAACAGTAATTATATCTGGAAAACAAATATTCAGTGCATAAGCAAAAGAACCAAGATTGTTGGCATGTGAAGCTTTGGAGTTGGCTTTCGTGAGGTCTTTTTAGAGAGACCTCATGCTGGACTTGGTAAGGCCTCTGAAAGCGCCATTGGCATTTCGTCTTCCTCCAACTTCCTTTCTGTGATTTTCTAAACAAAGAGATAGATACCTAACCACTCACTACATGTAGTGAGGTTAACTCAAAGGGGAAAAGGAACGACATTCGTAGGTTAGATAGGATACCTCTACAGTTAGTGGAATTAAAGCCGAACCCACATTCTCCAGGATATGCTGCTTCGAGTAATCAAGTTTATCACTGCAGAAAGTAGATATACCAACAACCAAAACTCTCTTTAGATTGATTCACACCAGAATAGCATCTTTGAATTATTATTACTCTGTATGGACAAATGGCAACAAATTTTTTATTCTAACAAGGAAGTAAAATACCTCCTAGAACTCTCAGGCGACCACATTAGCATAAAATGTTCGCTATCATTTGTCCATACTGAGTAATAATAATTCAGAGAAGCTATTGTGCTGTGAATCAATCTAAAAAGGGTTGCTTGTTCTTGGTATGTCCACTTTTGTAGGGACAAAGTTGATTACTGGAAGCAGCATATCCTGGAGAATGTGGATTCAACTTTAGTTCCACTACTTGTAGAGGTATGCTGAACAAGTGTTGTTCTTTTTCCCTCTTGAGTTAACCCCTCAACATGTAGTGTGTGGTTATGTATCTACCTCTTTGCTTATGAAAACCACATCAAGGTGATGACCCACAAGTGTAGGGGATCTATCGTAGTCCTTTCGATAAGTAAGAGTGTCGAACCCAACGAGGAGCATAAGGAAATGATAGGCAATTTTTAGTAAGGTATTCTCTGCAAGCATTGAAATTGTCGGTAACAGATAGTTTTGTGATAAGGTAATTTGTAACGAGTAAAAATTAATGAAAGTAAATAAGGTGCAGCAAGATGGCCCAATCCTTTTTATAGCAAAGGACAAGCCTAGACAAACTCTTGTATAAAGGAAAGCACTCCCGCAGACACATGGGAATTATTGTTAAGCTAGTTTTCATCACACTCATATGATTCGCGTTCGTTACTTTGATAATTTGGTATGTGGGTGGACCGGTGCTTGGGTGCTGCCCTTACTTGGACAAGCATCCCACTTATGATTAACCTCTATTGCAAGCATCCGCAACTACGAAAGAAGTATTAAGGTAAACCTAACCATAGCATGAAACATATGGATCCAAATCAGCCACTTACGATGCAACGCATAAACTAGTGTTTAAGCTTCTGTCACTCTAGCCAGGGGCGGAGCCAGAAAATTTAGTCATTGGGTTCACTTATTGACTCGTGAGGATTTGATAAGAATTAGTTATGCATAAAAGCTATTTTGCAGCATCCAAAATAACATAACAAATAGAAATATGATAGTACCTACTACATATTTTGTTATTTTAATAGTTGAAGAGTATAAGACATATGAGTTGGATGAAATTCTAAAACCACTTGTTTAGTAGATATTAAATAAAGTAGTTCCCAAATAACTTAATAGCTCGGGTGTAGTTCCTCGTCTTTCCTAGAACAGTAAAAATAAGATAAGTTAGTTTGACAAGTTTAATATAAGTACCATTAAGCCAAAAAAAATTGTAAAGCCGCTTATATTTTAGAGTGTCCTTTTTATTTGTGTCATTATCTTAAAAAAAAGCAAACACTGGATCATTATGAATTTTGCCTACATCTAACAGGTCATCTTAACATGTCTGCATCTTTGCCTTGATGTGGTGATCGATTTCTCTTTGAAACATATTGTTCCATGGTCTAGATTAATCAAAGTCCGTGATTTACATTAGCAAACTAGGGCAAAAATATTGTCATACAAGACTATTATGCTAGACAGAACTTACACATGGGGAAAGGTGTGACGATGCGATCTCACTAGTCTATACCTTCAATTTGGAATTGAATTGACGGCTTGCCGCTGGGGTCCGATGATGGATGGATGGACGAACAGAAGAGGCGAGAAGAGAATTAGCGAATTGAACAAGTAAAGGCGTGGCGGCGGCTGCGTAGGAATTGTACGAGTACAGTTCACGATTGGATAGACCTGGTAGTTGTGGGCACCGAGGCACTTATGGGCCTTTGGCCCGTTTTAGCCTATCCACCGAGGTAGTTCACGAGATTAACGGGGTCAGTCTAATCTTTTTACTGGGTTCAGTCCTACAAAGTACGTGTCGATACGTAGCTACCAAGTGTCGTTGGGTTCAAGTGCACCCAACGATACAACGGTGGCTCCGCCACTGACTCTAGCAACACATCATCTACTTATTACTATCCAATGCCTTCCTCTAGGCTCAAACAATAGTGAAGTGTCATGTAGTCAACGTTCACATAACACCCCTAGAGGAAAGACAACATACATCTCATCAAAATATTGAACGAATACCAAATTCACATGACTACTTATAGCAAGACTTCTCCCATGTCCTCAGGAACAAACGTAACTACTCACACATCATATTCATCTTCATAAACAGAGGGGGTATTAATATGCATAATGGATCTGAACATATGATCTTCCACCGAATAAACCAACTAGCATCAACTACAAGGAGTAATCAACACTACTAGCAACCCACAGGTACCAATCTGATGTTTTGAGACAAAGATTGCATACAAGAGATGAACTAGGGTTTGAGAGGAGATTGTGCTAGTGAAGATGTTGATTGAGATTGACCCCCTCCCGATGAGAGGATTGATGGTGATGACGACAGTGACGATTTCCCCCCTCCAGAGGGGAAGTTTCCCCGGCAGAACAGCTCCAGCGGAGCCCTAGATTGGTTCCGCCAAGGTTCCGCCTCGAGACGGCGGCGCTTCGTCCCAAAAGCCTCCTTCTGATTTTTTTCCATGTCAAAACACTTGATATAGCAGAAGATGGTCATCGGGGGCCTGCTAGGTGTCCCACAAGGCAGGGGGCGCGCCCCCCACCCTCGTGGACGATGGGTGGCCCCCCTCCGGTACTTTCTTCGCCAGATATTTTTTATATTTTCCAAAACTGAATTTCATGGAGTTTCAGGGCTTTTTGAGTTGTGCAGAATAGGTCCCCAATATTTGATTATTTTCCAGCCCAGAATTCCAGCTGCCAGCATTCTCCCTCTTCATGTGAACCTTGTAAAATAAGAGAGAAAAGACATAAGTTTTGTGGCATAATGTGTAACAACAACCCGTAATGCAATAGATATTAACATAAGAGCATGATGCAAAATGGACATATCACAAGGAAATTGGAGGAAGAGGAAATGATGGCCGCACGTTTAGAGGCATTACCAAGTCAACCATGAGGTCTCTCAAAAGACCCCATGGAAGCCAGCTGCAAAGCTTCACAGGTGAGCAGTCTTGGTAGCTCTGCTCATGCACTTTATATTTATTTTCTAGATATCATTTTTGTTCTAATCTCTATTGTTTTACTTTTTAGAAGTAACATGGAGATATCTTGTGATTTTGTATCTTTCGTGAAGATGTACACATGAGAGGAGGAACCATGGAAAATTCTTCTTCTAGATCTGGGGCCATGGCTTCTTCTCAGTTGAGAATGCCGAAATATGGCAATGCCACTCGAGGAGGTGTTGGAGCACTTAACTTGTTCAAGTTACCCCAGACAAATTATTATCCATCATGTCCACTCCCAACAAGGATTGTGATCAAGACTCCCTGTTGCTGGAGGTTCCTTGCAATGCGCGGCACCCGGAGGCAGAGCTTCTCCACTGCTGTTCCGACCATCTCAGCTTAGCTGTGCCCCTAACCGCAGCCTCGACCTCGAGCTCACCAATGGGCGATCCATTGATTGAAGATGTCAACAGATATTCGCACAAAGACAAACTCACTATTCAGATTACAATGATGTGGGAACACTGGAGTCCAGACCGCACCGACCTGTTTGTTCTTAACTTTATAGTGGTCGACCACAGGGTCAAACTTCACCTATCATAAACTCTCTTGCTTTGTTTCTCTCACACTTTGTAGAATATGACATTATTGTTTTTTTAGGGTGAAACAATGGAAGGATCGATCCCCAAAAGAATAATGCACATCTTCAACAATAAGGTCAATGAAGGGACGACCTACATGATTATTGTTGCTTTCCAAATATTTACGGCTAGAGAAAATACAAAACAGTGGACCATCCATGGAGAATAGCATTTCCTCAAAAAATTATTGTAGAGCCAGTTGTTCTTCAGCCGAAAGATTTCCCCAAGTATGGATATACCACTTATCCTATATCTAACGCCAAGACCTTGGACAGCGAACAATACCTTAGACAGCGACCACTGTCACATTTAAGTGCTGGCTAAAGAACATGTCGACAGTCCAGAACTACTAGCTCCCCTACCATTAAACGATGTTATACATCTGGGCTCATCTGGTCAATCGTCCTGCTCTGCTTTGGTGCCAACTGATGCACGCACAGACTGATCTACTCTTGACATGCAGTCCATACACTCTTGGGGTAAACTACCTGACAGTGAGCGAAGCCAAACTTGAGCTGGGTAGTCAATTGACTATACAACATTTTTGCAAGAACTACATACATCAAGTAGGAATCATGCCAAAAAACTTATAAATACATGCATCTGACTACACAATATTCAAATTGACCGCACATGATTGGATTTCTGGCACCGCCACTGCTACCCGACACACTTGATACTGATGAGCCACATAAATCCTCTAAGGATGAGCCAATATATTGATGAATTTTGAGGTAAGCAAAGGTGTTATCCTGAAAATACTTACTACTTAAAGAAAGTTGCAACAGTAAAACTATTGGCATAATCTTCAGGTATGCCAGCATTCAAATCTACTCTGGCCATCAGATGGCACATCAATATTCTGATCCCTGAAGTGATAACTGTGCAAGAAAGGTAGCTCAAAAAGATATCCCAGCTTCTATGCTTCTCTTTATTTATATATGATTGAGACTGGAATTATGTAACATTAAGACTATGCCTCATCGGATTGATTGGATGGCAAAGTATAGGCCAAAACCACGGCGAACCAACCGAGACTAGCATCATACTGTTAGCTGATCTAGAGCCCACTAATATGATGTACATTGGTGTCTGTTTCAGTGATTGCATATCAAAAACTATTTTTTCTTATCGGGTCTATTGGGTTTGTACCCCAACTTGCCTAATTTTTTGGAATAGCTAAAGCAAGGGCATGACCAAAATTTGGGCGCGTTAGTATTGTTTCAATTATAGTTATAGCACCTATCACTTTTTTGGCAAGATGGTTGGGTCCTAATTTGGATTGTGGCCAATTAACATGCCACACATCTGCAACTGAGGTCTTACCTTAAAAAATATATACAAGCACTCAAACATTCAGAAAAAGAAAACAATGTTTTTTAGAGTGAACCAGCATGTGCAAGCTTTTGGCCGAGTGAAGCAGCACGTACAAGCCGGGCTAATCGATAGACGTGCAATTATATGATCTACCTAATTGACCCCATTGTCTAAAAAAAAGCTAATTGACCCCACACCCACATATACAGGTCTTGCCGGCAAATTGGCGAGAATAGCATGGGCAGACATGGGCTCGGCTTAGCATGCCAAATAATTGGTGCCCAACCAAGGCAGTGGCATTGCGAGCCCAATAAATCAGGGTGGTCCATTAATAAAAATATTTACATAAGTTTATTAATTTTCAAAGAAATATAATTTTTACTACACTATATACAAGCTATGGAAAATTTCAGGGTGGTACATGGACCACCCTGGCCACCCCCTAGCTACGCCACTGAACCAAGGTGCAGTAAAAACTATTTTGGCAACCCCAGATTTGGCTCAGAACAAAACACAGACATCGATTTTTCATTTCACTTATGTCCACTCATGTGCCCAAAGATTGAAGTTGCATATATCGTATCTGCAGCGATTGGTGGTATACGAGCTGCAAAGATTGCAGATAGGTAGTGAAGGAGATGACACATACAAATGCTCCAGAAGTTTAATTCCCATACCAATCTTCAGGTATTACTCCATGATGACATGTAAATGTGAAAATTTCTGCACGTATGTCAAAAGGACTTATACGCAACCAGCTCCACCTAATACCACTGTCACCCCTTCTCATACTTTAAAATAAAAAACTACACATACACGCGGGAGCTCAGCCACGGGCGCGGCGTGCCGCCGCGCCTTCTGCCTACTAGTAATTGCTGAAAGTGCCTAGCCACTTTCATGTTTACCATTGTACCGCTTGCCCTGAAATATTATAAAAAATTAACAAGCTTGGAATTTGGCTACCCATTTCTTAAATCATGGTGCAATTTTCTTGAAATAGACTTTCACCCCGCTTTATATATAAAGCAACACCACAATAGAGTACACGACCGAATGATACAAATGGCGGGGATACCCCCTTACAAAGCATATTAAAGATAAACCATAACCTAGAACAAGCGCCACACCTAGATGAGGCCCGACCAAGGACACCTGGGCACCACGACAGCACCCCCAAGAAGGTGACGACGTGAAGCGACGCCACTATCGAGTCCAATTAGACTAGAGTATTCACCCAGAGCCCCTGGCATACGGACGAGATCCACCACGACGTCTTCAGGAAGCAAGCGACACCCATGGGCGCTACCGTCGCCGGAGCCAGAAACGCAAAGCTTTCGCCTTAACACTTGCCACCGCCACAGAAGGGGTCTTGGTCACCACCACAACAAGGGTCAGCTCATCCACACTACATCTGGGCATTGCCAGAGCAGACCAGGGCCTCCCGCCACTACCCCCTTGCCGCCCTCACGACCAAGAGGCGTAGCGACCACCGTCACCACAGAGCCTGCCGGAAAGCCAACCGAGGAGCCCGCCATCCAGGACCGCCGTCCCGGCATCGATGTCCCTAGGCACCACCAACCAACCATCTCACGACCACCCAACCACGCTACTACGAGTAGAAGGCACCACCTTTCACACCTAGCCCGACATTAGCCACGAGCCTGGATGGGCCCCTCCACTGTAGGAAGCGCCCACACCCGCATCCCCAGCCAGTCCCAGTGGTCTCGTGGGGATACAAACTCAGTGACTACCGCCGGCCGCCGGCATACACATGAGCTCCTCCATAACCATGGTCCTCGGCGTCGACCCGATCGTTGATATAGCGATGTCCAGGGAGCGAAACTCGGACCAACGTCACGAACAGGGTGCAAGCAACAAGACCATAACACGAAGGCTAGAGCTAGCGCGGACGTCCTCAGCCCCCCAACCTACGAACTGCCTGACATCACCCTCCACCATAGACTAGCTATCCCGCCACCACCCCTACGCTGACGCCCTAACGAGTGGATGCCACCGCAAACAACCCACGATCTCCACTCGACATCGCCGGAGGTGACCATGTGGCTGGTGGCGCCGTCGGCCTATGCGGGATAGCTCCACCAGGAGGAGTGAAGGCTGCCCAATCAGGTCTGACCAGCTCCACCAGGAGGAGTGAAGGCCGCCCAATCAGGTCTGACCGTACAGATCCAGACGGGGATGCCCGAAGCAACCGACACACTAGTAGAAAATGGGCCATTTGTCCTGGTTCATAAGGGCCCTTTAGTCCCAGTCGATACAAATTCTTCCACCTTTAGTCCTGGTTCTTATACAAAAAAGCCTCTGACTCCGGGTGCTACGCATTATAAGAACCCACAGCAACAGGGATTCTTGATCACAATCCTTGTCGGGAGGGGCCATCATGGATAGTAACTTGTATGGGGGTAACTTGAACAGGTTAACGCTGTTGCACCTCCTATGGTAGCATTCCCAAATTTCGGTATTCTCAACTGAGAAGAAGCCATGGCCCCATATCTAGAAGAAGCCTTTTCACTCCTCCCATGTCTGCATCTTGACAAAAGATAGAAAATAACAAGCTATCTCCATGTTACTTGTAGTAAGCAAAACAACAAAGATTATAACAAAAATGATATCTTGAAAATAAATATGCAGTGCATAAGGAGAGGAACCAACACTACTGACTTGTGAAGCTTTGCAGCTGGCTTCCATGAGGTCTTTTGAGAGACCTTATCGTGGACTTGGTAAGCCCTTTGAAAGTGCCGCTCAAATTTCCTCTTCCTCCGACTTCCTTGTTATGATTTTCCTAAACAAAGAGATACATACATAACCACTCACTACATGTAGTGGGGTAAACTCAAAAGGGAAAAAGATCAACATTCATAGGTTAGATAGGATACCTCTAGAGGTACTGGAACTAAAGTTGAATCCACATTCTCTAGGATATGCTTCTTTGAGTACTCAAGTTTATCCCTGCAAAAGTAGACATGCCACCAACAAGAAACCCATTTTAGATTGAGTCACACCACAATAGTTTCTCTGAATTACTAGTATTGAGTGTGGACAAATGGCAGGAAACATTTTATGCTAGCAAGGATGTACAATACCTCGTAGCACTCTCATATACCCGCATCGGTGACCACATTAGCTCTCAGATGCGGCATTTGAGTTGCTCGCTCCGTTCCTTCCATTATGCAGAATAAATGAGGCAGGCCCCGAATAAGATTCACTTGTAATGTATGACGTTCTATATGCAGGAACAAGGTTTGCTTCTAGCTTTGAGTTTGGATGTCTAAGAAGCATGATTCTTTGACCCAACTCAAGGGATCCAGTAGGAGTTTTGCTATGATAAATCATGTATTCCTTAGAGGATCTTAGACATGCTTGTAAAGGATCTCAACTTTAACTTCTCTTCGAGCATTATGGAGTTGAGATCCTTTACAAGCACGTCTAAGATCCTCTAAGGAAGACTTGATTTGTCATAGCAAAAATCCTGCTGGATCCTTTGACATGGGTTACGGAAGCATGGTTCTTAGACATCCAAACTCAGAATCAGAAGCAAACTTTGTTCCTGCAGTTAGCAAGTCATAAATTACATGTGAGTCCCATTCGGGGCCTCCCTCATTTATTCAGCATAATGGAAGCAACAGAGCGAGCAACTCAAATGCCGCATCTAAGAAGCTGATGTGGTCGCTGATGCGGGTGCATGAGAGTTCTAGGAGGTATTGTACACCCTTGTTAGCACCAAATGCTTACTGCAATTTGTCCACACTCAAAACTACTAAATTAGAGAAGTCGTTGTGGTGCCAATCAATCTAAAAAGGGTTTCTTATTGTTGGTATGTCTACTTTTGTAGGGATAAACTTGATTACTCGAAGCAGCGTATCCTGGAGAATGTGGATTCATCTTTACTACCAGTACTTGTAGAGGTATCCTATCTAACCTATGAATAATGTTATTTTTCCCCTTTCGAGTTAACCCTCCTACATGTAATGAGTGGCTATGTATCTATCTCTTTGTTTAGGAAAATTACAACAAGGAAGTTGGAGGAAGAGGAAATGTCGACGGTGCTTTCAGAGGCCTTACCAAGTCCACCATGAGGTCTCTCAAAAGACCTCATGATCATGGAAGTCATCTGCAAAGCTTCATAGGTCAGCAGTCTTGGATCTTTTTATGCACGGCATATTTATTTTCTAGATATCATTTTTGTTTTAATCTTAGTTGTTTTGCTTACTACAAGTAACATGGAGATACCTTCTGATTTTGTATCTTTTGTGAAGATGCAGACATCAAAGGAGGAACCATGGAAAAGGCTCATTCTAGATCTTGGGCCATAGCTTCCTCTCAGTTGAGAATGACGAAGTCTGGGAACACTTACAATCTTCAAGTTAAGTGTTGTCGCACCTCATCGGGTGGCATTCCCAGATTAAGTGTGCAATGCCTCTCAGGTTTAATTAAATTATAACTATACTAGTCTGCCTGTCATATTGCGCACAAAAAATAAACTGGTGTTCAATATTTCCATATTTGGATAAAAACGAGACTATTCTAAAATCATGTACTACCCCCGTCCCATAATGTAAGATGTTTTTTGATACTAGGTTAGTGTCAAAAAAGGTCTTATATTATGAGACGGAGAGAGTAGTTTTTAGGTAGTTGTTGTAGTTTGCTTAAACTGAATCTTGTATGCCTGGTGGCATTGTTAACAATGAAAATGGACCTGTAGTTCAGAGTTTCTGTTTAAAAGAAGTTCAAAGTTAGCGGGGGCTGAGCTGGAGAGCCCACATGCCAACTTTTACTACGGCCCACTACTACAAACAAATCCGTACTGGTGGGCAGATGGATCCGGCTGTAGGCCACCCCTCAGGCCCACCATCCCAGCAACCAAGTAGACTAAGGGGGTTGATTTTTTATTTATTTTTGCAGACGACTAAGGGGGTTGATTGTTTGGTTGCTTTTGCCCTTTGGTTTGTGTATATAAAGAAGAGGTGCTGTTGTAATGTACCGGTCCTAGTTGTGTCTTTTTCAATTTATTATTAGTGAGGACTTAGGAGGATGGATTTTGTCTCTCTGCGTCAAGAAAGCCTTTCTTTGCAGTAGCCTGTAGTTGTTGTCTGCATGCTCGACAGTAGCCATGTCAACGATGTGTTGTTTTTCTTCTTATAGTTAAAGCATATAATATAGTAGGAATCTAATCATACTTTATCAGGGAGAGAATTCTTATGATTAAAGCATATTTTTTCATCTGCATGCTCTGACTGTTGAATAGAAGAAATCCTGACAGGGAGAGAAAAAGGCACGCACATAATAATATTTATGTAGTGGAGTAGTTGCCAAACAACTTTCCATACACACAAACTCTGCTGGTTAGCTACTTACTGCTAGTACACCAAATTGATGGAAAAATATATATGAAGAAGAAAACACACATATTATTACCAAGAGGACAATCACAGCATGTAGATGCATGCATGACGAGATGAGGTGAGCATATCAGTTGCATCAATCACTAGCAAACACCAACACCTCAAATAAATCTGCCTGCCTGCATAACTGTTTATTCTTCAGACTAGTCAATTTAGATCATCAACAGACAGACACGCAGGCTCATGCATGGAACATTATATGTTGCTGAGTTACACGATGAAAGTTAAGGAGTCTCGATAAAAGCATGTGGATCAGAAGAACTTGAAGATGCTAACAAAGGATCCTTCAGATACCAGCAAGCTATCTGACAAGATGTGCTTGCAACTGTTTTTTCCGCATACCTCCCATGCTTAGAACTTCAAAATTGTTCAAATCAAAGAGTAATAAGGATAGAACATCATGACTCCGAGATATTATATCATTTTTGTGCTATACATTAATTTGAAACTTTACAGAGTTTTGGTGCAGATAAATATGGACCGTGCATGGAAGATCGATACGTAGGGATCAATGATGAATGAAGAGCTCTAAGATTTATATAGGCTTGAGTCCGCTTGTATACTAGCTGTTGTGCATGTTAGATGATATGTATAGGGATAGATCAGGGCTGTTTAAACCTAGTTTCTTTCTATCTCTTTCTATCTCTATCTCGGTTGTAACCTCCTCTTATCTTCTAACGATCGATCCTCTCTTGTAACGATCGATCTCTATCATCTTGTAAGCCACGGCACCCCATGATATAAATACACATGCGGTCCGAGCAAAGGGTTCAACGCTTCCTTCGAAGTTTACATGGTATCAGAGCCTCTTCCTCATTAGATTGGATAGAGATCGCATCTAGCTACCCAGGCGACCGCAGCCATGGCCACCACCTCCGCCTCATCGATGCCTAGCACCACGGGTGCGATCACCACCTCCTCCTCCTCCACCTTTGCGCCATCATCCTCCACCACCTCCGCCAACTCTTTCCTCGGATCGCCGCCGCAAGAGAAGCTGACGAGGGGCAACTTCCTCCTCTGGAAGGCCATCGTCCTACCCCAAATCAAGGGCGCGCAGATGGAACACCATCTCGACGCGACGAGTCCGGCACCGCCGGCCACCCTCACTCTTACCAAGGATGGCAAAGAAGAACAGGTACTGAACTTTGCCCGCACCCTCTGGTTTGCACAGCAGCAGCAGCTCCAAGGCTTCCTCATGGGCTCTCTCTCCCGCGACATCCTTGCCCAAGTCGCCACCCTCCAAACGCCGGCGGAAGTCTGGCGCGCCATCAACGACATGTTCAATGCCCAGAGCCAAGCCCAAGCCATCAACACACGCATCGAGCTAACCAATCTCCAAAAAGGTAATATGACTATGGCCGAATACCTTGGAAAGATTAAAAGCCTCACCGATGAAGTTGCCTGTACTGCTGCTGCACTCTCCGATCTGGAGATCGTGTCCAAGATCCTGGCAGGGCTGGACATGGACTACAACCCTGTCGTCTCCGCCCTTGCAGCCCGGGTGGAGCCAATCACAGTCCAGGAGCTGTACAGTCAGCTCCTCAGCTTTGACGCCCGCCTCAGTCTCCTCCATGGCGCCAACTTCCGTCAATCTTCTGCCAATGCAGTCTCGCGCGGCCGTGGTCGTGGGCGCAGCCGTGGTCGTGGGCGAGGCCGCGGCCACTCCCAGGGCGAAGGCAACTACACCAACACTGCCGACGGCCACTACAACAACAGCGGCAACAGATCGGGGGGCGGTGGCTTAAACAACAACAACAATCGCCGTTCCTCCTCTCGTGGGCGCCCACGCTGCCAACTCTGCAAGAAGGATGGCCATGAGGTCATGGACTGTTGGCACCGTTATGATGAGGACTATGTGCCCGATGCCCGCCGTGTTGCTGCAGCCATGCGTGAGCCAGGAGGGGATGGAGTATGGTATGTTGATTCTGGTGCCACAGACCATGTTACAGGCGAACTAGAGCAGCTTGCTCTCCGTGAGAAGTACAATGGCAATGATCAGATTCACACCGCAAGCGGTGGAGGTATGGATATTCAGCACATTGGTCAAGCTTACATTAATTCCCCAATGCTTAAACGTGATCTAGTATTAAAAGATGTTCTTCATGTTCCTCAAGCTGACAAAAACCTTGCCTCTATGTCTCGTTTAGCCACTGATAATAATATCTTCTTTGAAACTCACCCTCGTTACTTTTTTATAAAGGATCGGGCAACGAGGGAACTTCTACACCACGGTAGATGCATTGGAGGCCTCTACCCCATCACATCCGGAGCACTTAGCCGCAAGCATCGTCAGGTCTACTCCGTCATCAAGCCCTCTTTGGCAAGGTGGCATCAGCGTTTAGGACATCCTTCTTCAGCTATAGTTAAGCAAGTAGTCAATAAAGGCAAACTTTCTTTGTCACATAGTTCTTTTAGTGAGTCAGTTTGTGAAGCTTGTCAATGTGCCAAGAGTCATCAACTTCCCTATCCTAGGTCAAGTAGTGTTTCTCAAGCTCCTTTAGAGCTTATTTTCAGTGATGTATGGGGACATGCTCGAGATTCTTTTGGAAGAAAAAAATATTATGTCAGTTTCATTGATGATTATAGTAAGTTTACCTGGATTTACTTACTCAAGCATAAATCTGAAGTGTTTTCTATATTCCAAGAATTTCAAAAACTTGTTGAAAGACATCTTGACAGAAAGATCCTAACAGTCGAGAGTGACTGGGGAGGAGAATATGAGAAACTCAACTCCTTTTTCCGTAGCATTGGCATTGCACATCATGTATCATGTCCTCATGCACATCAACAGAATGGCTCTGCTGAGCGTAAACATCGTCACATTGTTGAAGTAGGCCTCTCTTTACTTGCTCATGCATCCATGCCTCTTAAATATTGGGATGAAGCCTTCATCACTGCCACATATCTTATTAATCGTTTACCTAGTAGAGTCATTGGCAATACTACTCCCTTGGAACGTCTCTACCATACAAAACCTGACTACAACTCCCTCAGAATTTTTGGGTGTGCATGCTATCCTAATCTACGTCCCTACAATCATCATAAACTCGAGCTTCGTTCCACTCAATGTGCTTTTCTTGGCTATAGTAATCTTCACAAAGGCTACAAGTGCCTTGAAATTTCTACGGGACGTATCTATATTTCACGAGATGTTATCTTCGATGAAACTCTTTTTCCTTTTGCCAAACTTCATCCCAATGCAGGAGCTCTCCTCCGTGCTGAAATAGCTCTTCTTCCAGATCACGGGGGCGAATTAAGTGAAGCTGATCATGTAAAGAAATCCAAAGAAAATTTTAATTCTGCAGATTTTGGTCATCATTTTATGTGTACAGATAAAGACGAAACAGGTGCTGGATCCCATGCTGATTCGGTTGGCAGTGGCGCTGGATCCCAGGTGGATTCCCGCGCAGGTTCTCCCGTCGCTGGCAGCGCGAGATCCCAGGAGGATCGCTCCCCCCCTCTGCATGCATCGGCGAGCGGACGGGCGGTCCCTCAGGCGGACCCCACTCAACTGGGTCGGCTATTGGCTGAAACGGCCAGCCCTGGCGCGGGCGTGGCCGACAGGTCCCACCAGCCGGACCCCATCAGCCCAGGCGCGGGCAGGGACTCTCCATCGCGCGCCACTTGTCCGTCTGGCGACGCGGACGACGTGACTCGGTCGGCTGGCGATCGCCCTGAGCCTGGTACAGCCTCGGGATCAGTTGAGGGAGGATCTCCCTCGGATCTTGCGCCAGGATTTTCTGTGGATGTCACGTCTGCACCGGGATCTTCTACGGCTACATCAACAATGGTACCTCAATTCTCGCGTCGACACACTCGGTCACAATCAGGTATTATCAAAGAAAGAAAACTTACAGATGGTACAATTCGATATGACAAAATTAAACGTGCTTTTCTGAGTAGTGTTGGAGAACCAAATCATCTGCATGATGCTTTAGCTCATAAGGAATGGAAAGAAGCTATGGATAATGAATATAATGCTCTTATGAAAAATAGGACTTGGCATTTAGTACCTCAAAAGAAAGGCAGCAATGTTATAGATTGCAAATGGGTATATAAGATAAAAAGAAAATCTGATGGGAGTATAGACAGGTACAAGGCTAGACTAGTTGCCAAAGGGTTTAAGCAGAGATTTGGTATTGACTATGAAGATACGTTTAGTCCTGTTGTTAAGGCAGCTACTATTCGACTTGTGTTATCTATTGCTATCTCCAGAGGTTGGAGTTTACGACAGCTAGATGTTCAGAACGCGTTTCTTCATGGTGTTCTTGAGGAAGAAGTGTTCATGCGGCAGCCACCTGGGTATGAAAATCAAAGCACACCACATCATGTTTGTAAGTTGGATAAAGCTTTATATGGTTTAAAACAGGCCCCTAGAGCCTGGTATTCAAAGTTGAGCATGCAGTTACAACAACTTGGATTTACACCATCAAAGGCAGATACTTCATTATTCTTCTATCATAAAAACAGTATCACCATATTTGTGCTTGTTTATGTTGATGATATAATTGTTGCAAGTTCCAGTGCTGATGCTACTACCTGTTTGCTTAAAGATCTTAAGTTAGAGTTTGCTCTCAAAGACTTGGGAGATCTTCACTATTTTCTTGGTATTGAGGTAAAACAGGTCAAGGATGGTATACTTCTTACACAGGAAAAATATACCACTGATATTCTTAGAAGAGTGGGTCTACAAAATTGTAAACCTGTGAGTACACCAATTTCAACTTCTGAAAAACTTACAATTGAGAGTGGAGAAGCACTTGGGCCAGAGGATGCAACCAACTACAGAAGTGTTGTAGGTGCCTTACAATATTTAACTCTTACACGACCTGATATTTCTTACTCTGTGAATAAGGTGTGCCAGTATTTACATGCACCTAGAACAACTCATTGGACTGCAGTTAAGAGGATTCTAAGATATCTTAAGTATTCTGAAGGACTTGGACTTCAGATTATCAAGTCTCCATCTCTACTTGTTACTGCTTATTCTGATGCAGACTGGGCAGGGTGTGCTGATGATAGAAGGTCTACAGGTGGTTTTGCTGTGTTTCTGGGAACTAATCTAATATCATGGAGTGCAAGAAAACAGGCTACTGTCTCAAGGTCAAGTACAGAGGCTGAATATAAAGCTTTGGCAAATGCTACTGCAGAAGTAATGTGGATACAAACCTTGCTTTATGAACTTGGGATCAAAGCTCCACAAGCTGCTAGGTTATGGTGTGATAATATTGGTGCAACCTACCTTTCAGCTAATCCTGTCTTTCATGCACGTACTAAACATATTGAAGTTGATTTCCACTTTGTCAGAGAAAGAGTAGCTCGGAAATTACTAGACATTCGGTTTATACCTACTGGAGATCAACTTGCTGATGGCTTTACCAAGCCTCTTACTATGAGGAGGTTAAATGAGTTCAAGTACAATCTTAACCTTACAAAAGTTTCTTGAGGTTTAGATTGAGGGGGAGTGTTAGATGATATGTATAGGGATAGATCAGGGCTGTTTAAACCTAGTTTCTTTCTATCTCTTTCTATCTCTATCTCGGTTGTAACCTCCTCTTATCTTCTAACGATCGATCCTCTCTTGTAACGATCGATCTCTATCATCTTGTAAGCCACGGCACCCCATGATATAAATACACATGCGGCCCGAGCAAAGGGTTCAACGCTTCCTTCGAAGTTTACAGTGCATTCAAATCCTCGTACCAGTAATGGGTTAGTAGATAGGTTGAATTATTAATGGAGCTAACTCTATGAATTTTCCTATCACTATTGCAATAATTGTTGTTACCGAGCTCTTTGCTGCTTGCCAAGTACCAGAACACGGGATCACGGTAAAAGTCATGTAAGCCGAGTGTGGCTCTCGGCAGACAGCAGGAGACGACACACGCCGATAGTTGCCCGGAGTCTAGTACTACCTCCGTCTAGGTGAATAAGTCATTCGCGTAGTTCTAGGTTGACGATTTAACTATCTAAATATGTATTATATATGACAAAAAATATATATTTAGAAACTACATCCGTGTAGAAATCTTGTGATATATTTTTCATGACATATAACACATATTTAATTGCTCAAATCGATGACCTAGAACTACGCGAATGACTTATTCACCTAGACGGAGGTAGTACAATGTGTTCGACAAAAATTAAAAGTCGGTTTATGTTATGTATGCCGAGATCCTCTGCTACGGCAACAGGTAAACAAGCGCCGGGCGGCACAGCTGTTTGCGCTCAACAGCTCCGTCATGTATAGTCCATCTTTGCCAAGACGGCGCCAAAGTACTCGGCAACATATTTAGAAAAATATGTTTTTCCCTGACAGTAAATATTTTCCGTGCCCCCGCTAATGAGCACACGGCAAAAAAATGAAAAATATGTTTTCCCTGTTATTAAATGTTTGCCGATCCATCTTTGCCGTGTACTCGACAAAGTATATACGATAACACTTTTTCCTCTGAGAGTAAATGTTTGCCGAGTGCCTCCGTTTTGACATACTAGGTAAAGTATTTACAAAAATTGTTTTCTCGCATGGCATAAATGTTTGCCGAGCTCTCTGTGTTCACAACTCGGCATAGTTCTGTGGGTGTAGTCAGTTCACGACACATGTCCAGTTTCCGGATTGTCTCTGTTCTTGGCAAAGAGCTGGCAGTGTTAGTGTTATGGCTGGCCTAGGCCCACCGGGCAATCTTAGCCCATAAGTTATCTTAGGTTAATTCGTATGTAATTTATCTAGGTTATAAATATAAGTTGTAAGACTCTTTTTTAGATCAAGCAATAAGGATATTATTATCCGTATTGCCCGGCTCCCAGAGGAGCCGGAAACCCTAGCCGCCTACAACCCTAGCCGCCGCTGCCATCTTCCTCCAACGCGACGGCGCCTAGCTGCCGGCGCACCCGCTCGTCACCTCGCCCCGCTCCATCCTCCCCCTACAACCTTCGCAGCAGATCCGGTAGAATCCCTGGTTCTACCAATTTGGTATCCAGACACTCGGGTTCGATCATGTCGTCTTCAACGGCCTCGCTGCTGCTGCCCACCGTCACCACCGGCTACGCCGATCGCTGTCTACGGCCACCCCATGCTGTCGTGGCCGTCACAAGGCGCGCCTACCTACAGCGGGCAGCCGCTGCTGCCGTTCCAGGCGGGGGCCCACGTGCTCCCGTGGCCAGCCCAGGGCACGCCGACCTTCATCGGGCTGCCGCTGCTACCGTTCCAGGCGGGGCACCCCGGCGGGAGCACTCCGGCCACAGCTCCTCTTTGGCATCTGCCGCCGCCACCAGCCGTGGCTTCCCTCTAGCATCTGCAGCCGCCTTCCCCCGCGGGAACCGACGCACCCGTCCACCCTCCACAGCCGACGCTGCAAGCACCGACGCCACCCCTGTCCAGCTTGGCAGCGTCCTCGCCGACCGGCCTTCCAATACATCAAGTCTGGTTTCCGCCATCCCCATCGCCACTACCAGCTTCGGCGGCTGGGTCTTCGCCTGCGCCGGTCTACACCATGGCTCCGGAGCAGCCGACCCTGTTTCCGCCGTTCGGTGGGCCATCTAGCTCCGCGGGTGCCTACCCGGAGTACTCCGACCAGGCGCCACCCGCCTCGCTGCTCCGCCGCGGTTCGCCAAGATCGATTTCGCCATCTATGACGGCACGGAGGACCCCCTCAACTGGCTCAACCAGTGTGACCAGTTCTTTCGCGGGCAGCGCACCCTCGCATCAAAGCGGACCTGGCTCGCCTCGTGCCATCTCCGCGGCGCGGCACAGACCTGGTATTACGCCCTCGAGCAGGACGAGGGCACCATGTCCCCTTGGGAGCGCTTCGACGAGTTTTGCCTCCTTCGCTTTGGTCCTCCGGTGCGCGGGAGCCGACTGGCGGAGCTCGGCCGCCTTCCCTTCACCTCCAGGGTGCAGGACTTTGCCGACCGCTTCAGGCCCTGGCGTGCCATGCATCAGGCGTGATGGCGCAGCAGCGGGCCGACCTCTTTGTCGGTGGCCTTCCGGATCACATCCGCGTGGACGTGGAGCTTCGCGGACCCCAGGATCTCCAGACGGCGATGTACTACGCCCGCACGTTCGAGCGCCGCACGGTGGCCATCCAGCAGGAATCACCGTCCCGGGCCGCTGGGTCGCTACCCGGGCCGGATTCCGCGCAGGGTCGACATGCACAGTCTTCCGCGGCACCCCTCGACGCGAACGCGGCACGCCCGTTCTGCCGGCTCACCTCAGCGAGCTACTCGAGCATCGCCGCCAAGGGTTGTGCTTCAACTGCGACGAGCCCTACACGCCCGGCCACGCCTGCCCGCGACTCTTCTACCTGGAGGTTGCAGACTACATTCCGGAGGACGCGGTCGCCGCCGACCTGTCTGCCCCAGCTGTCAAGAAGGTGTTTGACACTGGTTGATGACCTCGAGGAGTTCAGCAAGCGCTTCCCCACCTTATAGCTCGAGGACGAGCTGTTTGTGCAGGCGGGGAGAAGTGTTATGGCCGGCCTAGGCCCACCGGGCAATCTTAGCCCACAAGTTATCTTAGGTTAATTCGTATGCAAGTTATCTAGGTTATAAATATAAGTTTTAAGACTTTTTTTCAGATCAAGCAATAAGAATATTATTATCCCTATTGCCCGGCTCCCAGAGGAGCCGGAAACCCTAGCCGCCTACAACCCTAGCCACCACTGCCATCTTCCTCCAACGCGACGGCGCCCAGCCGCCGGCGCACCCGCTCGTCACCTCGCCCCGCTCCATCCTTCCCCTACAATCTTCGGAGCAGATCCGGTCGAATCCCTGGTTCTACGAGTCAGCACCCATCATTGGTCTATCTATCACGGGACCTTCCATCCCTGTTTTATCTCCATTCTAGAAGGGGGTGATAGGGTTTAATTAGGAGGGTAAAATATGGCTAGTGTTTCAGCAAGAAGTTAAAATGGAGGCAACTAGGAGATCGAGAAGGAGATGACGAAGGTGGCGTGACCTGGAATCGCCGTGTGGTGCCGGGGCGGGATGAGGTCGTCTGTGATGTAGATTGCATGCAGCGAGCAATCAGATTCATATCCAGCGAACATAGCCCGCACGCACACATGAGTAAGTCGACTACCAACAGTCCATGCCCGAAATCCAGAATCCCATGTTAGTCTGGTTGGACATTATGGCGGCAAGGATGGAGGCACCATAGATCGACACAATGGACATGTTGTCTGCCGGATCATTATTCATTGAGTACTTAAGTACACATGTCAGATTTGAGGGGGTTGCACACACGTTTTAGGAGGGGGGGGGGGGG
>LR738712.1:897008836-897024317 GCA_902687465.1 Secale cereale
GGGGGGGGCGCTCGCCGCAGCGGAGTTTGAGCACGGCATGGCCACGCCAATGTTGGAGCGAGACCGATTCGCTCAACCTTCACTCTAACATGACCATACCTTCTCAACCTTCACTATCGCGAGCACGTCCCCCTCCAAGATGGCATTCTGGAGCCTGTGAATGGACTGCTGGTCGTCAATTCACTCGCGCACGTGCGTGCTAACCGGATCTGAATATTATTGCCTTTCATCACTCGGCTTCCACCACAGTTGTGCAGTGCAGATTGAGGAGCTGAGGTAGGCAAAGCTGAAACAAAAGGAGCCCATGGCTTAGCTATTTTGTTAGTCGCCAATGCAAATGCTCAAGAAACCATGGCAGCCTCCTATAAATATTGTAATATCTACGTTTGGTTTTCCTACGAATATATATTACATGTGATTTACTCTGAAAGAAAATTATGACCTGTGATTTGGTTCATAAAGAGTAGATAAATTATCAAATCCTGAAATAATTAAGCTGATATGAAAATCTTTGAATTTCTGTATAGAGATACGGAAAAGTAATAAGAGTTTATCCGATTCAAATTTTCCTAACTAATCCATTTATTCTAAGATATGAGTCATCATGGCAGCCTCCTATAAATATTGTAATATATACGTCTGGTTTGCCTATGAATATATATTACATGTGATTTACTCTGAAAGAAAATTATGACCGGTGATTTGGTTCATAAAGAGTAGATAAATTATCAAATCCTGAAATAGTTAAGCCGATATGAAAATCTTTGAATTTCTTTATAAAGATACGGAAAAGTAATGAGAGTTTATCTGATTCAAACTTTCCTAACTAATCCATTGATTCTAAAATATATTGCAGATGAAAGATCGACAACTATAAAACCAAATCAATGCTGCATCATTAGAATCGTCATGGAATATATTTTCATAATTTAATTCTTATATATGGTAAATATGTACTCCCTCTGTGCCATAATATAATAACGTTTTTCAAACTGTTTTAGTTTGAAAAACGTTCTTATATTATGGGACGGAGGGAGTAATAAATAAGTCTCTCAGATTTAGTATAAAGC
Source organism: Secale cereale (assembly GCA_902687465.1). Lineage (NCBI taxonomy): Eukaryota > Viridiplantae > Streptophyta > Magnoliopsida > Poales > Poaceae > Secale > Secale cereale. Next base: position 897,009,907 of record LR738712.1, read on the forward strand.
CAGTACTTATTTCAGGGCGGAGAGAGTATTTTTACACCTAAATTTTATCACACTTGGCAGGGCGGAGAGAGTATTTTTACACCTAAATTTTATCACACTTGGGAAACTTGGTGAACCGGGAATGTTCCCCTACATCATGGTGGCACAGCAATAGTAGAGAAGCTCAGGTTGCAACTACCGTGCACGTGATGCTTGTTGAAGTCGGATGCCGACAACACCTTCACGCATGAGAGTGGGCATGTAATTGTGCCCATCATGTTCTCAATTCTTCGTTGGGAACATTTTTTTGTTGTGTCAATTCAGCTCATAGAGTCAGGCCTTGTCCGAACGTGCAACTGCTTCAAGATGTCATTGGATAGAGGTTGGTACTTCACGACGTTACGTGCACTTGAGTTGAACGAATATTGACGCCGTCCACGTGTTCCAAAAAAATAAAAGAATCACTTGCATATTTTCAGAAACCACGTGGTAGTTAGATATCGCGGTGCTGCTGGACAGGGAGGGATCATATGCTTTGTGAGCTGGTTGGCGTCGGCCCTTTTTTGTGTTGTTAAAACAAGCTCTTGAGCCTTGGTCTCGGGCTTGAGTTGAGCGAGCATATATACTTGGAGCATCGGCTAATGTTGGTTGGCAAGCTTGCATCGTGGTTCAAAGTTGTGATGGACGAGTTCGATAAGGATGCTGCCCAAATTCGCTACAGCAAACCATGCCTGTTTCTCTCTCTGCACAGATTCCATATATCCCCAGCAAATTCCCAATAGCAAACCATGCTAAGTGGAGTACAACAGATCCGTCCTCTTGGGATTCAAGCAATCTCCAAATGTAACTTGGGTTGCTTCGCTGTGAACTGTGATCCTCTGCTCTTCTTTGTTTGAGATTCAATAGGAACTACACCGAGGTGGGCCTTAACTGTTTGACCGGGCTTGGCTCAACTGGGATGGGCATAACCTTTTGGACCGGGCATCAGTCCGACAGACGACTAAATAAAACCCAGTTCTCTCCACTATCATTCACTTTCCACAGATTCGTCTCAGAAAAACATCTGTGTTTGCCAAGACATGGCAGTTTTCCCCAACACCGATGCCGGCCGTCGACAATGTATCCCAGGTGCTGGATGATGACGACCTCCTCATCAAGATCTTCCTCTGTGTTGACCTTCCCACCACCCTCGTCTGTGCCGCTCTCGTCTGCAAGCGCTGCCTACAGCACGCCTCGGACCGTGAGTTCCTCCATCAGTTCTGCAAGCTCCACCCACCCCGCTTCACCGGTTTCTAAGTTTATGAGGGGTTGGTACGGATCAGTCCACACATCCTCTTGCTACCGCCTCAGCATTTGGAACGCACCGCGGTGCAATGTTTTTTTATTTTTAGAAAAGGAGGATGATCTCCGGCCTCTGCATTTGGAAGATGCATGCGGTCATTTTATTGATTATTCTCGAGGACCTTATGGTCTGGTGCATCGTGGTCGACAGGGACGGCGGTGGCATGACCAGATGGGTTCGCGGCGGCACGGCCGGATCTGGGCCCAGGCGTGGGACTTGGTCGCTAGATTGCCGTCGGCACGGTGGTGGGTGCGACTTGTCGGTAGCTGGGCGGATCCGCCGAGATTCTACCCTTGTCTGGTCCTTGACAGCACAGACAACTCCGTGGGAAACCCTAGATCTCCTTGGGATCAAGCGATGGTGGTGCTTTTGCGTCGTAGTCCCTCTTCAGGGCATCGTTTTGGAGTTTACTCCGGTTGAAGGGACCAACGACGCTGGCGGCGCACGTCTGATGGAGCAACTGCCGATGAAAATCGCGCCGACTACGGTCCTGGCGGACGATGGCGGCGTCTTAGATGTCGTCCCCTTGTCGAGGCATCGTCGTTGCAGTTTGCTTCATCAGGCTCGGGATGCTCTGGGGAAAGCCCAGATCTGGGTCTTCCGGATCGGATGATGATGGTGTTTATTGCTTTCCCTCCTGGGGGCATCGTTTCCGAGCAAGTGTTGGCTGGAGGGATGGTGGAGCAGTGCTTCATCCCACACATTGAGGGCGGCGGATATTGGCGGCATGGCACTGTGGAGACTCGGCGTCCGATGCGCGGTGATGGACTTGCGCAGGAGGAGGTTGCTGTCTGGCGTCATGGTGACGTCGATGGCTGAGTGGCCAGACAAGGTAGAAGCCTCAATATCTGCTCTGAAGACGGACCTGTGGAAGATGGCGGCGACGACACATGCGAGTGCGTCAGTCCGGATTGTGCCCCAGACCCGGTATGTGGCTCGGCTGGGGCTTCTGGCTTTTGATGTTAGGCTTAGGTGTGTGGTTTGGGTAGTGGCCCAGCTAGCACCCCTTCAACATATGGATAGGAGTAGCGGCAGATGTTGCCAACATGGCCGATTCAGACATATTGTTGTAATACTTTATAAGGTCCCCGAGAATAATCAATAAAGTGGCCGCATGCATCTCCCAGATGCAGAGGCCGGGGGTCATCTTTCTTTTCTAAAAGAAAAAAATCAATGTTTTTTGCATAAACAACCTCTCGATGTTTTTTGCTGCAGCTAGCACTTTGGTTGCAAAATGTGCATTTGTCATCGAGAGACCATCCTAGTTTTAGCATGCAATCTGCAGCCTAAAAGTTTCTTTGTAGGAGCAGTCAGCCGTACATATTTCTTCTGCCCTGCATTCAACTTTTAAGTTCCACACTCTAGCTTGTTGGTGGCCTTGACAAGGTTGATATTGGTCGCCTTGGCATTCATGTCCATGAAGGTGGGTTACTACTAGTGCCGTCCACGACGAATCTTGGTGGCAGAGTCCTTGAACCTATTGGCACGTTCATGGAACTTGAGCATCTCGTACATGTCCATGCATGTATGATTAGATTCCTCTTCCAATTCCAACTTTTTCCTTGAAAGCTCCTTATCTTGAAATAGTGATTCTAATTCGCTCCCCGGAAACTCGCCTATCCAACAAGGCATATACGGGAAAGCTGTGTCCATCTCTCCAAATGGAAGTCCATAGACCGGGTTGTAATATGCTGAACACACATTGCCCAAGTACTGATATTTCGAACAGTTCCAATCATAAGCCAGTACTCTAGTTTTTCTCGTTGATGAAGTGAACAAGACAATTTGTTCATAAGGATGAAACCCAAGGATGTAATATTTTCCTTCACATCCCTCCTCAAGAATGTCAACCTCTTCATCATCATATTCAATGTCAAGAATGTTATCCTCATCAGAGTTCCAGTCATATTTCTCTTCCACTGACGCTCTGTAAATTTCCTGTGTATTACCATTACACTCAAACAACCACTTACGGTAGTTAACATCCTGTAAGATCCATTGTCTACCCAATTTGTTGGCCATAATCCTCATGTTCGAAATCTTAAAAGTGGTATCATGGTTTAGCACCCATTCAAGTCGATTGCCCGATTTATTGAGATGCCAAAGCTGAAGAAGCGGACTTCTGTTAGGAGATATTGTGCAATACACCCCTCTCAGTTATCTACCAAATGGTGCTCGGGATATCCTTTCAGTGGATGTTCACTGACACCTGGCAGTTTAATTACTCTGCATATTTGATCTGACAAACACAATATGCTAACATAAACAATAGGATAAAACAGATTAATAACAATACGAGTGAATCATAGCAGTAAATATCTTTATTGAATATGTAGGAATTTTTACACAATTCCCATATGATATTTCCTACATTTGTTTCCTATGTATCATATTCATTTGGTGGGAATGCAGGTACTAGACTCTCAGTACTATGTACATATTAACCTAATTCCTAAAATTTCTTAGCATCAAGTGTGAACTTATCGAAAATTCAGAAGGATTGGTGTCTAGTGGACATCACAATCTTTTCCTTTGATTTAAAAATCCGACGAACCAGACGAGCCTTGGCTAAATGAGAATAATGACACAGGTAAGTAGTAGTACCTCATGAGATACCACGCTCGCAATGGTCATGCTTCGCCCGTAGACGGTATGATAATGATACAGATTGTACCACCAATGGGAATGCATGTTGCGGATGGCTTCACAATGGATGTAATGCATGTTGCGGACGAGCCGGTTGTGATGCCATACGCCATATACTGCGGCTCCGGCAACACATGTTGTTGACAGCCGCAGCGCCGCACATCTCTTCATGCCAACACACGACCCGGAACTTCATTGCGCAGCCGCCGACGAACGCTGCCGCCGCCATACTCGCCGCGCGTTGCGGTCGCCATGCCTTCGCCGCACCCCGCAGCCGCGCCGCCGAGGCCTTCCATGTCCGCCCTCTCTCTCTCTCTCTCTCTCTCTCTCTCTCTCTCTCTCTCTCTCTCTCTCTCTCATAAAGGTGAGGAGCGTGCTGGACACAAGTTTTTTCTGGTCACGGATGCCTAGTTGCACGAACGGTGGCTCGCCGCAACCATGTTTCTTATTTCTTGAGCTCAAACTCAGCTCGGCAACATACCGCAGCACTACCCAGGGGAGGTCTCCGGCCAGCCGGCCCCACACCTCGGACCCCACGAACACTAAATCTTGCTCCCCGGACCTGGCACACACCACATTTTTTTTTTTGAAATGGTCACCGGGGGGGAAAGGCTCCCCACCAGAATATATTTCAAACATAGTAGTAGAGTACAGAGCTCACATGTTTTGTGAGTAGAGGAAGTCATGCCACAGTCCGGCGTGTTCCTTTAGACTCTCGGTTTTGAGCCGAGGAGCCCATAAAGTTATGTCATCAATAATAGCTCTAATGGAATCCGCAGCGGGTAGGTCTATTCCTTGGAAGACTTTTTTGTTCCGTGCGTCCCAAATCTTCCAGAGGATGATTAGGAGCATGAAGGAGCGTACTGAAGTTGGCAGTGCAGCTGGTAACTTTGTAGAGAAGAGGTCACCAGTAGGCGTCAAGCGTGGTTTAATGGAGGTAGCCCTCCAAATCTTCCGAGCTGCCGGGCATGTGAAGAAAAGGTGCTCTCGATCTTCCACCTGGTGAGAACATCTTGGGCATGCTTCTGTATCCAGGATGCTTTTTTTATGCAGATTCTTCCGGGTGTTTAGGCGGTCAAGGTAGAAAAGCCATCCGAAGATCATAACCTTTTTGGGCACTTTTGAGTCCCAAATGTTGGCGAGGATGGGATCAGAGAGGTGGTCTGAGAGAGCCGCGTACGCACCCCGAGTCGAGAAGGCGGCCCCGTTGATCAGGCGACGAGTGTCCGGAACCTGCGAGAGAGCACAACCCTGCAGCAAAGAGGTTAGAGAGGCAAGTTCTGCAATCGCAGTAGTGGTTAGCCGATTACGAAGAGCAAGTTCGATTCCTTCCTGCATAATTGTGACTACCAAGGCATTTTGTTTAGTATGGTGGGAAAAAAGGGCTGGGTAGACTATAGCCAGAGGTTCTGGCTTTAGCCATCTATCTAACCAGAAGAAGGTGGAGTACCGGTCTCCAACAGTGCATTGGGAAATCTCTCTTAAGCTTTGAAGGTGTTTGAAGATAGTCTTAGCAAGAAAGGAGCTATTCTTGCCAAAGCCAATGTGGAGAGGTGAATGGTGCAACACCCAATCCTTCCAAGGGAGGGAGGTGGAGTGTAAAAATTTGTAAGCAAATTTCAGCAGTAAACAAAAAATTTGAGCGCGAAGGTTTTTATCACCCAGACCACCTGCATCTCTAGGAGTGCACACTTTATCCCAAGCAACCAAGCATTTAGCCCCAGAGCATGTCTTATCGTTGGACCAGAAGAAGGTGCGTCTACGTTTATCAATAGCTTCAATAACCTGGACGGGCAGGGAAAAACAAAGCATGAAATATGTGGGTAGATTGTCAAGGACGGCAGAGAGGAGAACTAGTTTGCCACCACGTGAGAGGAGTAAGGCACACCAGCCAGACAGATAGGTGTCGCAACGGTCGATGACGGGCTGGAAAGCAGAGGGCGGCAATTTATGCGGGGAGAGGGGCAGCATATCCTTTTATAGCAGTACAAGGGACTCACACCCATGATTGGCCACTAACTAATTAGCTACATGCGCGTCTTGCCACTCTTGTAGCTAACAACTCAATGCATGGACCAACTACTTACACTTTTCTTTTATTTTTTGGCGAATACGCAAAGTTTGCATATCTTATCATTGATAGAAGAAGAGAAAATGAGTACAATAGAGGGTACAACACATGACATGAACACAAGAAGGCATGAGCATGGGTTGGGATGATCAGCCCGAACATGAAAAAGACACAACAAAACCCACAAAGCCTAAAACTCGAGAGGCAGACCGACTGAGCGCAACATCGAACATCTTTAGAGCCAACACTGGGGACACCTTCAAGAAGTAAAACGACGTTGTGACGCCATCGCCATCCGATACGATGAATCGGACCTTGAGTTCACCCGAAGCTCGAAGAGGGGCACGGTGAGAGGCTATTTGGGAGAGCGCTCGTGTCGTGCGAGTCCACGACTACAACCTGGCTCTTCTCCGCGCGAGTCTATGTGCCCCTGCTAGGCCGCTTCATCTGTCGTCCATGCTCGACCACCACCACCCGCCTTGCTCGGCCTGGCATTGACAGGCTGCGCGGTGCACCACGCTGCTTGAAAGCTCGTGGGCCCTCCCTTCCCGTTCTCGCACGCCACTATTCGCCTTCCCCTGCTAGTGTTGTGCGCCTCTCCATCGTCGACCATCTCCGCGAAGAGGAGTATGCAGAGCTCAAATGCCACCGGTGTGCACGCACACAACGTGTTTGATATAATGTGTACGAGAGTGGGAGAGAGGAGAAGGAAGAAGAAATAGTCAATGTGTGCATGTTGCAGGTTTTTGCCAAGGTGGCTCTGTCGATTGGGACCCACGTATCAGATAGTGATCAAATGGGACATGTCAGCCGATAAGTGTTTTCTGCAAAAGAATTACTGAAAACACAGTGGGTTTTGAGGGAAAAAAAACTTAGTGATTAGGCGGTTTTCTGTAAACCTAACAACAAATCTGGTTGTTTTGTGCAATTAACTACATTGCAGGCACTTGCGGATAATCCAGAGATACAAGCAGGCTCATGTTGAATTGCACAACTTTTATTCAGTGTTGAAATTACAGACCGGTCGTGAGCTACCCCAAATTTCCAGATAGATATCCTTGACTAATTTAAGAGAGCACAATCCAAATGTAGAAAATCATAGTTTTAAGTAGCAAGTTATGCCATTTAAAGTTGGCTCGACCAGAAGCTAACGGAGGTATAGCAAAGCTAAGCTTACTTGTCAGTGACCATCCATCCAATATATCATTAACTAGTTTAAGAGAGCACACTTCAAATGGAGAAAATCTTACTTTTAAGTATAGCAGGTCCGTTATATAGCGGCTCGACCAGAAGCTAGCGGAGCTATAGCAAAGCTAAGCTCACTTAATAGTGACCATCCATCCAAGATATCATTGACTATTTTAAGAGAGCACAATTCAAATTGAGAAAATTGTAGTTTTTAATAGCAGGTTGTGCATTTAGAGGCGGATGGACCAGAAGCAAGCGGAGCTGTAGAAAAGCTAAGCTGACATGTTAGTGACCATCCATCCAAGATATCCTTGTTTTGCTCTTCATGTGGCATTTCTGTTTACACAAAATAAAAGAAGTATCTAGATATGGAGCTAATAAACCGTCGAAATAAATCCTTAAGCATCCAAATATCAAATGCTGTGAGCATACACAAATAAAAATAATGCATTAGGTATAACAATATAGTGCTTTTTTCCCCTTCAAAACAACAATAGTACATCATGTCAAATGCCTTCCTTTATCCCAGATGGATATGTTCCATATATGTTCTAGTAAAACATAATTCTGTACATACAAGGAGAAATGCCTGGCACTGGCACATAAACACAAATTAGTTTGTATTCTAGTAAAACACAACGCATATCATACAACGAGAAATGCCTGACACTCAAACTCAAATTACACAGTGTTAGCTTTTGGAGCTTTAATTGGGTGACACCGTGGAAGCACATCCATAATTTTCAGGGTTTAACAATGCAGAAAAAAAGGGGAGAAAAAAAACAACATTGAGTGGATACTAGTAGCAGCTAGCAAATGCAATTGGCTCTATCAATGTATCTGACCTAGCTACTAGTGTCCTAGTAGTACTAGGATTTTGAATGCACCACAACCATTGCATGTATACTAGTGGTTGGGGCGCGCCCATGGCGCGCCGCCTGAGCGGAAGCTCGGCGGTGCCGGTGGGATAGCGCCCCTTTCAATTTTTTGTTTGGGCCAAGCCTGGCACATGTTCATGCAATGGTTTTTTACAACACAAAAAACTGACAGCGAGCAAAATGAATCTTAAAAAATAGCTATGCAAATTCTAACTGCTCCAAGAGAGCAAGCAATCTGTGTTTTATCGATGGATTCAGATAAAACAAGATTACAACAACTGTGCTGTGTCCTTTCATAACTAATTTGAGCAGATGTTTTACAGGGTAAAACGAAGATGAATAATCTGAAAGCCAGCACAATTTACCCTGGCCAAGTATGCAGGGCACGGCAACCCCTAAACTCGTTGGCCTCAGCCAGGCCTTGCGTGAACCCGCTGCTTCGCTCCACCTCCACCCCGAGTAGACACTGCAGCCAGCAAGCGTGGCTCCTCCGCCGCCGCACGCGCCCACCCTTCTCTCCAAGGCCACCGCCCCCTGCTTCCTCATCACACTCTGGGGCATGAGTTGGAGCTCCTCTCCCACAGCAATATACACCCTGACAATCTGCACATAACAAAATAATACTCCCTCCGCCCCAAAATAGGTGTCTTAAGCTTAATACAACTTTGTACTAAAGTCAGTGCAAAATTGAGACACTTATTTTGGGACGGAGGGAGTACTCCATAGCGATGCACATAATCTATGTGTAAATCATCAAGTTTACAGCATCATCGTGAACCCACCTATTTTTCAGCATTGCCGAAACATTCATCACAATTCTTGCAACCATAATGATGGGCAAAGACTGGAAGGAATCTAAGCAGACAAACAATCCTGCGACAATTAGATGCAGCAATGATCACAATCAAACATCTCCCCATTATTGTAGAACATATTAGATCTAGAGTTACTAAACTGAATCATTTAGCTATCTTTTGAATGTGGTAATCGAATTCATCCTTTTGAAGGAAAGTTCAAAGGAATTGTCTAATACATTATTTTTTGTTTATTTATTAAGTACTGCCAAAATCATACTACTTGTATCTATCCTTATCTTAACAAGGATACGAATTTAATCATATTCATTTCGATTAAAATATGTGGTGATAACACGGTTCCAGAAATATTACAGTAACTGATGCATACTGGTCATTGGATTTGTTTCCAGTAATGCTGGTTCCAAATAATTTAGGATGGCCTAAAATTTGAAATAATTAGGATGACCCTAAAATTACAAAAAATCTAATATATAGGGTACAAAGAAGGGAACATATTTTCAAGTGAGATAGGAAGTGTCTGAATAGTGAATTGTCATGGTGCTCGACTTCTTTAGTATAACATAGTTGAAAAGAGGTGTAAATGCATACATTGAACTAATTCAGTGTGCAATAGGAAATATGACTAAAAGTTGTTCTCATCTACGGCCACTACAAAACAACAATGGTTAGGAGCTGGACAGTTAAAAAGAAAAGCAAATCCATAGGATGGCAATGATATCTTTCAAAGGTTTCCATAAAAAACAATGACATAGTACCTCACTGGTTTTCATTATTTGGTTCGACTATCTCACTTATTATTTCCACCCATTTGTATGCTGGTAATGATACCTTTTAAAGGTTTCCATACAAAAACATGAACATAGTACCTCAGTGGTTTTAATTATTTGGTTTGACTTTCTGAGTTACTATTTCCACCCATTTGTATCGTCTTGCACAAGTCGTTTGATGAGCTTATAGAGAATCAGTGCATCCCTTATTGTCTGACATAGAAAATGCAGGTTATGTTATGATTATCTTCAGGTTTTCTAATATTTTTTCATATATTCCAACTGAAACCATGATGCTAGTGTCCTTTCTAAACCACAATACACTTTACTTATCATGATCCTCCAAATTTGGCAGGACGCAAAAACAACGAAGTTATAACCAGCACTAATGAAACAACGTCACAACATGAAAGAGATATGCAAAAAACTAAAATACCATGTGCTGAAATTCAAATGAACAGAAATCTATACCTCTGAGAATACTTGAAGCACTTATCACAGTCCAGCGACTCGTCCTTCTCCAGTTTCTTCATAACACCGTAATGTCTTCCTTTTTCGTTGAGGTAAAGCTTATGAAATGTCAGATGATCTAGTTCATATGATATTGACAAACTACGACACGTTGATTCCGTATAAGAATTATGAACCAAATCGCAGTACCAAACTCTCACCTAGATTTGAGATCATTAGATGAGACAAATCACAATAACGGAAATCTATAATACAACATCAGCAAAATTTTGTAGCAACAGAGCCTACACCTGTATATCATGAAAATAGAAGCAAATCACCTCAGGCCATCTTCTTATAGGTACGTGCAGACCCATCACTCCTCCCTGCATTCTTCTCGATTTTAAAGCAGACCTTGCTCACCAATAGAGGCCACACCTTTGATTTCATTATCTTATCAAATTATTGCAAATGACTAACGATCTATAGCAGATATAGAACCATTATATTAATCAAGCTATGTCCCTCAAGATCACCGGGGAGGAACGGTGACAACAAGTTCTTCAAGGATGCCTAAATATATTAACACTGCACCAGTTCAGTTTCTGTAAGTGGAATAATGAAAAAGTTATTGTGTAAGCCTAATTAATCTAGTCACAATATGTAACCAGAAGTCATTATCTGCACAAAACAGGGAGGAACACTTTCTTCGGGTCCAATTTTGACAAATTAGTTCCTAGTAATTACGGAATGCCACCAATTTAACCGAAGTAAAACCAAGCATGTATGTGCTCTGAATATCATAAGTGCCAGTAAAATAGTAACTAACTACATATACCAAAGTGTATAATGCTCCAAGTTTATTAGGGAGACGGGCACAAGGGACAGAGGACGTGCACCTGAAACATGTTGGAGTTTGCTTTAATCTCCCTCTCAAGGGCCAACACAGACACATATTCAGCAAACGTCTATGTCTCCTCCATGTCAAGCTTTCCGCCTATATTTGACAAGCACCTAAAAAGGTGGAATTGACATGAGACTTAAATCATAAGTTCTAGGCAAAGAAAAGAGAACTATGAATAAGCCAGTGTTGTCAAATTCAGTTTGATAGCACACATAACCTTTAAAATCATCAGGGAATAAGTATCAGAATATGGCTACCTTCGAGAAACTGGAAACAAACAATCAATCTTGCCATGACATGTCGTTTTGCACTATGAAAAGTACAGACAATGCCCTTTCGGGAAGCATCCATCATGCTCGGCGAGACATTAATAAAACTAAACCAAGTTAGAAAATATATTTCTGCAAGTAGTTGAAGATACAACACCATATGAGAGTAGAGAATGCAATCAATATGCTAACTGTATATGAGTACAGAAGAGTTTATAGACATTGAATTTAGTGACCACATATGAATCTGTTAGGTGGCAAGATGCTACGTATTGTTAGTTAAATTTCAGTGGTACCTAAGATTAAATCATACATGGAGCTGCAGCTTGATTCGGTATGTTTAGCAGTGGCCACTGGTCAGACCATCAAGAAGCCAAGCTTATAGATAATCCCCTCTTGTAAGATATGTAAATAAGCACCGGCAAATGATGTTGGTACAACTGCACAACTGTAGTTAACCTAGGACAAAAGGACACATCATGAAAGGAATAACATATGCACAATTGGTCTGCTGCCGTGTTATGTGCTAAACAGTACCTGCACGTCGATGATGACCGTGTCCATGTGTATAAGCTTGATAGGACCGCTCTCTAAACCGCTCTGAAAATGTGTAAGCCGAGACACCCGGACACACAGCATTTGATTTTGTCTTCCACAACATAGATCAACAAGGGTGATAGAAGCCATCTGACAAAAGATACAGTGAATAGCAGCTATCCGCTTAGGTAAACATTCAGGGGAATAAAACAATAAATGAAAAATGTACCGACTTCAAAAGATAAAACCATGATTGTATGAAAATTGTACTGATCCTAAAAGATATAAATCATGTCTCCTATGAAATATGTTAGTCCCTGGCACAAACAGACCATTTTCTGGAAGGAAAAAATAATTATCTTATTGAGTTCTTGAATTTGCATCTATCTTTCCTGTAGGTATAGTGTTAGTCGAGGCAATCATTTTCCTTACACGAACTTTGCTAAGGCAAGGCAATTATTGCCTTCTAATTCATAAGTTCCCATTCAAACATTTATGTAAGAACCATATCTCATATCTTCAAACCGCACACTTCCCGAAGTTTCAATTATAGAAGCACTTGCAGCAGAAGTGGATATTGGCAAGCATGGCAAAGCAGACATATAATTTAAATAAGCATTTCCATATCTATTAAAATATTGCTTCTCATCACATAGCAGGAATAAATTGTCCATGTCTTTGTTTTATATTTCTATTAGGAGTATATAGAATGTTTCAACAATTCTTAGAACCTAAGCTAGCCTTCTTATTTACTACTCCCTCTGTAAACAAATACTCCCTCCGTCCCAAAATAAGTGACTCAAAAATGAGTCAACTTTGTACTAACTTTAGTATAAAATTGAGTCACTTTTGAGTCACTTATTTTGGGACAGAGGGAGTATAAGCCTTCCAATATTTTTCGACCCAAGACAAAATAAACAAGCCTTCCAATATTTTTCGACGAAAAGCCTTCCAGTATGGGGACTGTTATTTCCTAACTGCAAGTATTTAGCGTCATTGACAGAACTGACAGTCTCCTTAGTCACAGAAATCAACACATATGTAAACAATAGATCTCACTACAAAAATAGGATGAAGCAAAGGCAGGCAATATCTAATAAACAAAATTAAGCAAGGCAACAAACGGCTCACCTGGAAAGAGGACAGCAGGCCTAGCCTCTCTCAGGAACAATACAAGATAAATGAGGGTAAACAAAAAAGGGATTAAAGAAAGGAGGGCTAAACCTGCACAACCGTGGGCGTAGCTACAGTAGGAACGCGACCACGACGCGGGCATGTGCATGTACGTGACTTCAAGGGAACTTGAGACAGACAGTAACAATCATGTGATAAAATTGGACAGAAAATCAATGGGAAAACAAAAACCCAGGACAAAAGAGAACACCTCTGGGCAGCGGAATGGATCACCTGGCCGTCGTCGGAGTGGCTACGTTGGGGAGCACCGGCGCCGGCGGCGGTGTCACCTGGGCCTCCTCGCTGACGAAGGGCGCTCCGGCAACAGCGACCGTTCTGCCGCGTGCACGAATCTGGGGCTGGATGCGTGGGATTGGAGGCCGGCGGAGGCGCGAGGCACTTGAATATGACAATACAAAAAAACTTCAGTTAGAGATAATAATGCCCAAACAAACACATTTTCGACATACCATTTCATACACCATCGTTAAAATTTCCCTTTAAGAAATCCAATGCCTTCAAAAGGAGTCATCATGTACATACATGATAGATAGTACATTAAACTATGGTACCAATGAAGTATAAACTACAAGCAGATCCCTACAAAAAAATGATCAAAGAATCGTCAAAAAACTACCTCTGAATATAGGCAACAAGAAAAGAAATCTCACTTGTATATTCAGAAATTTAGGTTTCAACACATGCACCATGGCAACCTTTGTTAAAATAGGAAAAAAATGCTCATAACTATGTATTAATCATAATTTAGGGTATGTAAGTTTTGCTGGACTCTGTATGGCTCCATTGAGCAATGACTAATTTTTATCCCCAACATGAATCCCTAGAAACAGGATATAGATACTTGTTGCAGGAACAAAAATGAATCAAAGGACTGCTCTATGTTTATGAAGCAAAGTTGCATGTATGTGTGCGCACAACATAACAAAAGTCTGAAATCTCCCAAAACAGCAGCGTGTATCACCCAAAACAAAGTTGATAGTTTCACAACCAACAAGATAACTCAAAACCAGTCTAGAGCAGTAGCAGCAACAGGAAGAAGGGCAGAGGCAAGACCTTGTGTGGGGAATAGTCGAGGTGAAGATCAGGACGGTGTCCTCATCAAGCTCATCGGCTTGCGCTTGGGTCCCAGTCGCCCTCTTCGTCGATGGAGACAGGAGGCTGCTGCATCAAATCTGACAGAGACAGAAATAGAGGCGATGGCCAGAGCTCGACCGGAGTAGAGAGGAGGAGGAAGAGGGGGATGAACTCACCTGTGCAGAGAAGGCACGGTCCAACGCACGGCGTGCACCTCATGGCCATCGGCATGGGAGGACCATCCATGAGGCAGACCTTCGTGCGTGTGCGCGCGCGTGTGTGTGTGTGTGTGGG
>LR738712.1:897024376-897105694 GCA_902687465.1 Secale cereale
GGAAGGCGACTGGGACGAGCCACCGGAGGCCGCCGGAGCCTCGCCGCCGACGAAGGGGACGCCATGCCCGAAACCCTAGCCCCGCTGAGGGTCAGGAGTGAGAGCTGAAGGCCTCTCGCGATGGATTTGGGCGGGTGGGAGGAAGGAGCAGGGAGAGGTGAGGTCGTCGGTGTGCCACCCGTCGCTAGGACTCGCCGGAATCGGGCCGACGTGGGTGGTGGCGGCGGCGAGGGGTCGCAGGAGGCGAGAGAGGAGATGAGAAAAGGCTCGCGTGTGAGAGATGAAAAAGAGAAGGATCGATGGGTCGTCGCGTTTTTAACTTTTTCCCTTGTATACAGTAAAATCGACGTGGCATCAGCGAGGGGGCGCCCCTTCCGCCACTCTTAACGGGTTTAATAAGATGACTCGAGGGATACATACATGTGAGAGTCCTAGTTCATCATAGATGAACCAACGTTCCTCTCCGTTCCTCTTTCTCTTTGCCAATACTCTCAACTCTCCAAGTTAATATACACCGCTGAAACTATACAAGAAACTCGGTGGCATGGTGTTGGTCTCCTTGTCTCTGCAGTGGGGAACCATTTAGAGCCTATAGGCATGGAAGGCACAAGGGAAGAAATAGTTGTTCGCACACGAACACGTCACCGTGTACCCTCGACGCCGGGGGTGATGCACCGCAGCTCACGTCGAAGGAGACCCGCCAGAAGCGCGGTACGTAAGACAATCCGGCGGGCGCTTTTGTAGACCCGAAGCCCCGCTTGCCCGGGAGGGACCCGTCAGGGCTCGCGGCGGCTATGGGCCGCCCTAGGTCGGCCTGACCGCCCCTAGGGCCTCGAGGTTCGCCACCCTGCAACAAGAAGAACGAACGAAGAACGAGGAAGAAGAAGAACTAGGGTTAAGGAGAAAAGGTAAAAGATAAAAAGTGGTAGATAAATTGATCGATTGTGTGTTGTTCAATCGGCCGTCACCCCTTAGGTATATAAGAGGCGGCTGGACTTCCCGTGCAAGGAAAAGTCTTGGATTCACGTCCAAAACCCTAGCAAAATTCGGATTGGTTTTATCCGAACTTTCCAAAACTGTTCGGTTTAAACTGGCTGTACCTTGCGGGTAATTCTTGAGGTGGTAAACGACCTCGGATGGAAAAGAGCCAAAAAGTAATCTTGACCGTTACGACGATACGAACAACTTTCATGTTGAACGTTTTTCGATTTGAAGCCATCTTCTAGGCCAAAATGGTCATGCAATACAGGCTGTTATTCGCGCTACCCATCAGACACGTGGCTGGTGGGGCGCGCCACTTATGGCTCTGTGACAGGGCTGTGTTCGGATGGCTGTAACTTTTGCATACGAACTCGGATTGGGACGTTTTTTTATCAAAATCGACCGTTTCGACAAGACGCACAACTTTCATGTTGAAACTTTTACCATTTGAAGTCATCTTAATTGGGTTTCAAGCCATTCTTTAATCTGGTGTCATCATGAGCATCTCTGAACTTGTCATAACTTTTGCATCCGGACTCCGTTTTAGACCACTTTCATATCCATCTTGATCTTCTCAAAGAAAGCCATCTCATGGTGACTTCCAATCATAAGTTTGAAGTAATCTTGACATGGATTAAAGCAACTTTTACGATTGTACCACTTTTGAGTGTCAACACATGCCCCCCTGTTTTTCGGCAAAGCAAGCGTGCCGAAAAATAATTTGTACCATGTTGGTTCTAAGGACGATGTCAACACCCCATCGGCCATTTATATGCTTAGGACGATAATTATATATCGGCCATTATTGTTCTTGAACCCTTGATACAAACTTGGGCGAAACCTTCTCAACTTCGTTAACAATCCGATGATAAAGTTCCATAGATATGTATCTCAAGGTCATCCTCCGAACCATATTGTTCCCCCTTTTGCTAGGATTTTGTAGATAATCAACAATAAACTCTCTCCAATCCTTACTATCACCTGCATCAAAATTCATTAGTGGCCGAAGCTATGAACTTCGGTTCGGCCTTACCTATGTTGACGAGACGAAGCATCAGCTATTGAGAAAAATGCAATACACCATGATTAACGTAGTGGCCGGATGCTTGATGTGCCAACTCTTTTGAATTGTCATGTCTAAATATAAGAACAATTTTAAAGCAACACAAGGTAAATTTTGCATCTAGACATATCTCAAGATAAACTATAAGCGATTCGTCAAAACATTGATAACCCTTGGATGTTTGTTGCACTACTCATAACGAATCACTGAAAGCCTCAATATGTATAGCACATATAGCAAGTAAAAGAGTCAATCCGAATAACAATGCATATTTGGCTTTGATTAATCATGCATAAAAATATTCTAAGCGGTATGAGGCTTCAAAAAATAGTACCATAAGGAGATATATATATACAACACCAACACTTTGGCCATTGCTACGAATTGAACCATCAAAACATAATCTCCGTAGTACTAGAGAGACAAGGCTAACATCAATATTATGCATGTCATTAAACCGATGTTCAGTAATAAAATCAGCTATGATTTGGCCTCTTATAGATCTCAAAGATGCATAAGCCAAATCATATCCAAACAAAGTATAAGCCCACTAGCCAATTCTGCACTATGAATTGGTCTATGCAACGTATACTTAATGGCATCGGTCATGATGTTTCAACTTCATTCAATCATAATATACGCATATATATGAATTTTCATGAGCACATACTTTGTCTCGCTCTCCATTCGAACTAAGGACGATGCTAGAATACTACACCGGCCATGCATTGACATATTCTTAGGACGATAGATAAGTATCGGCCATTACCATGTAGACATCATTCAAATCACATATAGCCGAAATAAACAAATGAAATGACAAATCAAGTATTTCGGTCCTTTGGATCAGCAACAAACTTGTAGCTAATCAAATGTATAGTGACTTGGTAATACCCTTTCATGATGTAAGAAATTATATGGCATCCATGGATTAAAATAAGCTCATTGAGGGTTACCAATCATACCTGATGACGAATTCCATGGCACATGCATTAATGACATAGTTGAAGAATATGGATAATGTGTAGACCGAAGATGCTGGAATCTTCGGCTTGGTCCTTCATAGTTTTCACTCTTTTCCTTCTTCACCTTTGCCGCACTTCTTGTAATGGAAGCTTGCACATAATTCTTATTTTGAGCACTTCCTTTGGGAACCCATGGCATGTTTCTTTCTTCAAGTTCTTGTGCACTAAGTTTTTGTAATTTCTTCTTTTGCCAATATGATAAGCCGAGTGGGCACCCCGGCTGCGATTTTGTCTTGGCCAATGGCAATCCTTTTTTGGCCTTGTGCACTCTCAACTTCTTTTCTTCAGATTTGGCACTTTGACTCTCAATAATTGGTTGCTTCATCTCATTGCCTTTTAGTAGCCAATGTCAACACTTTAATTGGCTCTTTTTCATTTGAGATCAAATCTGAAGTTGCACTCTCACGACCATATCTTTTAACACGGTAAACTTGCTGGACCACCTCTTTCTTCTTCCTTGAGCTCCGGACCGATTCCTTATGATTGAAACGGTCTTTAACATGTGATTGTTCAAATGTTGATCTTCTCGGAGCTGCATAATATTGGTGAGATGGTCTAAAATAAGATGGAGAATGCGCCCTTGTATCACACCTGTCCCATGATGGATATGGATCTACTTGAGCATAGGGAGGCATCCATGGCATTGGCATTGGCGGCCCAAAATAAGGATATGAATATGTTGCATAAAAATTGTCACTTTGCCAATACCGATCCTCATACTTGCGCCTTGGGGGTGATCTTGGTTTCTTTGTATGATTTGGCCGATAAGCATTCTTCTCTTCAATCTTCTTTTGATACTTACCCAATAGTTCAGCGAAAGTGATTTTTGATCTCTTACACTTGCGCTTATTTTGGCCTTTGCTTTCTTTTGGTTTGCTTTCATCGATCATTGGATTTGCTTGTTGCCCCCCAGTCCTTGGCGTCTCCATTGTAGCTTCGATGGAATTCTCATCCTCAAGATTATGTTCATTATGCTCTTCAACAACTTCTTTACTTGAAAGCTTGATCCCATCACCTGCAGTTTTTATCTTCTCTTTAAATGGATCGGCTTGAAGCAGCCGATGCAAAAACTTTCTGCCATCGAGACCAATCGGAATAGACTGGTCATCTCTTGGTGTTTCCGCAAATTTCAATCGTCCTTTTTCAATGGCCGATTTAACTATTTGACGAAACATATTGCAATCCTCAAAATTATGTTTGA
Organism: Secale cereale; assembly: GCA_902687465.1. Classification (NCBI taxonomy): domain Eukaryota; kingdom Viridiplantae; phylum Streptophyta; class Magnoliopsida; order Poales; family Poaceae; genus Secale; species Secale cereale. The sequence continues at coordinate 897,028,647 of LR738712.1, forward strand.
ACGAATGATGCAACCTACAATACATTCGTCCTTGAATTAATAGATTGACATGGTGATCAAGAATTCTTATGTAATTAGTTTTCAGCAACAAATCAAATATTTGATCACACATGCTTGAATTGAAGGTAAACTTTTTATTCTCTAGCCGATCTTGCTGTTTGAACGGCTTTGGAGATAAGCAAACGAATGGTTCAGATTTGTAGTTTCCCCATGCGGCTATGCATTGTTTTTTCCACTCTATCTCCGATGTCTTTGGATAAGATATTATATTAGCATCAGTTTTCTCAATAGAATTTAACCTTGGCTTTAAATTTCTGAAACGAAGATATTTAGAACATACATGTCTCAATTGAGACCAAGTGCAAGCCAAGTACGAAATAAGCAAAGCTACCCAACTAGATATGAACTTTACATAAAGCAACATGGAAAGCTTTGGTTGTAACAATAAGTCAATATCGGTCTTTATAAATGGCGTAATAGGTTGACCGATATGTTCCATAACAGGTTTATTGCTAACAAGTAAATTACCCTTCATCATTGGTCTTTCAAAATTACTTATGAGAATATTTCTTATAGATGCATCAATAATGAAGTCGCGACCAAATCTGAAAATAGGTAAATTACTCTCTATGCATACCTCTTCAAATATGTTGGGGGAACATGATGGTGGTGTCACTTGAAGAACATCTTGCTCCGTCTTTGGATGGCTCCCCAACACCTTTTCATCATCTTTTTCTTGATTTCGTGCATCATTGCTTTGAAGATCCATGTCAGCAGAACTTTGTTCGGCTACTTGTTCTTGTCCTTGAGACTTGTCAATTTCTATGGCACGGAACTCATAGGGCAGAAAGTAGGTTCCATTGACTTCGGAAAAATCAAGTATGACTGTTTTGCTATGCTTTCCATGCCCTTTCTCAATAATGCTTGCCTCTTTGGATTTGATGGACTCAGAATATATACTACTTGATTCGGCTCTTCTAATAACCGAATTTTCTTTGTTACCTGAATCAATAACTTTATCTTTTTGAATTTGCAAGGCTTCTCGCTCTCATCTAAGTTTAGCCCACATCTCAGCTTGGCGAGCTTTAAACTTTTTCATCTCAATTTCCATCCACTCGTCATGGGATTGCCCCCCAATACTTTGAGACTCTTTCGGCAATGAGGTGCCGAAACTTTTCGATTGTTTAGGTGGTACACTGGATGGTACGGCACTGGGCAACTGCTTCATTTGCACAACTCTAGCTTTTACAGCAGCAAAATCATGAGGCTTCCCGCCTTCTATTAGTTCTTGGCGAATAGAGTTGCACAAATCCCAAGAGGATGTAAGCTTGTTCTCAGTTAACCAGTCTGGATATGGTTGCCCCCCAATGCTTTTAGACTCTTTTGGCAATGAGATGTTGCCGAAATTCAGTAATTGTGTAGGGGGGACATGATATGCCACGGTAGTAGGTGAAGGCATTTGTGCTCCTGCAGAAGTTTCACTTATTCGGCCATGAGCATTAAGGTGCGGAGCCGAATTATGGACATCAACAGTTGCGTATGGTGCCAAAAAACTAGTAGCATGAGGTGTAGCATATGATGTTTGAGGGTAATTGGCCGAATAACTAGTAGTAGCATTGCCAATTCCCCTATCCACCAGCATGTTTGGATTACCATGTTGCAAATTAGTTGCCGATGAATAAAAAGATGAAACACTATGTTGCATGCCATTGAAAGATCCTACATGGGGTGTTTCAACTTGATTAACCGAACTCATCATGTTGTTCATCGGCATATGGATTTGTGGGGTTGCCGATGCATGGGAGTTGGGATACATATGTTGCATGTTGCTAAAATTATATGAAGTAGAATCATGGAGATTTTGTTGCATCGACCCTTGCACATAATTACATGATGAATTGATAAAGCTAGGGCTAGCCGATACATTATGCTCATTAGATGATCTAGCAACAACATATGCATTATTTGCATCTACATAAGTGAACTGTGTATTCATATTACCTTTGTAGATTGCAAACCCTAGATGACGATCTCTTCGTAGCAAGAACGGGCCGGAGACCGTTCAAAGCTTTGTCCCCGGCGGAGTCGCCAAAAAGTGTGTTCGCACACGAACACGTCACCGTGTACCCTCGACGCCGGGGGTGATGCACCGCAGCTCACGTCGAAGGAGACCCGCCGGAAGCGCGGTACGCAAGACAATCCGGCGGGCGCTTTTGTAGACCCGAAGCCCCGCTTGCCCGGGAGGGACCCCGTCAGGGCTCGCGGCGGCTATGGGCTGCCCTAGGTTGGCCTGACCGCCCCTAGGGCCTCGAGGTTCGCCGCCCTGCAACAAGAAGAACGAACGAAGAACGAGGAAGAAGAAGAACTAGGGTTAAGGAGAAAAGGTAAAAGATAAAAAGTGGTAGATAAATTGATCGATTGTGTGTTCTTCAATCGGCCGTCACCCCTTAGGTATATAAGAGGCGGCTGGACTTCCCGTGCAAGGAAAAGTCTTGGATTCACGTCCAAAACCCTAGCCAAATTCGGATAGGTTTTATCCGAACTTTCCAAAACTGTTCGGTTTAAACTGGCTGTACCTTGCGGGTAATTCTTGAGGTGGTAAACGACCTCGGATGGAAAAGAGCCCAAAAGCAATCTTGACCGTTTCGACGATACGAACAACTTTCATGTTGAACGTTTTTCGATTTGAAGCCATCTTCTAGGCCAAAACGGTCACGCAATACAGGCTGTTATTCGCGCTACCCATCAGACACGTGGCTGGTGGGGCGCGCCACTTATGGCTCTGTGATAGGGCTGTGTTCGGATGGCTGTAACTTTTGCATACGAACTCGGATAGGGACGTTTTTTATATCAAAATCGACCGTTTCGACGAGACGCACAACTTTCATGTTGAAACTTTTTCCATTTGAAGTCATCTTAATTGGGTTTCAAGCCATTCTTTAATCTGGTGTCATCATGAGCATCTCTGAACTTGTCATAACTTTTGCATCCGGACTCCGTTTTAGCCCACTTTCATATCCATCTTGATCTTCTCAAAGAAAGCCATCTCCAATCATAAGTTTGAAGTAATCTTGACATAGATTAAGGCAACTTTTACGATTGTACCACTTTTGAGTGTCAACAATAGTCATGTGTGTCGTTTAGTCCTTTAGGAAGGGCTTCAAGATTTCTACTCATTGGTTCTGCCCATCAGACCAATCAACCTCCATTACCCTGTGTATCTAGTTGTAAACGATTCCCCTACTATCTTCCATTTCTAGTAAAGCTAGAAAATGTCACACTCTATATTCTTCCACATATATTATCTTAATATCCTGTAACACCATCTAGATAGTTTATATAACAATCAATTAGCACAACAAATAGTTCACACCTACTGCAGTCCAAAAAATAAATTAAGAATACAGACACTGACATAGCTATTAATTGGACACGTCTACATAATGTTTAGCTCATCTCTGTCAAATTAGACATCATATAAACAAAATCAACTACTAACATAAGCACATCAACCGCTCACACTCTCTAGAAGGAATCACAACTACCCAGCAGTAGGACATGCCCTGCTCTACTTAACATGCCACACTCGAGCAAAAGATAATCATGCCCTTCTCTATTTCTGGCCGTAAGTCTCAAGGATCTCCAGAGTCCAAATTCCAGCTTTCTTGTGTACGCACAATGGACTCTGCATCTATCCAGCCGTAGTAGGAAGGGAATGATATGACAGGGAGGGTTCCTCCCCTAGCGACCTCCCGCCGCCGCCGGCCGTCCTAGCACCCCCGCGCGCCGCCGCCGGCCGCCAGTTGCTCGAGGCCGGCCCCGCCCCTCCCTCCTCCCTCCCGGATCAGCCCCTGCGCCGCCTCCCCGGGAGGTGGCCGGGGCGGCGCACGGCCTCCTCCTTCTAGGCGGCCCCCTCCCCCTCCCCCTTCGTCGGCGGTCGCCACCGGCGCTGTTCCGTGTGGTGTCGGCGGCGGCGGGACTTACAGTCCCCCCGAGCTCGTTTCTTCATCCCGGGGCAGGAGACGGCGGCGGTGCAACTCGATTTGGCGGCGGTCCGGCCCTGCGGCGGTGGCCGGCGGCGTGCGAGGTGGCGGCGCGGCTCCTTGGTGGTGGGATAGCTTGGTGGTGTGGGGTGGTCGGCGGCACGCCCCCGGCTCAGATCTGGGCCCTGCGGGACCCATCTGGGTCCTAGCGGGCCGACCTCTGACGCGGCTTCAATGTCTTATGCACGGTGGGGAGGAGGAGCAGCTTAGACCGGGGGCGGCGACGCCGACGGCGTGCCTGTTGCAGCGCGAAGGTGGGAGCTTCACGGGCCTATGAGTGCCCGGCCGGGCCTGGTATGCTCCTGCTATTCGGTCCGGTCGGCTACCTTCATTCACGCTGGAGGTTGAGCCCTCCCGCATGCCGACGGTGTTGCTGCCTCTAGTCCCGGCTCCTGCTCTTCGGTGTGCAGACCTCTCTTCGTGTCGCCCTGGTGGGATGGCGTGGAAGCCTCAAGACCATGTTGGTGCAGCATGTTGGTGGATTGGTGGCGGTCTACGGAGCACCCGAGGTGAAGGTTGGGATCGGGAGATATCCGAGTCAGCTTGACCGGCACCGACGCGGTGGCGCCTCAGGGTGCCACCGGACCTCCCTGGTGGGCGTCGGGGGCTACCCTTCCTCTCTCCTCGTCTCGTATCAGGGGAATCTCTTGGCAGCAGCGTCGTCACCGTCGCGTCCCTTCTTGGAGGTGTTGATTGGTACCGGCGCTTCGGAGTCTAGGAGCTAGGTTGGAGATTTCGAGAGGGCCCAGTGGTCACGAGGCTTCTTCATTTTGTCGAGCCGCCGTTGTCGGCATTTGTTTCTTTTGTCTTTCTCTTTCAGTTCTTTTGGGCTTGTCTGTGCTGCTTCCGCCCGAACACCTATCGTTGGTTTTATCGGTTGGTTGCTTTGTAATACAAAGCGGGGGAAACCCTTTTTCGGACTCTGCATCTATAGTTTTCAGCTTCACCGGGTTAACAAGATTCATGTTCAGAATCTATGTTCCAGCAATCACAAAAAAATTAGAACCTAAGTTCCAGCTTTCTTGTGTATGTACAAAGAGGGACATATTCTAATGCTCCATCGCCTTCTAGATTTATATACATTTAGAAGATACATAGTAGAGCCGGTTCATGCACGTCAAGTATTCTACTACCACTCCTAGTTCCATGATGGCCTACGTCTCTTGCAGAGAAGGTGAAGACTAGAGTCATAAAGTAGAAGTTCTATTGTAGTACCCTTCGTCCCAAAATTCTTGTCTTAAATTTGTCTAGATAGGGAAGTATATAACACTAAACTATGACTAGATACATCCGTATGTAGATAAATCGAAGACAAGAATTTTGGGACGAAGGGAGTATTTTTTTTTAAAGCGAGCCTCCTCTCCAATTTCCATTATTAGAAATCAATCAGTCTTACAGCCGAGCCAAACTAAACTACTGCCGATCTTACACTACATCAGCAAATTTTATCACGACGCGCACCGTCCAGGATAAAAGGAGAAACAAGCATGGCCCCAGCTTCTCCAGGCGCAGATTCCAGCATCCCCTCTACGAGCATAACATGGAATTTAAAAGAAAGTGCAACAAAAGAGAATCTACTGTCCTGCGAAGTCCCACAAGTCGGGCTCTGCAGGACAATCCAGACACACACGACATCCATAGGATAATTCAAAGTACCCCTAGAAAGCTCCAAAGAAGCAACACAGAGAGATAGGCCAGGCTATTTCGGGCAGAAGCTCAAGACCGTCATCAAAGATGATTTCCAGCATCACGTCACCGCAATCCTGTGAACCATCCTCCATGGGTTTATCTGCCGCCCTAAAAATCTCCCCAACAACCTATCCAACCTTTTTTACGGCCTTCGTCATTATTCTTCGCCTTCTTGGGTTTATCTGCAATACGAGCCAAACATGAATCATTTTTATCTTCACATTCACTGGTGTACATCTTTTTTTTTTGAAAAAGAGGATAACTCCCGGCCTCTGCATCAGCATGATGCATGCAGCCATATATTATCAATAGTGCAAAATCCAGCAGCCGAACACCATCGACCCGGAAATAAATCGAAAAACAAACCCAGAGACCGTATACCTCGCGACAGTACCTTCCCCGGATAGCCACTCACTGGTGTACATCTATCTGAAACTTTAGTCTTATTAAAGACAACTCTATTTCTAAGTTTCCATATGGTCCAAAATACAACAGTAATCCCCACAGCCACAAAGTATTTTTTTTCTCTTTATTAAATTGTATCATCCAGGACCCAAACAAATCACAAACATTACCAGGCACTCGTTTATGGTCTATAGTTTCATTCTGCATACAAAATGGGCAGGTTTTTACCCCCACCCAGCCTCTACGTAGTAAATTATCTCTAGTCAAGATACTGTTTCTCAGCACTAACCACATAAAGATTTTGACCCTAGAGGGGTATTTTTGTCTTCCACAAGAACTTATGAGGATATTTGACTCCAACCTCAATAAAAAATCTATAGTAAAATTTAACGGTGTAAATCGGTTCTTCATTTAGGCTCCAGTATATTTTGTCTTTGTCATTATTTAGTTTTACCCCTCTACAGCAGTGCTTAATATGATTCCATAACTCCACGGAATCCCAATATAGAGTTCTTGGAGAAGAACATTATCCAGCCCTTTTTCAAACACTCTTGACAGGTTTATTTCTATCAAAGAAAATATTTTAGAGTCTAGGGAAATCCTCTTTTAAGGACCTACTATTAATCCATCTATCTTCCCATAACCTCACATTTTCCTCATCCCCAATCTCAAAGGGCTCGCCTCTTGATAAGCATGCGCAGCGGTCTGTTCGCACGCCTCCCGTACTCAAATAGATACCCCGCACGGTGCCTCATTGCCAATAAAAATGGGGACGCGCGCACGTGCAATTTATTCAAGCTGAATTTCATTTCATATAGAACCCTGCAATTCTTTATTCTTTTTGAATGGGGAATTAGCTCCGAACTTCTATAGAAAACAATATATAAATAAATATTTTCTTGAGGGATCAATCAATAAATAAATAGTTGAACTTGCACCGAAACCAGGTTTGCATTTTGTTAGGCTAACACACACTTACTCTTTATTGCTCAATAATGTTTAGAGGAATACGCCAGAAATCACGGCGCGCAGACAAATGATAAACGCATGTTTAGCGAGGCTATGTGCCTGCAGAATCTTGTTGTCTCGACTCCGCTAGTAGATAGGTAGGGTTTTAGTCCTCGCAGGGGCGGCATCTCGACAGATGGCAGCGCTCCTTCTTTGAGTCAGTCTTCCGGGCTCTGATGCTCCTCAAATATGTCCATTTGGGACGAATAAGCCGGAGCTCTGGTGTAGATTCCTGTCAGCTCCTTGGGGTTGCGAGGTTAGGGTTTCTCGACGTGCGTATGCAATGTCGATATTTCGTGTCAGGTCCGCGAGATGGATTTAAGGATTCAACGGTGGTGACTATGGCTTTATGGCGCTGGTCCTCAGGGGCACGTGCACAATGACTTTTCGGCTGTCATCGACAAGGTCGGACTGACTCTAGTATGCGAGCAGCGACAGCGGCGCTTCGGCTGCTCGTTCTTGCGGCCGCAATGGTCGTTCGGCGGTCCATATACCTCGATGTAATTTTTCTTATGTTTGGGGTGCTTTGTACTTTCGGTGAATATTTATAATAGATTTGATCTTAAAAAAATGGATTAACCGGGTTTGCATCTGGTCCGATTATTCATAGTTTCATACGATGGGCCAATACTTGTACTACGATGGGCCAATCCTAAAAGAACACTAATCCTCAAAAGAAAATTAAAAAAAATACTTGTACTACGAATACGGATAAGCCAATGGACAATAGTCGGAGTCGTATGCAATACGGAACGTGCATGAACCGGAAACGTGTGTGTGCATCACGGCAGTCGTTGATATACGAGGCAAGTTATATCATGCCCCGGACAGTGCTCGCCTCCAACAGTCCAAGATCCACCCATCAACCATGGCAGGCGGCCGCGGCGGCAGGGCAGAGACGCAAGCAAGAGGCCGGCGGCAACAACACCAAAAGCTGCCGTTGGACGTGCTGGTGGACATCGCCGCGCGCACTGATCCGGCCACCCTCGTGCGCTTTGCCGCGACGTGCCTCGACATGCGCGACCGCCTCAAGGACGACCCAGGCCTCCGCGGCCGCCTCCGCCTCCGGCATGGCCACTGCTTCGTGCCGCCCCTCCTGCGCGGCCACCTGGTCTATGGGTACGAACAGCAGCGAAGCGACGAGCAGGAGCTGTTCGTGGTGGACACCATCGCGGTGGACGCCACCAAGCTGCGTAGGCACATGGCTGGCTTCGGTTCCCCCCTCGTGTCGCGCGATGGCCTCGTCCTCATTCGCGTGGCGGGCCAACAGCTCCGTGTGTGCGACCCGGCTACCGGCAGCAGCCACACCCTACCATCCGTACCGGCGTTCCCTGTGGATGTTGCGAATATACAACCAGATCCTCGTGCAATGAGTTATGTCTTGCGCGTCGGTGGAGATGATGATGAGGGTGCGAGCCCCGTTGGCCTGCATTTCCATGTGGTCATGGTCTACCTAGAACTGTCAAAAAATCACCACCACCTGCAACTCCAAACATTCTCGTCGGAGCAAGGCGCATGGGGCCGATGTATTAAGATCCGGGCTCCTAACATGCATGGTAGCCACCTGAGACGAGGACTGGGCAAGGCCTTGGTTATCGGTGGTGCTGTGCATTGGTTGTGTGTGGTTGACACTGGGGCATACATCATCAAACTCAACGCCAAAGCGACACATGTGACGGTAACTAAGCTCCCGAAGAGCTTCCCCCATGACGGTGAGCACCGCCAGCTCCTTGCGACACTGACGGCGGGAGGGAGCCCGGTCGTGCTCGTCACGGATCGCGACAAGATATTGGCTTGGGTGCCGTCGAAGCAAACGGCCAAGTGGCAACAACGACCACGTGTGGTGATCGAGATAACGGAGGCTATCTTGCGGTTCCTTGACAGGACGGGCGGAAGTTGCAAACGACCGACCAGGCTAGTCCAGCTCGACATAGTGTGGTTTGCCGAGAGAAGTGGCACTGTGCTCATCAATACATGTTGCGGTTTCTTCTGGGTCAACCTGCGATCCATGGAGATTGTGAGGCGGGTCTCGAATCATGGGGTTACCTACATGTCCGAGAATATCCCCTATGAGATGAATTTGACGGATTGGGTTCCTACATTCAGTAGCACTTTATGATAAATTCGTTTTGGTTCTTGCTCCAGTCTCAACTTCATTGACAACTACTCCCTCCGTCCCAAAATAAATGTCTCAAGATTAGTATAATTTTGTACTAAAATTAGTACAAAGTTGAGATACTTATTTTGGGACGAAGGAAGTATATAGGAGTGGGTGCCCATATAGGAGTAGAGATTTTTGAGCGGTACATGATAATACACATTATGACGTGTAGTATTAACTTTATCCGACGATCAACGTGAGTCCATCTGATTTTCTATCAGGTACAGAGTTGTCCTTTCCCAGGTTTAACACTAAGGATTTTATTATCTAATTAACGAAAATATGTTTCATCTAGTTAATCACAGCTTGATGACCCTACAGGGTGCAGGATGTTAGCAATAATCATCGGACGCAGCCTGTAGTCGTCACCCACTGGATTTCAGCTTTCCCGACCGTGCATGTAGGCTACCGCCTTCAAGAGCTCCGCCATCCTGAAGCCTCTTGCTATCCTCCCGACGCACCGCCATCTTGATGCCGCGACAGCTACTGCTGCCGCCGCCCGGCGGCAGGAACTAGGAACTGTAGCGCCGGCGGCACGTAGTAACTTAATTAGCTATCGTTTTTGGAAAAGAAGGTACATGACAATGATGTCAAGGCGAGAGTTCAATGGATTGCTAGCCATATCATGGCGTCGCATTCCAGTATCTGCGAGTCATGCCTGGGACGGGCTGAACATGGTCCTCGTCATAGCCTCATAGGCATGGAGTTTTCAGCTGATAGCACTATCGCGTGGCTCTTTCTGCAGTGCTAGTAAAGCTCTTTCACTTCACAAAGTTCCTTTACCTTAGTCGAGGTCAGGGAAGGGGCATGTTGCCAGAGCAATGACTCGCCCTGAGTCTCCGTTAGTTACCAGCTCCAGACCCCGAATGTAAGTAGGGAACAACAAATGCAATCTCGTAGCCGATGACGGCCGGCTAGTCACAGACGGGGGCACCAGCATAGGGCAGAATGGATGGGGGCGACCGAGATGACGAAGGGAAATGTACAAGTGCAGGATAATAAGTAAATTAATATGTGAAATTGTAGCTCTACGTCATTTGTTTTTCAGGGAACCTGCCTAGGGATGGATAAATGTGAACCACCCAAAGAGCCACTGATTACTTAAATATACTACCTGAAATCTGGTGTTGTATTATCCCATCTCAGCTGCCGAACGAGCAGAAATAAACAACGATCCAAATTAAGTTAATGTACTGTATCATACAAATGTTTCCTGAACTTGTGTTGGCAAGCATCATACAACATGTGCGTCCTGAACTTGTTCTTACTTTTATACAGTGTCGTAATGCCACAGAAGCACAATATAAAATGAGTGATGTTTCTGGCATTGACCTCTTATTGTACTCAACTATGAATGCAAAACTACAAAGACCTACGGAAGTATAAAGTACTTCTAGATACATCCCTTTTTGTTCATTTTGATAACAAGTATTTCAAACTACAAAGACCTACGGAAGTATAAAGTACTCAACTATGAATGCAAAACTACAAAGACCTACGGAAGTATAAGGTACAAGTATCTTATAGAAGAGCTGAAAGATGCCTAGCTATTTTATCATGTTGCCCGCTTGTCCTTAAATGTTACCACAAACCCATCAAGCCTGCAACTTTAGCTTCCAACTAAACAGTGTTGTTTCGCTTGATGTTGTAGCATACCTTGTCAATTGTAGTATTCTACCAAGTAGTTATGCCTATATTGTGCTTCTGTGGCATTTTTGCTATGACGATTGGTTTGATGTACCGTAGTATAGGCTATAAAACTGAAAAAAATGCCCTATCAGGTATTGCTGGAACAAATGTATTTTTTGACTAACATGCATTTTGTTGTCAGCTTTAGTGGATAAAGAGCTGATTATATTCTGAATTAATGAACAAAGTGAATGCTTGATGAAGGAAACTGCAATTAGATTTTACAAGAATTAAAGATACATGCATTAGCAGGTACAAAAATGAGAATAGTAAGCAGAATTCAGTTAGATACTGCCAGCTTGATTTTTTAAGCTAACCGTAGTAAATAAGAGCATAAAAATGATGTTTTTAAGATGGAAGGTAAGCACTTAAAAAAGGTGTTTCATCAGGACATGGTGATGTGCATCAATCATGATCTTCACCATTTGCTGCTTCAATATTTGTTGGAGCAGCTCTCCATCGACACCCGCCGAACCAGCCCTTCGGCGATGCCAACGCCGGACAGAAGGAGACAAACTTGACACGAACTCAAGCACACGAGTATTTTAGGCGACACATGCCTCTTCTGTATTCACGACACACGAGAACACATATACATGGTGACTCACACCTAGAACAGCGCCTAACACTGCTCCTCTACATACACGAGCACGCACCCAGGAACTACATCTTGCCTCTCCTTCTCGCCACTGCTCACATCAAGTAGACATGGCTATATAGCTCAGCTTGCATTCACGCGGGGCAACTACTGCCCGAGTCTCAGGCCACACGCACTCCACAATCCGTATGACGCGGCCCTTTGGCCCAACGCCCAAGCATGAACATAACTACCTCCAGATTAGTGGCTAACAAAAACTAACCATGGATATAATGCACACGCACAAACGTGACCAACTAACCATGCATCCAACTAACACAAAATAAACACGATCAAGATTAGTGGCTAACCAAAACTACAGCATCATCGTTGGGCAGCTGATATTTATCTTTCTCTTGGTGGAATATGTTTCTTCATGCCCTTTTTGGAAAATTAATTAATATAGCTCGAATGGTGATTGAACTGAATAAAGTAGTTATTAATTTTTTTTCTTTGACAACTAAATGAGAATAATTATTGTTTTGTCCCTCAAGTTAATTTCCATTATTAGATGACCATGGATTTCCACTGTTTGATCAGGATGGATTTCCATATGCAGTTTATGTAGAGCAAAGCATGCCGTTGCTAGTGCTCCCTGCTCATTTAACTGATTTATATAATCAGTACTTGTTGCTAGTGCCCTCTGCTTATTCACCAAATTCTAGTAACCTTTACTGAAGAGAGCATGTAGAAGCTAAAATCAACTTCCTATGCAACCGGCTGCATCAAACAAAAATGAGAAGAAAACCTATATATGTAACCCAGGACATGTTTGTCATCTTTGCAGTTTCATTGCATTGTCAGCATCTTCATCTAGCAATTTGGCTTTTGAGTGCCGCGGGATATATTTGACTTTTGTTGTACAGTTAGTTCCCTTTTCAGTGGTTTTGATTTCTTGATACATAATTACAGCATCCAGATTCTTTTTGCTAGCTAGTGTTCTATGCTTGTTCACCAAATTCAAGTAACCCAGCACAGGTTTCGCTTAGAACAGAAACGCCAGATGAAGAGGTAGGTCTTGGATAGAAGAAGAGTGAGCCGAAATGCATTTCATTGGTAGCAGCTGGATGTACTGTAGCACAAAACATATCTTTGTTAACATAACGAGGATTACTAATTATTTCGGGTGGCATTAGTGGCGGAACCTAGTTAACTGGCGAGTTTGACAGATCTGATTTGCATATATACGTCAGGTTTTCAAAAAAATATAAAGGGGGCGTGCAGGAGCGTTCATGTCCAAAGTCCAAGCATTTTGTGCTCACATGAACGACACCTAGCTAACTATCATTTGACACAACATCGTTGGATACCTCACCCTAGAGGCCACAAGGCAGATTTTATGAAGAACATGCTTTTAGAGCTTCGACTGGTTGACAGTGACATCGCCTGCCACCATATACTGTGCATTTGTCATACTCATTTATATTATCTAACTTCGTTTGTCCTGAGCATGTTTTCCAGGTAACTGAGCCCTCATTCAAGCATGGCCCATTATTGGTATTGGTGTTTTGAAAGAACGGTAGACCATATATAAGAGGACTGCATGGCTACATACATCTTGGACTATTTGAGCATCATTGAGACATTGATCTTCCTCGCCAAGTCCCTCACTTCTTTGTGTTAAAACTCACAAAGTACCTAGTTATAGCTACAGCTCAAACTATAGGATGGACTCGATTAATGATATGTTTTTTTTTCTCCTTATTTATATGGGCATGGGAGGCACAGGGAAAGAATGAGTCATTTGCTGTGTTTAATTTTGCACTGCCAGTGAGCCAAAGTCTACCGTTGTCTTTAGAATAACTCTTGTGCAAACATGTTGCCGTTTTAGGTTGACTCTGGTTCAGTCGTGCATGTACACACACACCTCATGCATGCAGATAACTCACTAACCAGGCAAGTCAGGCAAGGATAGGTAGCTAGCGAAGCATGCACTCAATACACTATCTTATGCATGCAGAGATGAAGCTTGAGCGTACACAATCCACACCACGGCGATATGCAGTAGAGTTTGACAAAATCTGAGAAACACATAGAGATTTATTGTGCAACACCTTGCAAGATAGTGCTGTCCTGCGGTTTCTGAAGGTGCAGCCTCTTTGGTCATATTGTTCAGTCGTGCGTGAATCGTTACCACTAATCAATAGAGCAAATGTGTGTGTTAATCATTCACAGATCTTTTATTTCAAGCTATCCAGTTTCGGCCTGGCCCGTTAGTTTTAAGCACTCTATGTGGAATAATGGAATGCAGCATAACCAATTTAGTCAGCATAAACGAGACTACAACAACAACCAGCTGGAAGGCCGCATGCTGTACGTGCTAGCACTTGGAATATGCGAAATGAACGAGCACAACAAACTACTGCCTTCATCGCCAAGTATGTTTTATATACAAAAAAGTCGAATTTTCTAAGTTTGACTATGCTATGTATTATATACAAAAAACTATGGACGCTGAACTGATGGGGCTGGCCAACGAGGGTGTCCAGCTGAGGGTGTTGGGGTTTAACACTAACTCTCTCTCTCTGTCTCTCGTAGCTCTCTCACTCACTGTACTCACGCCCGAACAGAGAACGCAGGAAGAAGAACGAGATGAATACGGCGGTTTCCTGGCGATGAACTCCCGCAGGTCGTATAATGTATTTTTTTCTGAGCTCAAACTCCGGCTTACAAGAGTACGAAGCGAGGGAAGCTTTATACGTGGCCGCATTCACGTAGCCGCGCCCCACTCCAGCCCTCACGCCAACAATCCGCACACCTCGCGCATGATGCGGGTTTCCCTAACAGATCACTACATGCATCCACGTCCAGAGGGGAGCGCGTCGTGGGCGGGACCGTTGTCTTCTATGTCGGAGAGGAGAGCCTTTACATCCTTGTCCTTCTTTGGCTTCCGGTAGTTGCGAGAGAAGTTCCCATGCACGCCACAGTTATACCACCTGTTGCGCCACCTTCCACCTTCCGAAGCCATGCTGCTGCCGCCGCGATCGTGGTGGTCGAGGCCGCTGCTGTGCTGACGTAGCCGTTGTTGGAGAACTCGCCCACAGGATCGATAACATTAAAGTAGATGAAGAACACGCACACGAAAACTGATTGCCGAGGGTACGTCTCGTAGCCTTAAATTTCCCTTTTTTTTCTCTGCGATGATATTACAAAAACCACGCAGGGCTGTATATTTATATAACATGCATGCTCAACCGACCTAGACGTACTTGCTTTGAGTCCAAACCAGACTCAGCCAGCCAAACTAACAAACGACTTGGACACGTACTGACCTATTCCTAGTTTCCTATAAGAACTAGTACGCACATGACCAGGGACTCGTACTTGCTAGTAAGTATAGCACTAGGACACCTCCAATAGCTATACTCCTAATTAACTAGCATACTAGTACATGAACTCACGTACTACGTGCCATCTTCCAACTTGACTCAAGATTATTGCTAACATTCCCTCCCTAATCTTGTCACAATTTCTTCTGTGCTTCTTCGGTCTTGGCTTGTTGACGATTCATCGTCCTTTGTTAACTTATCCGTTCGCACCACGACAAGTCAAATTGATAGGTTTCATTGATCGCAACAATCTCTCCCCAATTTTGACATGAAGAATTTACAGACCAACCCAAATATCGCTTGGACTACCCAGCCTCACTAGTACCCGTGGAATACACCACCCGGTGGACTACACGATCCACCCTAGCGACATACATGCCGGCTCCTTGTGGATCACACCACCCTGTGCAATATATATACCATGCACTCCAGCCTCATGTAGAGACATGGCCTCATTGAAGAGACTCACCTTCACTGGTTTATCGCCCCCACATAATCGAATTTGATCCTCCCGTCGAGACACACAGACGACCTGGATGCGCTTCATCTTCAACGCCTCCTCACAGAGACGAGCACTTGGACATGACGACGACGACGACGACGACGACCAAACGTGCAAACTAGCACACACTTGACTCCTCTATCTTCCCCGGAACACAATCTTGATGAGCTCCAGCACTGCACCTCGGCACCACCGCATCCATCTACAATTATCTTCCGCCGCCTTGCTGACGACGGCCCGCCATCTCCCTCCTTGTCGCTCCACTGTACGACGATCGCCAGATCGCCAGATCCTCCTCGTCGCTGCATCTCCCAGTGACTTCACTACCCGCCCCGAGGTGCTAGCAGGTCGCCACCCCGGGGCAAGCGCAGCTTCTAATCTGAACCTTCCTCTAGAAACCAATTGTTGGAACTCGCCCACAGGATCGATCACATCAAAGTAGACGAAGAACACACGTATGAAAACTCATAGCCAAGGGTACGTCTCGTACCCTTAAATTTCCCTTTTTTCTCTGCAATGATATTTCAAAAACCATGCAGGGCTGTATATTTATATACATGCATGCAAAACCGACCTAGACGTACTTGCTTTGAGTCCAAACCGGACTCAGCCAGCCAAACTAACAAACGACTTGGACACGTACTAACCTATTCCTAGTTTCCTATAAGAACTAGTACGCACATGACCAGGGACGCCTACATGCTAGTACGTATAGCACTAGGACACGTCCAATAGCTATACTCCTAATTAACTAGCATACTAGTACAAGAACTCACGTACTACGTGCCTTCTTCTAACTTTTTTTTTTTGGGCTCTGCCATCTTCTAACTTGACTCAAGATTATTCCAACGGAGATGGGCCGGAGAAGAATAAGATGAACACGGTGGTTTCCTGGCGATGAACGCCCCTGATCGTACAACGTTTTTTTTTTTCAAAGATCAAACTACAGCTTACAAGAGTACACAGGGGAGCTTTATACACGGGCACACTCAAGCTGCCGCCCACACGCCCACCACGTGCTCCATTGCGACCACGATCCGCACACCTCACGCACGACGCGGGTTTCCCAAACAGATCTCAACATGCTTGCATGTCCAGAGAGCGGCTCCGCTGAACGGTCACGCGGCTCACCCAGCGCGACTCGGACGTGGCCACATGATACGTCTTTGTTGTATCTATAATTTTTTATTGTTCCATACCAATATTATACAACTTTCATATACTTTTGGCAACTTTTTATACTATTTTTGGGACTAACATATTAATCCAGTGCTCAGTGCCAGTTTCTGTTTGTTGCATGTTATTTGTTTCGCAGAATATGCATATCAAACGGAGTCCAAACGGCATAAAAACGGACGGGGACTTTTTTTGGAATATATGTGAATTTTGGGTGGGATCAACGTGAGACGATGCCCGAGTGGCCCGTGAGGGTGAGGGGCGCGCCCTGGGCCCTCGTGGCTACTCCGTAAGGCTGTTGGTGCCCTTCTGTCGTCGCAAGACAGCTAATATCCGTATAGAAATGGTGTCAAAAATTCAGCCCAATCGGAGTTACGGATCTCCGGGAATTTAAGAAACGGTGAAAGGCCAGAATCAGGGGACGCGGAAACAGAGGGAGACAGAGAGACAGATCCAATCTCGGAGGGGCTCTGGCCCCTCCGCCTCCATGGAGGCCATGGACCAGAGGGGAAACCCTTCTCCCATCTAGGGAGAAGGTCAAGGAAGAAGAAAGAGGAGGGGGCTCTCTCCCCCGTCTCCCGGTGGCGCCAGAATGCCGGCGGGGCCATCATTGTGTGACGGCGATCTACACCAACACCTTCGTCATCTTCACCAACATCTCCATCACCTTCCCCCATCTATCTACAGCGGTCCACTCTCCCGCAACCCACTGTACCCTCTACTTGAACATGGTGCTTTATGCTTCATATTATTATCCAAATATGTCGTGACATCCTATGATGTCTGAGTAGATTTTCGTTGTCCTATCGGTAATTGGTGAATTGCTATGATTGGTTTAAATTGCTTGTGGTTATGTTGCTATCCTTTGGTGCCCAACATATGAGCACGCGCGTGGATCAGACCATAGGGTTAGTTGTATGTTGATAGGACTTCGTATTGGAGGGCAAGAGTGACAGAAGTTTCAACCTAGAAATTGATGCATACGGGATTGAAGGGGGACCAATATATCTTAATGCTATGGTTGGGTTTTACCTTAATGAACGTTAGTAGTTGCGGATGATTGCTAATAGTTCCAATAATAAGAGCATAGAATTCCAAGTCAGGGATGACATGCTAGGAGTGGCCTCTCCCACATAAAACTTGCTATCGGTCTAGTAAGGTAGTCAAATGCTTAGGGACAATTTCGCAACTCCTACCACCACTTTTCCACACTCGCTATACTAACTTTATTGCTTCTTTACCTAAACAGCCCCTAGTTTTTATTTATGTGCTCTTTATATTCTTGTAAACCTATCCTGCTACACCTACAAAGTACTTCTAGTTTTATACTTGTTCTAGGTAAAGCGAACGTCAATCTTGCGTAGAGTTGTGTCGGTGGTCGATAGAACATGAGAGAATATTTGTTCTTACTTTAGCTCCTCGTTTGGTTCGACACTCTTACTTATCGAAAGAGGCTACAACTGATCCCCTACACTTGTGGGTTATCAAGACCTTTTTCTGGCGCCGTTGCCGGGGAGCAATAGCGTGGGGTGAATATTCTCATGTGTGCTTGTTTGTTTTATCACTAAGTAGATTTTATTTTCTGTTCTAAGTTGTTCTCTATCTTTAGTTATGGATATGGAACACAAAATACCAAAAAAAATAGGTGTACTTGCTACTCATGGAGATGGGGAACCTCCTAAAACCCTCGATGCTCGGTATGTGAAAGATATTATGTACTACTTTGATAATCCTGAGAAAAACCCCATTCAACTATATAATGGGAGTAACGTTGGATCAATGTGAATACTTTAGGGATTATCGCTTGACACAAAAAGGGAAACTATTATGGGATCAAAATTATATGTTTGTATTGGTATGCTAGGCAACTATGCTTGAGATATGATTATACTTGTTGCTCTAGGATGAACGCTCCACACCTTCCCTTTTCATGCAAATTTAATGATGATGAAACCTTAGCTTCTTACGCTAATGGTATATATGATTATTATGATGTGGAACAAATAGAAGAATGTGTTGCTTTTATGGGTGCTTATGAAATTGAATCTTTGTTTAAAAGGTATGAAGCATTTGATGATGATGTTTATAGGCCTGAAATTTTTGCTATATTGAAATATTACTATGCGAATTATGAATACAATGCCAATATTGATGCGTTTATTGAGAATGTCTCCGCTATCCAAGAAGAGACTAATATTTTACAGGAGTCTATGGAAGAAGAAATTAATGACATTTTGAGCTCATTGGATGAAAAAGATAAGGAGGAGAGCGAAGAACAAAAGGAGGAAGAGCGGATCGATCACCCGTGCCCACCTTCTAATGAGAGTAACTCTTTATCTCATACATTGTTTAATTTCCCTTCGTGCTTACCGAAGGATGAATGCTATGATTATTGCTATGATCTCGTTGATTCTTTTGAAATATCCCTTTTTGATGATGCTTGCTATGCTTGTGGCCAAGATGCCAATAAGAATTATGCCTATGGAGATGAACTTGTTGTAGTTCCTTATGTTAAACATGAGATAGTTGCTATTGCACCCACACATGATAGTCCTATTATCTTTTTGAATTCTCCAAACTACACTATATCGGAGAAGTTTGCACTTATTAAGGATTATATTGATGGGTTGCCTTTTTCCGTTGCACATGATGTTTGTGATGAATATAATATGTGTGTGCTTGATGCTCCTACTCGCAATTATTATGAGAGAGGAACTACATCTCCGCCTCTCTATGTTTCCAACACGATAAAATTGCAAGAAACTGCTTATACTATGCATTGGCCTTTACTTGATGTGCATGAATTGTTCTTCTATGACATGCCTATGCATAGGAAGAGAGTTAGACTTCGTTTTTGCACGACACATATCACTTTGTGCTCACTACTAAATGCCAAATCATTGCTAATTAAAAATTGGCTTTGATATACCTTGGGATCCGGGTGGATCCATTGCTTGAGCACTATATGCCTAGCTTAATAGCTTTAAAGAAAGCGCTGCCAGGGAGACAACCCGGAAGTTTTAGAGAGTCATTTATTTCTGTTGTGTGCTTTTATAAAGTTAAAAACAAATAAAATAAAGAGGGGAACCTAAAACTTTTTCAAAAAGAAAAGTGAAAGTAAGAAGGACGAGCACCATTGAAATAGGGGAGCTCCTTGTACTTTGTTCATGCCCATGGAAACTTTGCAAATCTTGAATTACATAAACTTTTCAACAAAAATAATTACCCCCTTGTACATTTCCATTGTATTATTAAAATAATGTGCCAAGAGTTTCCTTTAGGATGATTAAACTGCTTGTTGGTTTTTGCGGTGCAAAAATAGAAACTTTGGCTGTAGTGCGCGATTTTACATTTTTTACTGGAACGTCGAAAGGATCTGAAACTTTTTGCAAAGTCTTGCTATACAAATTGTTGATTTTTCCTAGAGTTACAGAAGTATGGTTAATGTTCAGATTACTACAGACTGTCATGTTTTCACAGATTGCTGTTATAGTTTCATTATTTGCATATGTTTGAATTCTTGTTGAAGCCTCCTTGACTTGGGGCCATAGTATTGTTATAGCATACATTGGGTAATGCTTGTTCATAATTATACAATAATGTTAGAGCAGTACATGATGGGATTTCATTGATCATATGCACTAACCTCGCCACTAAAAGTTCGGTTAAGTTTTTTGTGGATAAAGTGTTCGAAGATCGAGGAGGTGTCGATGTGAGAAGGAGGAGAGGCAAGAGCTCAAGCTTGAGGATGCCCAAGGCAGCCAATGTAAATATTCAAGGAGACTCAAGCGTCTACGGTTGGGGATGCCCCGGAAGGCATCCCACCTTTCTTCAACAAGTATCGGTATGTTTTCGAATTCGTTTCGTTCACATGTTATGCGTAAACTCTTGGAGCATCATGTGCTTTTCATTCTTCCTTTTAATAAATGCACCATGCTGGTATGAGATAGTCATTGGTTGATTTATAGAATGCTCTTTGCACTTCATTTATATCTTTTGAGTATGGCTTTATAGAATGCTTCATGTGCTTCACTTATAACATTTGAAGTTTGGATTGCCTGTTTCTCCTCACTTAGAAAACTGCCATTTGTAGAATGCTCTTTTGCTTCACTTATATTTGTTAGAGCATGGGCATATCTTTTGTAGAAAGTATTAAAACTCTCTTGCTTCACTTATATCTATTTAGAGAGTTGATAGGAATTGGTCATTCACATGGTTAGTTACAAAATCCTACATAAAACTTGTAGATCGCTGAATATGATATGTTTGATTCCTTGCAATAGTTTTGCGATATAGAGATGCTAATTTGTGGGAGGTACTAGTGAATGATTGTGGTTTAGTAAAAATATTGGTGTTAAGGTTTGTGATTCCCGAAGCATGCACGTATGGTCTCCTAACTATGTAACCAAATTGGCGCGCATTGTATTGTGATTGTTTATCTTTGCGTGAAGGTCGGGGGCGCGCGATGGTTAACACCTACCAATCTCCCCCTAGGAGCATGCGTCGTAGTATTTTGCTTCGAGGGCTAATAGATTTTTTGCAATAATTATGTAAGTGCTTTATCACTAACATTGAGTCCATGGATTATACGCACTCTCACCCTTCCACCTTGCTAGCCACTCTAGTACCGCGCAACTTTCGCCAGTGCATCAAACCACCTTATATCCTTCCTCAAAACAGCCACCATACCTACCTATTATGTCATTTCCATAGCCATTCCGAGATATATTGCCATGTAACTCCACCGTTCCATTTATTACGACACACACCATCATTGTCATATTGCCTTGCATGATCGTAAGATAGCTAGCATGATGTTTCCATGGCTTGTCCGTTTTTTGATGTCATTGCTACGCTAGATCATTGCACATCCCGGTACACCGCCAGAGACATTCATATAGAGTCATATTTTTGTTCTATTATCTAGTTGTAATATCGAGTTGTAAGTAAATAAAAGTTTGATGATCATCATTATTAGAACATTGTCCCGTGTGAGGTTATAAAAATAAAAGAGGCCAATGAAGCCCAAATAAAAAAGAGAGGCCAGAGAAGCCCACCAAGAAAAGAGAGGCCAAAGAGCCCAAAAAAGGAAAAAAAAAAGAGAAAACAAAAAAATGAGAGAAAAAAAGAGAAGGGACAATGTTACTATCTTTTTTCCACACTTGTGCTTCATCATAGCACCATGTTCTTCATGATAGAGAGTCTCCTATGTTGTCACTTCCATATACTAGTGGGAATTTTCATTATAGAACTTGACTTGTATATTCCAACGACGGGCTTCCACAAATGCCCTAGATCTTCATGAGCCAGCAAGTTGATGCACACCCACTAGTTTTCTTTTGAGCTTTCATACACTTATAGCTCTAGTGCATCTGTTACATGACAATCCCTACTCACTCACATTGATATAAATTGATGGACATCTCCATAGTCCGTTTATTTGCCTATTCGATGTGAGACTTCCTCCCTACTTTTGTCTATCACCACCTTATATTCCACCCATAGTGCTATGTCCATGGCTCATGCTCATGTATTGCGTGAAGAGTTGAAAAGGTTCAAAAAAGTAAAGTATGAAAACAATTGCTTGGCTGACACCGGGATGTGCATGAGGGGTACCTTCTGTTGAGAAAAGGGAGCATAAAAGACTATATGATTTTGTAGGGATAACGTTCTTTAGCATTGATATTTTGAAAGACTTGATTGTTTGTTGGGATGCCCGAGTATTAAATTCTTTTATGTAAAATGATAGAGTATTGCTTTGAATCACTCGTGTCTTAATATTCATGCCATGATTAGATTACATGATAAAGATTATGCTAGGTAGCATTCCACATAAAAAATTATATTTTTTATCATTTACCTACTCGACGAAGAGCAGGAGTTAAGCTTGGGGATGCTGATACGTCTCCGTCGTATCTATAATTTTTGATTGTTCCATGCTAATATTATACAACTTTCATATACTTTTGGCAACTTTTTATACTATTTTTGGGACTAACATATTGATCCAGTGCCCCGTGCCAGTTCCTGTTTGTTGCATGTTTTTTGTTTCCCAGAATATCCATATTAAATGGAGTCCAAACGGGATAAAAACGGATGGAGATTTGTCTTGGAATATATGTGAATTTTGGGAAGTGAAATCAACATGAGATGATGCCCGAGTGGCCCACGAGGGTGAGGGGCGTGCCCCAGGGGGTCAGGCGCGCCCAGGGCCCTCGTGGCCACTCCGTAAGGCAGTTGGTGCCCTTCTTTCGCCGCAAGAAAGCTAATATCCGGAAAAAAATCATATTAAAAATTCAGCCCAATCAGAGTTATGGATCTCTGGGAATTTTAGAAACGGTGAAAGGCCAGAATCAGGGAACGAAGAAACAGTGAGAGACAGAGAGACAGAAGGTCACGGAAGAAGAAGAATAAGGGGGGCTGGCGCCGAAACACCGTCGGGGCCATCATCGTGTGACGGCGATCTACACCAACACCTCTGTCATCTTCACCAACATCTCCATCACCTTCCCCCATCTATCTACAACGGTCCACTCTCCCGCAACCCACTGTACCCTCTACTTGAACATGGTGCTTTATGATTCATATTATTATCCAATGATGTGTTGCCATCCTATGATGTCGGAGTAGATTTTCGTTGTCCTATCGGTAATTGGTGAATTGCTATGATTGGTTTAAATTGCTCGTGGTTATGTTGATGTCCTTTGGTGCCCATCATATGAGTGCGAGCGTGGATCACACCATAGGGTTAGTTGTATGTTGATAGGACTACGTATAGGAGGGCAAGAGTGACAGAAGCTTCAACCTAGCGTAGAAATTGATGCATACGGAATTGAAGGGGGACCAATATATCTTAATGCTATGGTTTGGTTTTACCTTAATGAACGTTAGTAGTTGCGGATGCTTGCTAATAGTTCCAATCATAGGTGCATAGAATTCCAAGTCAGGGATGACATGCTAGCAGTGGCCTCTCCCACATAAAACTTGCTATCGGTCTAATAACGTAGTCAATTGCTTAGGGACACTTTCACAACTCCTACCACCACTTTTCCACACTCGCTATACTAACTTTATTGCTTCTTTATCTAAACAGCCCCTAGTTTTATTTACGTGCTCTTTATATTCTTGCAAACCTATCATGTTACACCTAAAAAGTACTTCCAGTTTTATACTTGTTCTAGGTATAGCGAATGTCGAGCGTGCGTAGAGCTATATCTGTGGTCGATAGAACTTGAGGGAATATTTGTTCTACCTTTAGCTCCTCGTTGGGTTTGACACTCTTACTTATCGAAAGAGGCTACAACTGATCCCCTACACTTGTGGGTTATCACCACACACCATCGTCCGATCTCGACCTAGACACACGACAAACACTGCATATACACTACCCATACACTACCAAGACAATGCCCAGACACTAGCATGGTTTATTGGTAACAGAGAGGAGGGCAAGGAGGATAGAAGATGGTTACTCCTGCTGAGGAGGTTCCCTGCCGGCAATGGTAAGTTCCAATATATCCAATGTCTTTCTCCGTTCGTGCACTCTGTTTATGGCTGTTATGCTTGATGGTGGATGGGTGAAACAATGCTGCAGTGTTCCAACTGTTGGCGCCGAGCCCTAGCTTGCTCTTTGCGTCGGTGCCCAGCTTCCTCTCGCTCTCTCTATCTATCTCTCTCTCTCTCTCTCTCTCTCTCTCTCTCTGTCGCACGAACGAAGGTAGAAGAAAGAGACGACACATGACACGGTGGTGTTTTTCCAGCGCACATACGCCTGCCGCACGAACGACTTCTTCCTCGAGCACGAACTCGAACAACCCACACCCACAAACGAGCAGTACAGCGGAGGGCCTTTTATACCAAGGTGCACACACACCATCCGGCCACCACACCGGCCACTAACTCCATGCACGCACACACGCCGGCCACTAACCAGCTAACCCATGCACAGCATGCACTAACTAACCTTGACTCTACCTTATCTGGACTAGCCAGATCACAACGGAACGAGCAAACCATGCACGTGAGTGACTCGGTCTCCAGTGGACGTGAGCCGCTGCTCACACGAGACCTAGGCCTCCACGCCACGCTCTGCAACACAAGCGTGATACGCTTGCTTCGCCGCGGCCATGACGCGCCTGAAGCTTACTCCTACGAGACACCGCAACACACACAACCTGGCTAACTGACCACAGCTATGAACATGGGCACTCACCGGCATCCGGACTCGACCTACATGCACACACATGTTGGTCAACACCGTGGAGTGCTTATTCCTATCACCAATATTATTTGTTCAAGAAATTAGGCCATGCCATCCATTTTGGTGTGTGTTTGATGATATTTGCACAATTGTGGTGGTTTTTTGCAATTTACTCGCATCCGTCCATTTGTTGACTGCAAGTTCGGTGTCCATAATAGCACTATACTTATCAAACACTGCCAAATGGCACCATCTTCAACCAGCACGAAAGAGGAGGAACATAATTGACACATGAAGTGCATAGCCGGTTGTTACCTGAGAGAGGTATGCCCCATCGTCTCACTATTCCCGCGTGTGGAATGAAATATCCAATGGTTCGGTGCAATGCTCTCCAAAGAAGGCAGTGATGGTAGCTTGTCCTACCTCTATATTTTGGGTACCAAGGATTCGGGAAAGTTCCAGGTGCGCATGTATGTGTTGCAAGATGGTGTTTGGTGCCTTCATACCGCTACCATGTGCCGCCCCTTCATATGCATATTGAACCAAAAGTTGTGCTCCTGGACAACAAAATCTAGATGCCGTCCAGCAACAGTGACAACATTATTGTCTTGGATATGACGACAGCTAGTTTCTCCATAATTCAACTGCCACAAGGAGTTAGGTATAACTATTTTAGGATCACGTTGTCACCATCTGGTGATGCTTCCAGTGTATATCTACTCCATTTCAATGAATTTCAAATTTGCATATGGCTCTCTAAGGGGGACAATATGTTGCCGGTTGATATTGTTTGTTTAAGCATGTTAGATCACATGCTTGAGGACGAGCATAGTGCCAATGCGTCAAACAACCGAGGTGTCGTTCCTGCGACCACAAAATGCTTAGACTTTGAACGTGAATGCGTCAAACAAATGCCAAGAAATCTATGCAGATGTGTGCTCGGACACGCCCCCCTTCAATATATATTTTCAAATCCTTATTTTTATATTCTAATGTCAAAATTGCCAGTTTTTTTCGAAAAGGAGGATGCCTCCGGCCTCTGCATCTTAACATGCACACAGCCCTCTTATTAAATGAGCAAGGTTCAAACAACAAGTCTTAAGTTGAAAGCAGTAAAAGGATCAAACGCCACACTTGGCTAAAAAAGAGAGAAAGGGCCACAACCGGCCTAAATAGACTAAAAAGTCTACCCACTTAACCTAAGCGTGGATCGCCATCCATATCGGTTGTAGGTATCCCGTGCGACCGTCTTCCATCGGTTGCACCCAAAAGCCATACGCTCCCTGCAATCCGCAGGGCTGAGTAATGACCACGTACGGATCCAGTTGGACGCCCTGAAGATAACCTGCAAAAAGTTAGTTAAATTTTATCTGTTGAAGGCAACATCATTTCTATAGTTCCAAATGGCCCAAAGCAGTGCGCACACTCCTACTCGAATATGTGCCGCTATCTTGGGTTCACTTCCAAGAAGCCAATCCCCAAAGAGATGTTGAGGAGAAATGGGTGGAGCAATATTAAAGGCCGCATGAAGCGTTCTTCACATAAGCTTAGCAAGTGGACAAATGATAAACAGATGTTGTATAGATTCGTCCTCATCACAAAAACAACATCTCTTGCTGCCTGTCCAATTACGCTTAGCTAAATTATCTTTCGTTAAAATCACTCCCTTATGCACAAACCACATGAAAACTTTAGTCTTCAAGGACACTTTAATTTTCCAAATATGAATCGACCTCGGAATGGGCCCGGTGTTAATCAAGTCTGTATACATAGATTTCACCGAGAAGACTCCAGACACGGACAACTTCCATCTAATGGAGTCCACCTCCTCAGAAAGATTCACCTGCATTAACATGCGCACCAAATTGAGCCAACGGTCCCAACGCTCACCCACTAAAGCTCTCCGGAACCCAATATTCAAGGGAACCGAGCTCATAACCGTATGAACAGAACTCTCTTTTCGTTGGACTATGTTGTATAGAGAAGGATATTGCACGGCAAGAGGAGTTTCTCCTATCCAAGTATCCTCCCAAAATTTTGTATTCTGACCGTTTCCTACAATAAACTTGCACCTACCGAAAAATGCCAGTTTGACCCTCATTAGCCCCTTCCAAAAGGGAGAATCATTTGGGCGAACCGTCACCTGGGATAAACTTTTTGAATGCAAGTATTTGTTGCGCAGGAGTTGAATCCACACCCCTTCAGTTTCAACTGTTAGGCGATAGATCCATTTGCTAAGTAGGCACTTATTTTTAACCTCTAAGTTCTTAATAGCCAAGACACCTTGGTCTTTTGGCCTACATATAATATTCTACTTGGCCAGCCTATATTTCGTCTTGTTCTCATCACTTTGCCAAAAGAACCTAGATCTGTAAAAGTCTAATCTTTTCCGTACCCCAACCGGTACTTCAAAGACGAAAGAAGAAACATCGGCATATTCGTCAGGACCGAATTAATGAGAATCAATCTCCCACCGTAAGATAAGAGCTTGCCCTTGCAGCAACTCAGTTTCTTCTCGAAATGATCTTCGATGCATTTCCACTCTTTATTGGTAAGTTTATGGTGATGAATTGGAATGCCCAAATACGAAAAAGGCAATGATCCTATCACAAAATCGCCAGTTAACTACGTTCCGCGAATAATGCCACGGCAAATAATTAATAATCCTAAATATGTTAACTTCTGCAAGCATCGACGGAGCTGATGATCACGTGCTAACACATGCAGAGAATAGAAGAAGCTGAGTTCGGACAAATTTGACAGCTAGCGGCTCATACACTCATTGCTCTGCACACCGGAGGAAGGCTAAAAGTCGGTCGGCTCACAGCCGGTGTGTGTGTGCCAGGCGCTACTGCTATTGGCACAGATGTGGCATCGACAAATATCTCTCCATCATCTTATCATGAGTTTCCAACTATTATAAGAGCATACGCATGCATTGTTTTGCCCTATTAATGCTCCACCACCAAACAGCTAGGAGAGTCCTCCATGAAAGCTTATATATCAAGCTAGTAGCTACTACTTTTTTTCTTCAAGGGAAACTAACTAAATCGTCCTTGTCATTACCTTGGTCACCATCACCGATTGCTTCTCTGTACAATTTCATCTCCCCCTTCATGACCATGGGTTGTGATAAAAGCCACGATCTTTCCTTCCAGGATGGGTGGCCTTTGCATGAGAAGAAAAGGATCATATTTATCAACGCGACTCTTTTTTTTATCTTGGAAAACATTTCACAGAATAGAGGGGCAGCATGGGGCAGTCGCCCATGCATGCTCTCCAAATGGTTGGTCCGCCACTAAATACACAAAGGTAAATTTCTTGAGAAGGCTGAGAATGGAATATCTGTATGCGTGAAGGTTGCCATCGGTCAAGTACACGCTCTACACATCCCAAGATCGCAACAGGTCGCCCACATCATAACCAAGTGGAGGGCCTGATGGAATACAATGTTCCATGGCTGCATTCACTTGGCTAGTGGATTTAGTCTCGGAGGTAGTTCGAGCATCTTCAACAGGCGTGTTACCGCGCGGCGCGCTAAAGTCTTTTTGCAGCGCCGAAATAGCGCTTTAGCGCGCGCAGGAGGTTGGTTGCTTTCCCAGGTGCTGCAAAATTTAGTGCAGCGCTATTGCGCTTCACGAGGCGCTGCAAAATGCAGAGCGTGCGACAAACCGGGGCTTGGACAAAAATTGAAACAACATATACGAGAAAATATGAAACAACACATAGATTAAATTCATAGCATAGTTCAAGCCCCAAACCACAAGCAAGTTCATACGATGCTAAATAAAAATAAATAAAATGATGCTATATAAAACTAGATAAAACAATGCAAGTAAAACTACTCCTCGTCCTCGTCGGTAGTGTAGTCCGACGACGTGAACGCGTCGAGCCACCGAGGATCTTCATCGTCCTAGGTCGCCACAGGTCCCAGCTCGATTTTGGAATCCGTGCATGATGCACAACTCACTCCTCCCGAGCTGCTCCGGGAACTTAGAGAGGCGGGGGGAGTAGGCGCGGCGGCGGAGGGGTGCTCGAAGAAGCGAGGAAAAAAACACGGCGGGAGGGAAATCGTGGCAATTGGCGGGCACAGGCGCGCTTCTTTTAAACAGCGCGTTGGGCGTCGCACGCCAAAACTACCGCTCGCGCTGCCGTTTACCCCACGCGCGCGCAATTTTTTCGTGCGCCTTCTGGAGCGCACCCGGCGGCCTCTCGCGCGTCAAACTGGCGGTTTATCCAGCACGCCTGATATTTCGCACACCTGGTGTGCATGCTCTTAGAGTAGGTACAGCTCGACCGATGAATGGATAAAGTTCATGTCTCCTTCGTGCTCTTCCGTCTTACAGTTCTGAACATAAGCGTCAGGCACACAAACACTGGTTGGACGCCTTCCTTAGCTCGGCTGAGGCTTGCAGAAGTTAACATAAGAGGATTGTTAATTATTTGGGGTGGCATTAGTGGCAGAATCTAGTTAACTGGCGAGTTTGACGGATCTGATTTGCATATATACGTCAGGTTTTCAAAAAATTATAACGGGGGCGTGCAGGAGCGTTCATGTCCAAAGTCTAAGCATTTTGTGCGCACATGAACGACACCTAGCTAACTATCATTTGACACAACATCGTTGGATACCTCCCCTTAGAGGCCACAAGGCAGATTTTATCGGGAATATGCTTTTAGAGCTTCGACTTGTTGACAGTGACATCGCCTACCGACATATACTCACCAGTAGAAAACAGGGCTTTGGTCACAGCTCAATATACAAATTAGTCCCAGTTGCATTATGAACCGGGACTAATGTGAGCATTAGTCCCGGTTCGAGCGGCTAAAGGAATTAGTCCCGGTTCAAATGGGTCCTTTAGTCACCCTTTAGTCCCGGTTCGTGTCTCAAACCAGGACTAAAGGTCTAATCCTTTAGTCCCGGTTTGAGGTACGAATCGGGACTAAATGGTGCGATGCCCTTTAGTCCCGGTTCGTGTCTCAAACCAGGAGTAAAGGGCCCATTTCTCAAAACCTATCCTCCACCCCTCGTGGATCGCCATTTCAGTTTTGAAAAAAAAACAAAAGAAAATGATAAAAACTTCAAAAAATAAAAGGCATCGTTGTCGTTGGTAACACACGGGGAGACACATCTCTTCACCCGCCACATCTTCCCTTTCTCGTTGTCGTTAATGACACAACTTATCAAACAACACTTCCCGTCGGACGGTAGCACAACTAGCCATATACGCGCAACTCAACTTCACCGCATATGAACTCGCTGGAACTTTTTGATCACAAATAGAAACACAAGGCATAATTTCCTTTTTTCCATCCTCTCTCACTCTCAATTCTCCTCTGCCAGTCATGCATCTCATCTCCTAATCCATCACTTTATTATCTCATTGGACAAAGTTGTGGTCAATGCAGGTCGTTTAACTGAAGCCGCAGGCAGGTTATCCCCGCCTCCAACACACACAGTTTGCAGCAGAACAAACGAACTTGTAGATCCGCTGGCTGCTAGCATAGTATCGGTGAGCATCTTGTCGTCATAGCATGACGCGCCGTTGACGTATTGGCGAGCATCTCAATGTTCCTGCTGCAGCACCTTGCCGCCTTCATCGCAGCATTGCCAAGCACCTCCACATGGCAGCATCTTTCGGCCCCATCGTAGTATCGCCGACAACTCGCCGTCGTAACACCCTTCTGTCACCTTGCTTCTTCTTTTGCAAGACCGACCTCATCCACCACAGTCCGTAGAGGACACAAGGTCCCATGTAGAAGATATACTTGACATTGTGACTCTGCATTTCACATTGCATCGCAATCCTAGTTGGTCTAAATGGTCCTCCATTTTAGAGAAACAAGAACTTGTCCTTAATGCATATAATCCCTGATTTACACTATTCTTCTACTTGCAATACTCCAGGAGCAAGTATAAAGCCATGTGGCCAACTAAATGTCCATGCTCCATTACTCTCCCTTGCTTATTTTCTTTCCCCCTCCCACTGATACCATGACATGAGAGGTGAATTATAAGAGGGATGTAATAAAGACAGTAGTGGGAATTGTGAAGGTATATATCTCAGGAAGCTGTCTCGACTTCAAACAACAAAAAATGCTACCGGAAGAATAGAGGAGAAGAAGGTAAAATGCAGATCTTATATATAGTAAGTTGTAAGGGATATTTCTAACACATGAGGAGTAGAAAGTTCAACCTGATCCCACAATTCCCTCTAGCGTGTTTACTACATGGACATCGGCACCCAACATATGGGTACAAAGTGACCTAATAATGGCAGTAGGAGGGATCGTGAGGAGTAGAAAGTGACCCAACAATGAATGCCACATGGGTATGCATGACAGCGTAGGTTCTCACACATGTACTCATGGTAGAGCTCCATTCAACCTGGTCCCATAGGTACACCGTTAACCAACATATCAATCAAACTTATTGGATGCAAGGACCTTTTATGCTCTCTTATGTTGTGTTGGAAGATTCTATATATTCCTTCCCAATGCATTATATTTTCTATCTTACAAAGTTTTCAGTTGGCGATGAGTTCACTATCCCTCCTTGAATCTGACACAGAAAAACCGAAGACGAGAGAAAAAACCAGGTCTTCTTGCTTCCTCAACCCTGCCCTATGAGTTTAATCAAACAAAATAAATCTAATGCACTCATAGGGGAGGGGGAAAGAAATCTCCTTCCATTGTGTGACAAGAAGCTTTTCCCATTGAAATTTCTGCTGCATCGCGCCACCCATTGCCCTCCCGACAAGCTCACCATCGCATTCCGCCCCATCTTGACACTAGTAGAAAACGGAGCTTTATTACCGGTACGTAAGGGCTTTTAGTGTGGTTCTGCAACCGGCACTAAAGGGTGGAGACTAAAGCCCCCCCCCCTTAGTACCGGTTCAGCACGAACCGCCACTAAAGGCCCACCAAGTGGCATGAGCTCGCATTGTGGTATGGGGGACCGTTACTACCGGTTGGTGTTACCAACCGGTACTAAAGGTTTTTTTGAAATTTTTGGAAAAAAAATTAATTTTTTTTCAATTTTCAATTTTCTGAATTATTTAATGATTTAGTCTCTAATCACCCCTCTTAACTGCTCAAGTGTGGATCACTCATTCCAAATCGTCTAACTTCCCGGCCGGTCACCCATCCTCTGACTACTCCAGCCTGAGCACGCTTAACTTCGGAATTATATTCCCCCTAGTTTCCAAGTCTGCACTTGTTGTTTTCCTGGCAGTAGTAAGCTGCCAATCCTATTAACCTTCAGGAGTTTAGCTTGAGCATTAGGTCACATGTTTCACCGTTTTAGTTTGAAACTATTATTGTAAAAAACAATAATTATTTAGTAACACTAAAATTTCTTGAATAAGTAGTTTGACCATAGTTCGACCATAGTTACACCAGATTTGACCAAAATTCAAAAATCTGAAATAATTATTTAGTAACACTAATATTTTTGAATAATTATTTAGTAAGACTAATATATCTTGAATAAGTAGTTCGACCATAGTTTGAACAAAATTCAAAAAAAAACTGAAATTTGAGCATATCTTTTTTTCCTTTTAGAATTTGAGGATTCTAAAAATTTGCAAACAGACCTATGGCTTGAAGTTTTTATCATTTTCTTTTGTTTTTTTCAAAACTGAAATGGCGATACACGGGGGGTGGTGGTAGAGTTTGAAAATTGCCCTATAGTCCAGGTTTGTGTCTCCAACCAGGACTATAGGTTAGACCCCTTTAGTGTTGGTTCGTGGCACGAACCGGTACTAATGGTTCAACACGAACTCGAACCGGTACTAATGGTTCAACACGAACTGGCACTAATGGATAGTCGTTCGAACCAGGACTAATGGTACCAATAGTACCGGGCCAAAATCAAACCGGGACTAATATGTCTCACCCCCGCGCCGTGGTCGGCACGGGCGGCAAGGCAGCTGTCGAGGTCGCTTGACAATGAGCTGTCCCAGCCCACTAGCCCACCATGCTCTGCTCCCTTGTGGCTGGATTGTGCAACAGCTTTACAGCTACACGTGCACCAACCTACGCTACGTGTTTGTGGGGAAGCAAGCCGACATAGAAGCCATCATCAGCTACCTTGGCACGCCATGCTGGTGTGCCGCATCGTGGCGGGATCGCTAGATGCGTCATCCATCAATGACAGCAACATGGGTCACCGCAGCAAGGTGGCATCCGATTCCATGACACTCATGCTTTTAGCCAACAGAGAACAAGGACAACGAGTTGCTTGTGTTTCCTGGTCGACACATGCGATGCCCTATGCACACGGTTCAAAGTCATTGTTGACCTTTTATTTCGCTTTGCCTCCCAAGCCTATCTACAGGCTCGAAATGGTTCTCACACGAAACAATTGTTCTCAATACAATGTTGAGAGAGTACTGACATGAAAAAATACGAGACCAGGTGAGGAAGATCGATGTTGAATGAAGTGTTCAAGATGTATGTAGCCCCTAAGTCCTCTTATATATGGTTAATGATAGAGATACTTGACTGATGGCTGCCACCCGTAAAAATGATTTATATTATTTGTTTTTACATTGAAATCCCTAGGAATAGTAAAATGATTTCTACCTTTTTATCAAGTCCGTTGGGAAAATGCTCACAACAGGTGTCACATAGGCGAGGTTGTTAAATGTTGTGCAATATGGGTGTGACAAATGTGCATTGCATGCTGGTTGTTGCTGCTATAAAGTCAATCAACCAAACAAGTGAAAACAATTTTATATCACATGGCTGTCTTTGCTCCTCCCCACGAATATTGTACCTCCACCTCCGGCTGGTCCGTCCTGTTGGACGAAGATTGCATGCATTCACAATTGATTCACTGTGTGCATGAGCACATATATAGGTTAAGGGGCTCCGGCCTCTACTTGTCTCCCAAGAAATAAAAATATACGCGGCAGAGAGGAGGCACGGCAGTGCAAGATATACAGACCCTTATACTATACATGTGAACCGATACCGTCTACTTAACGCCCCCCCTGTTGTCGCAGCATCACCAGAGAGGCAGAGACTGGACCGGAACTCCTCAAAAACAGAAGGCAATAGTCCCTTAGTCATAACATCGGCGATCTGTTTGGCGGTGGGGACATGGAGAATCCGAATGGGCCCAAGAGGTAGACGGCAGAGACATTGTCGCGGTAAATGAGTGTGGCATGTGAATATCACAAAGCAACTCATGGAGCAGCTGACAAAGCCAAAAACATTCAGCAACGGCATTAGCCACTGCCTGATACTCGGCTTAGGCACTCGAGCGGGAGACCGTGGGCCGTCACTTGGACGACCATAAGATCAGTGAGGGCCCAAGGTAGACACAGTAGCCTGATGTAGAGCGACCTGTGTCGGGGCAGCCTGCCCAGTCCGTCAGTGTGAGCCCCAAGGACATAGTCGTGTATCTAATGGAGGATGCGCTTCACCAAAGCCCAATGAGAGTCGTGCGGGGAGTGCATGCGAAGGCACACTTGCGGAACAACATACTGAAGGTCCGAGCGTATCAGCGTCAGGTACTGCAAAGCACCAACGATGGAGCGATATAGCGCTGCAACGGACGCGGGACAGTCCTCCATGGCAGAGACCTTGGCCTTCGTGGCAGCAGGAAGGCTGCGATACGCTGGTACAAGCTCGTGGCGCCTGGTTAAACCTGTAAAGAGAATGGGAGATTAAGAACATGTGGTCAGGATGCTCGGCGTCGACGAAGACGGTGGGCTGCTGACAGAACACCTGCTCGGCAAGGTGGCCTTGCAAAATTGCGTTCGAGACATCCAACGCACATGCCATGCTCGAGAGACCGACAACTGAAGCACTGTGCGGATCGTGCCCGGTTTGACAACCGTGGCAAAGGTGTCAGCGAAGTCCACGCCCGCACATTGCCGAAATCCATGGACCACCCAACAAGTTTTGTAGCGCTCAAGAGAACTGCACGGACGTGTCTTGTGATGAAACACTCATTCGCCAGTGATGACGTTGGCATTAGGGGGTCACGGAACAAGATAACATGTGTGGTTGCGCTGCAATGCATCGAACTCCTCCCGCATCACCACGAGACAATTGGGATCCCGAAGGGCTGCGTGAGCGGAGGAGGGGGTGGGTGATGGTGTCGGTGTCGAGGAAGCTCACACGTACTCGTCCGAAGTATAGCGCGTTCTTGGCCGGTGCACACCAGTTCGGGCACAGGTCGTCACGCCGAGAGGTGGAGCAACTGCCAGGGCCGCCTCGGTGACATGCGATGGTGGAGTCTAGCCCGTCGCAAGGGTGCTGGCAGGCGAGCCAGCGGTAGAGGTGGCGGCCGCAATTGCGTCGGCTGCCCGTCCTGAGGCGGCGTCTGAAGCTGGAGGGGTGCTGATCGAGGCACTCGTGAGGGAGGCCTGGTCCGACTCGACCTCGGGGGAGGGACTCACATGCCGAGGTGCAGGTGGGAAAAGGCATAAGTATTGTGACACAACGTGTAATAATAGCCCATAGTGCAATAAATATCAACATAAAAGCATGATGCAAAATGGACGTGTCAGGCCTCTAGTTCTGTTTTCTGAAGTGTCAGTGCAAACTACAAATTGGGCCTACAAAAATACTCTTAGTTTAGTTATCATAGTATTGTCCACTGTATAAGAGCTCAAAGTTGCTCTATCTTGTGAGCATATTGCACACTCTATTTTCTTCTCTTGGTATATTATCACAAATCCAATAATTGCGGAACTTTGACTTCCCGATTCTCATATACAATCGCAAACCCAATATACACACACTCGCACAAAAAATAAAGGTTGGGTAATTTCTTAGTGTACTCAAGGTGTTTCCAAAAATCTTTATGGGCACACTTTTAAACAATATGGGAATCAACATTAAGCCACATGTTTATATAAATGGGGGAGAAAACATTTATAATCGGCAACCTAAATATAATTTTAGAAATGATTAACATGCAAGATAATAGCATATATAATACAATGATCTCTTCGGAGATCTCTTCGATGGAATTCTCACGGTGCGTTTGTTGGCATTGATCAATTGTGGGTTTATGATCAGATTAATAATTGAAGGTATTTCAGTCATTTGTGAGATTTATATATGTGTGATTTTAGCCTTGTAGTTCTCTTTGATCTATTCGTCTTCCTTGGCCAAGTTCAATTTTGCGTGCTTCTTACTCTGTGACAGGAGGAGTCGCAAGGCATGTATTACTATTGTTGCTACTAAAGGTAAAACAATGGGGCTCGAACATATTAATTGATCTTTCTTTGTCTACATTATGTCATCATGCTTCAAGCATTACCATGTTTGCTTATGAACTTAATACCTTTGCAAAGCATGCTAGATAGCAATCAAGGGGTGGAGTAATAGTAGTAGATGCAGATGGATTTTGGTCTGCTTGCCTCGAACGTAATGCTTATACATTTTTCTTGAAAGGAAAGCCGTAGGGGAATCCCCTCACAGTGTGTTTTTTATTTCAATAATAAGAACCCAAGTTCGCGCCCGTGAGGACTTGAACCTGGGTGGCTAGGTTGTATATCCACTCCACTAGCCAAGTCAGCTAGGCTCACTTCCTGTAATGCATATACATTGATCATGCCATGAAGAATCATCATAACTATGTCTTCTAACTATGTCCCCCGGGACCATCTTCCATATTTACTAAAATTCATAAAATACATGATTCACTTTATTTCCTATTTATTTTATATTACTTTGTTTTATCTATCTACCACTATCAGATTTAATCCTTGGAATTAGCGAGAACAAGCGGATTGACAACCCTCTTCCCTTCGTTGGGTGGAAGCATTGTCTTGTTTGTGTGGTGTCTCCAACTGGTTTGATAAGACTTGGTTCTTAGCTGAGTGAAATACTATCTACTACTATACTACATCACCCTTCCTATTCGAGGAAAACCCAACGACTATCACAACTAGCAAGAATATCTAGTACTTTTCGCAAGCCATCCTGCCACATTGTTCAAAAATGGTGCCGCAACATATCCACGGATTAACATATTTTTGGAATCCTCTTCATTGAAGAGGACTAAACCACCTTGATGTCATCGATAATTGTTCTGTGAGTGGATAATTTTCATCGAGTGGAATCTAAATTTGGCTAATAGTGATTCTTTTCATCTTGTTAGAAGAATGACAATCTAACTCGATGATCGGCTGTGCCACATATAAGCTCATGAGTGACACAAGCCTTTGCGTTCCTTGTGCTTTTGAAATCTCTCTTTTAGAGAAAGAGAAAAGCATTACGCAAATAAGAGGATCTTAGTATGACACACATACAAACGGGGAATGTACTAGTGCATATGTTGGACAAAACGTGCATTTATGCTTTTGTGTAAACCATTTGGTGATTTGGTTGGCTAGAAAAATGATGAAACTAAATAAATTCAGAACTCAATCAAATTTAAAACATACATTTTTTTTGTCAAGATCTATCAATATGTTGCCTTATATATTTTTTTCCATGTTTGAGAATATAACTCACGGTCTCAAAAATATGTATATGTATGCAAACTACAAGAGGAAAATAGGGGCAATTGTGCAAGGGTAATAGTTTTGAGATTGCAATTGCTGAGTTCACCTATATCATTCAGACCACAAAAGAAAGTACCGGAGTAATGAATCTTCGATTTTTAAAAGCCCTGCAAAATCCCAAAAAAGAAGGGCAATGAACTGTTAGTTGAAACATGAGTAATGGTGCAATTAGCCCATATAAAAACATGAAGCCACATTGTTTGTTGTCTTAGTTACATGCTTGACGGATAGAAAAAAATCTCACTGAATGATATTAGGCCTAGAAGGTCATGCCTCAGACTTTCTATTTTTGTACAATGTGGCCAAACTAAGAAACATAACTGGTGTGAAAAGTAATGTGTATAGTATACAAATAAAGTCACAATAGCAACAAGGTGAATGATGTCTCCCATATGTAAACATATCAAGTCACATTAAGACATAGCAATAGACAAACGAACGAAACATTCTTCTTTTTAACTCACACCAGAATGACATTATGACATAGTAATAAAAAAACAAATGGAAACATTCCTTTTTTTAAATCACAACACATTGACAATCTAACATAGAAATTGACAAACCATTGAAAACATTATTGTTTTTTAACTCACAACACTTACCATATAGATTAATCGGTCAGTGTTAACATACTAGGATAGCTCTTAGAATGTCGGCACTGATGCCACTTTCAAAGTCGAGGCCACGCACCAGCCTTCGGCTTCCCACCCTGCCCACGAACGGCTGTAGTAGCTACCAACTTAGGCAAATGAACCTGACATGTGGTCGAAGCAGCATCATTAAGCCATGGTGTCGAGGAAGCAAACAGAAGGGACGGGAGCCGCACTAGAATCCCGGGAGCCATTGTCCAAGACCAGCGACCACACGGTTGCTCTTCTCTGACAAGGCCAACATCGGGGGTTGAGCCCATGCTAGATCTGCGCGCCCAAGAAGCGGATCTCATCACTTGGGCTGCTGGAGCCGTTAAACTCGGCAGATCAGCAACCCATGTGGCGTATCAACCAAAGATAGGGCGGAGGGGGAGGGGATAGTCGGAAAAGTAGAACTGCAAGTGGAGGAAGGACGGTAGAGGCTGGTGACGTGGGAATTGGGACGAGGAGGTGCGGATTGGGACGATGGTGTTTCGGAGAGCCGATCAAAGTGGTGGGATTGCGGAGGACGGAAAGGAGTGGATCGGGAAGAGGAAGAAGATGATGGGGGCGGTATCTGAGGGGGAACGAGATGGGGGGGAGAGGCTTACGGTTAGATTTTATAAGATGGTTGGGTTAGTCGGGCTCTAGCAGGCTTTGGAGCCGTACTAGGCCCGTTCATGAAGGATTCATGGGACGTCATCGGAAATCCATCATGTATTAATTGATTTCTTGTAGTACGGACATAGAGCGCTAAGATTGACATGCACTACTAGGGAAAAGATTATAGGCAGACTCTTGTTCTGTTTTCTGAAGTGTCAGTGCAAACTACAAATTGGGCCTACAAAAATACTCTTAGTTTAGTTATCGTAGTATTGTCCATTGTATAAGAGCTGAAAGTTGCTCTATCTTGTCAGCATATTGCAGACTCTATTTTCCTCTCTTGGTATATTATCACAAACCCAATAATTGCGGAATTTGGACTACCCAATTCTCATATATAATCGCAAACCCAATATACAAACACTCGCACAAATATAAAGGTGGGGTAATTTCTTAGTGTACTCAAGGTGTTTCCAAAAATCTTTTTCGCACAATTTTAAACAATATGGGAATAAACATTAAGCCACATGTTTACATAAATGGGGGAGAAAACATTTATAATTGGCAACCTAAATGTTATTTTATAAATG
Organism: Secale cereale; assembly: GCA_902687465.1. NCBI lineage: Eukaryota > Viridiplantae > Streptophyta > Magnoliopsida > Poales > Poaceae > Secale > Secale cereale. The sequence goes on from LR738712.1 coordinate 897,067,838, forward strand.
ATTAACGCGCAAGATAATAGCATTTATAATACAATAATCTCTTCGGAGATCGCTTCGATGTAATTATCACGGTGCGTCGATTGATCAATTGTGGGTTTATGATCAGATTATTAATTGAAGGTATTTCAGTCATTTCTGATATTTATATATGTGTGATTTTTAGCCTTGTAATTCTATCTGATCTATTCGTCTTCTTCGGCCAAGAAGATTGATTTCCCTTCAGTGGGAGAGGTGCTTAATATTATGTTCAATTTTGCGTAATTCTTACACTACGACAGGAGGAGTCGCAAGGCATGTATTAGTATTGTTGCTACTAAAGGTAAAACGATGGGGCTCGAACATATTATTTGATCTTTCTTTGTCTACATTATGTCATCACCCTTCAAGCATTACCCTGTTTGCTTATGAACTTAATACCTTTGCAAAACATGATAGATAGCAAATGGATTTTGGTCTACTTGTCTCAAACGTAATGCTTATACATTTTTTCAAATGAAAGATGTAGGGGAATCCCCCCACAGCGAGTTTTTTCTTTCAATAATAAGAACCCAAATTCGCACCCGTGAGGACTTGAAACCTGGGTGGCTGGGTGGTACATCCACTGAACTAGCCAAGTGAGCTAGGCTCACTTCCTGTAATGCCTATACATTGATCATGCCATGAAGAATCATCATAACTATGTGTTCTATCTATGTCCCCCAGGTCCATCTTCCATATTTACTAAAATTCGTAAAATACTTGATGCATTTTATTTCCTATTTATTTTATATCACTTTGTTTTATCTATCTACCACTATCAGATTTAATCCTTGGAATTAGCGAGAACAAGAGGATTGACAACCCTCTTGCCTTCGTTGGGTGCAAGCATTGTCTTGTTTGTGTGGTGTCTCCAACTGGTTTGATAAGACTTGGTTCTTAACTGAGTGAAATACTATCTACTCCTATACTACATCGCCCTTCCTCTTCGAGGAAAACCCAAAGCCTATCATAACTAGCAAGAATATCAAGTACTTTTCGCAAGCCATCCTGCCACATTGTTCAAAAATGGTGCCGCAAGATATCGATGGATTAACATATTTCTGGAATCCACTTCATTGAAGAGGACTAAACCACCTTGATGTCATCGATAATTGTTCTGTGAGTGGATAATTTTCATCATGTGGAATCTAAATTTGGCTAATAGTGATTCTTTTCATCTTGTTAGAAGAATGACAATCTAACTCGATGATCGGCTATGCCACATATAAGCTCGTGAGTGACACAAGCCTTTGTGTTCCTTGTGCCTTTGAAATCTCTTTTTTAGAGAAAAAGAAAAGCATTACGCAAATAAGAGGATCTTAGTATGACACACATACAAACGGGGAATGTATTAGTGCATATGTTGGACCAAACGTGCATTTATGCTTTTGGTGATTTGGTTGGCTAGAAAAATGATGACGAAATAAATTCAGAAATCCAAATTTAAAACATACATTTTGTTGTCAAGGTCTATCAATATGTTGCCTTATATATTTTCGTCCATGTTTGAGAATATAACTCACGGTCTCAAACTATGTATATGTATGCAAACTACAAGAGGAAAATAGGGGCAATTGTGCAAGGGTAATAATTTTGAGATCGCCATTGCTGAGTTCACATATATCATTCAGGCCACAAAAGAAAGTACGGGAGTAATGAATCTTCGATTTTTAAAAGCCCTGCAAAATCCAAAAAAAGAAGGGCAATGAACGGGTAGTTGAAACATGAGTAATGGTGCAATTAGACCATATAAAAACATGAAGCCACATTGTTTGTTGTCTTACTTACATGCTTGACGGATAGAAAAAAATCTCATTGAATGATATTAGGCCTAGAAGGTCATGCCTCAGACTTTATATTTTTCTACAATGTGGCCAAACTAAGAAACATAACTTGTGTGAAAAGTAATGTGTATAGTATACAAATAAAGTCACAATAGCAACAAGGTGAATGATGTCTCCCATATGTAAACATATCAAGTGGCATTATGACATAGCAATTGACAAACGAATGAAACATTCTTCTTTTTAACTCACACTAGAATGACATTATGACAAAGTAATAAACATCAATGGAAACATTCCTTTTTTAAAATCACAACACATTGACATCCTGACATAGAAATTAACAAACCATTGAAAACATTCTTGTTTTTTAACTCACAACACTTACCATATAGATTGATCGGTCAGTGTTAACATACTAGGATAGCTCTTAGAGTGTCGGCACTAACGCCACTTTCAAAGTCGAGGCCACGCACCAGCCTTCGGCTTCCCAGCCTGCCCACGAACGGCTGTAGTAGCTACCAACTTAGGCAAATGAACCTGACATGTGGTCGAAGCAGCATCATGAAGCCATGGTGTCGAGGAAGCCAGTAGAAGGGACGGGAGCCACACCAGAATCCCGGGAGCCATTGTCCAAGACCAGCGACCACACGGTCGCTCTGCTCCGACAAGGCCAACATCAGGGGTTGAGCCCATGCTGGATCTGCGCCCCCAAGAAGCCGATCTCATTACTCGGGCTGCTGGAGCCGTCAAACTCGGCAGATCGGCAACACATGTGGCGTATCAACCATCATTGTGAAGATATGGTGGAGGGGGAGGGGATAGTCGGAAAGGTAGAACTGCAAGTGGAGGAAGGACGGGAGAGGCTGGTGACGTGGGAATTGGGACAATGGTGTGTCGGAGAGCCGAGCAGAGCGGTGGGTGTGCGGAAGACGGAAATGAGTGGATCGGGGAGAGGAAGAAGATGATGGGGGCGGCAGCGGAGGGAGAACGAGATGGGGGAAGGGAGAGGCTTGGGTTAGATTTTAGACGAGGGTTCGGTTAGCTGGGCTCTAGCAGGCCGGTTCATGATGGATTAATGGGACGTCATCGGAAATCCATCATGTATTAACTGATTTCTTGTAGTGCGGACATAGAGCGCTAATATTGGCATGGAGGAGAACAACGATCTCGTGCTGTAGTTTTGCAGACGTGGTAGCTTAGTTCGGCAGGTGAAGGAGAGTTGGGCCATGTTGGGAGGTAATCGAGGCGATGACGGGAGATGGCTCACATGTAGTTGTCCGATGTTTTTCTCTGTTTAAAGGCAAGGGGGAGGGGATGAGAAGAATATGTACGTGAGAGGGAGAAGGACATACGATGTGTTGTCCGTTTTTCTTTTTGCTAGAAAACCGGCCAAAGAGGGGAAAACGAATCAGCCTCGTGATGGGAATCAAATGGGGACATGAGTACCAATGGGTGTATGGGAGGGGAGCGGGCAATCCTAATCCATCGCTTTATTACCTCATTGCACAAAGTTGTGGTCAATGCAGGTCATTTAACTGAGGCCGCACGCAGATCATCCCCATCTCCAACACACCCAGTTTGCAGCAGAACAAACAAACTTGTAGATCTGCTGGCTCCTAGCATAGTATTTGTGAGTACCTTGTCGTCATGGCATGATGTGCCGTCGAAGTATTGGCGAGCATCTCTATGTTCATGTTTTAGCATCCGCCATGGCCCGTCGTAAAATCACCGGCACCTTGCTGCCTTCACTGCAGCATTGCCATTTGCCAAGCACCTCCACGTGGCAGCATCTACCGGCCCCATCGTAGTAACACCGACAACTCGTTGTCACAACACCCTTCAGTCACCTTGCTCCTTCTTTTGCTAGACCAACCTCATCCATCACGGTCTGTAGAGGACACAAGGTCCCATGAAGAAGATCTACTCGACATTGTGACTCTGCATTTCCCTTTGCCTCACAATCCTAGTTGGTCTATATGGTCTTGCATTTTAGAGAAACAAGAACTTGTCCTTAAGGCCTCTAATCCCTGATTTACACTATTCTTGTACTTGCAATACTCCAGGAGAAAGTATAATACCATGTGGCCAACTAAATGTCCATGCTCCATCACTCCCCATTGCTTATTTTCTTTCTCCCCTCCCACTAATACCATCACACAAGAAGTAAATTTTAAGTGGGATGTAGTAAAGACACTAGAGTGAATTGAAGATGTCTCGACTTCAAACAACATAAAATGCTATTAGAAGAATAGAGGAGAAGAAGGCTAGGTAAAATGCAGATCTTATATATAGTAAGCTGTAAGGGATATTTCAACCACATTAGGGGTAGAATGTTCAACCTGATCCCACAATTCCCTCTAGCGTGTTTACTACATGTACATCGTCAAATAACATATAGGTAGAAAGTGACCCAACAATGAATCTCACATGTGTATGCAAGACAGGTTAGGTTCTCACACATGTACTCATGGTAGAGCTCCATTCAACCTGGTCCCACAGGTACATCGTCAACCAACATATCAATCAAACTTATTGGATGCAAGGACCTCCTATGCTCTCTTATGTTGTGTTGGAAGATTCTATATATTGCTTCCCAGTGCATTCTGTTTTCTATCTTACAAAGGTTTGAGTTGGCGATGAGTTCACTATCCCTCCTTCAATCTTACATGTGGGACCTATCACCTATATACTGCAAATACATCCTAAACGAGAAAAAACTAAGCCGAGATAACAAGTCAGGTCTTCTTGCTTCCTCAACCCTGCCCTATGATGTTAGAGCAAAACAAATCAATCTAATGCACTCAAGGGGAGGGGGAATGAAATCTCCTTCCTTTGTGTGATAAGAAGCCTTTCCCATTGAACTTTCTGCTGCATCGCGCCTCCATTGCCCTCACGACAAGCTCACCATCGCGTTCCGCCCCATCTTGTGATGCCTCCCTATCAACGGATGCATCCAAATCCATGTATCTGGCAAATATTTGTGCCTTTGGCCACTGACACCGTGTTCATCTTATTATTCTTCTTCACTTCTCCATTGATCAGGCATGAGTACAGAGAGTGAGAGAGCTAAGAGAGAGAGAGAGAGAGAGAGAGAGCGCTAGGTTTAGACCCCCACATTTGGCATCAGAGCTTAGGAGCGATCTTGCCGGCGGCCATGTCAATCGTGCCGCATAGCATGGGGGGAGCAAGGATATCCTGATGCAGGTCTCGACGAAGAGGCGCACAGATGACATCTGGGAGAGCCTCAAGACGTGTTTTGTTGCCGCTGATCGCATCAAGGCGGTGATGCTCTCCACCATCTATAGGGGCTGCGACCCGCTGCGCATGGATGACGACGAGGCGCCGGACACATGCACCGGGCGTATCAGCCGGATGTCAGCAAGGAACGCAGCCTCGGGTCGAAGCTTGGGGACGCATCCATGGTGAAGAAGCTGTTGGACACTGTGCCGGATCGCTTGTATGCCTTTGATCTGGAGATGGAGATGAAGGCACCAGCGGTACCCGCCGTGGATGGGCTCAGGTTGCCGGTAAAGACCCGGCGCCCGTCACTTCTTTTAGGTGCGGCGTTGCTGTTTGGCTGCCTGGAGTGGAGGCAAGGGATGCCCTTGTTGGCCAGCTTCATGTTCTAACGTACTGTCTGAGTAGGACGATGCTATATCTGCGTGCTAGGCTGCTAGCTAGTCCGGCATGTATATCATGCGGCCTTCCAGCTGGTTGTTGTGGTAGTCTGGTTTACGCTGAATAAATTTGTTCTGTTTTATTTTATTATTCCAGATGTACAGGAGTGCCTGAAACTAACGGCGCGGGCCAGGGCGAAATTGGATAGCTTGAAAAAAAAGATCCGTAAACAATTTGTTCTGTTGATTAGTGGTCACGATTCACACACGACTGAACAATATGACCAAAGAGGCTGCACCTTGAGCAACCACAAGACAGCAATATCTTGAATGTTCTTACACAATAAAACTCTCCGTGTCATTTTGGCAAGCTCTACTGCATCTCTGTCTGGTACGGATTGTGTACGCTCAAGCTCCATCTCTGCATACATAAGGCATGGTACCGTGTGCATGCCTTGATATCTACCAATCCTTGCTTGCTCTCTTGCCGCGTGTCCTACATGACCTCCTTGGTTGTTGTGTAATCTACACGCATGAGGTGTGTGTGTACAAGCACGACTGAACCAGAGTCAACCTAAGACGGCAGAATCTTTGGCACACGAGTTATTCCTAAGACAGCGATAGACTTTCGCTCACATGCTGTACAAAATTCAACACCACAACCACAAGTGACTCATTCGTTCCCTGTGCCTCCCATGCCTAGCTAGATGCTCGAAATGGTTCTCTCTTCTACATACACAAGGAGAAAAATAAATGCCATAAAATTGAGTCCATCCTATAGTTTGAGCTGTATTTATAACGAGGTACTTTGGGAGTTCTAACACAAAGAAGTGAGGGACTTGGAGACGAAGATCAATGTCTGGATGATGTTTAAGTAGTCCAAGATGTATGTGGTCACGAGGGCTGCGCTTCAGTACACTCCCTGCCCTACTAAACATATAAAGGGCAATATAGACCTTTGCCAAATCGTATCCATTTCTGTACGTATCATGAATCTTGTGCCATAATGTATAGACCTCCTATACAACTCAGCAAAATGTGCCCTTGAGAAGACCGGGCGCCATCCCCGTCTATGCATCACTGGAGATTCACACGATGACCGCACGCACAGACGGTGAAGCGATACCGAAAACAATACTCCTCCCGTTCCACAATGTGGTGCATATAGATACTTTGAAAAGTCAAACCACACCAACTTTGACAAAGTTTGTGCAAAAAAGCATTTACATCTAGAATGTCAAACATATAAAATTAGATTCATCATAAGACGTTGTTTCATATTTTATATATTTGGCATTGAACATATAAATAGTTTTCTTTAAAAACATGGTCAGAGTTGATAAAGTTTGACTTTTCAAAAAATCCATATGCACTATATTTTGGAACAATCAGAGAGCCGAGTGCTATTTACGGAAGCAACACCAAATGAGCTCCAAATGACCTCCAAAACTGGGATAAATTAGAGCAATCGATCACATTTCTCCACCTTGTAAATAACTGAACCACAAAGCAAATGCATCAATAAGTTGATGTGCGGACCATATAGCCAACACATCCATGAACATGATGTCCAATGGTCAATTATGAATGTTTTTCTACAAGTAGAATGCAAAGCAATGAATAACACATTACCTACTCCAGCTGCTTCACGCTAAAGCCGGCCGAGCAAGTCAAAAAATCTAAAAGTCCCCATAGACATGAGCTCCAAGCTGTCCCTCTTGCATGGCCAGCTCCTCTCCAATCCCACATATTATCACAGTCTAGCAGGAGCACTTCAGTATCTACATTTGACCAGGCCGGACATATCTTATGTTGTCCAACAAGTGTGCCTCTTTATGCATGCGCCATGCAACACTCACATGCAGCTTGTCAAGCACATTCTTCGCTATCTCCAAGGCACGTCCCACTATGGCCTCCAATTCTACAAATCCTCCAAGGACCTCATCGCCTACACGGATGCTGATTGGGCCGGTTGCCCCAACACGAGGAAATCCACGTTGGGTTTCTGTGTCTTCCTTGGTTCCAATCTCATATCTTGGTCCTCCAAACGACAGGCCACCGTGTCTCGATCTAGTGCGGAGGCCGAGTATCATGGTGTTGCAAACTACGTTGCCGAGTCTTGCTGGTTACGCCAACTCCTTCACGAACTCAATTGTCCACCACAGCGTGCCAAGCATATCAGCACCTCCTACCTCGCGTGCAATCCGCTCCAACATCAACGCTCCAACATCAACATCAACGCTCCAACAAATTCAAAAAATTCCAATTTTTTTGGGTGGTAGATAATTTGATGCGTGAGGTCCACTCCAAATTTCATAACATTTGGACATCTGAGCAGCTCTCGGCAAAAAAGACAAAATCGGACCAGAACATTATATGAACAGTACACGTTTTTACAGACCTCCGATTTGTCTTTTTTGCTGAGAGCTGCACAGAAGTCCAAATGTTTTGAAAATTGGAGTGTACCTCACGCATCAAATTGTCTACCACCCAAAAAAAATTGGAATTTTTTGAATTTTTCTAGTATTTATTTTTTCGTGAGCGCGGGTGCAGATGAGCTCGGGTGCAGAAATGGATTTTCGGTACAAATACTTCAAAAAAATTGAACAATATATTATCTAAACAATCTCTATATATTCTAACATTGTTTAAGCCACACAAGACAACTTACATTTTAGCTGAACAGATGAGATTCTACAACCCCATATGAAAGGAACTACATGTGGGCATACATCTCTTGTCATCATGTTTAAAACAAATTGAGTATATTATCGATGAAGCTGAAGCTATGTTATTGCTTTTCTAATTTCACCGACACCACCTTGATCATGCGACATGCGTGTGCAAGTCACCTTGGTTTAGCCACATTACCATGTTGTTGGACGAAGGACCGGTGCCCCTAAAATGTCATGTGGGCTTATTTGAGGTCATTTATCTGTCATACACTTCTCATCTAGGTTGTTCGACAACAGTCTTGTCAAGTTTAATCACATTTGTTGCGAGTTCGCTTGGCACCGCATTGAGAAAAATATATGCTGATTATATAGTACCTAATGTATTACCTGTATGTAATATAGTACACTATTTATACCTGAAATTGGTCCACATTATTCAGAGAGATAGTTCACATGAGTAAAATAAACATCAGGATGCTAAATATAAGATGTTGGTATTATCCAATATATTGTATTTTGACACTTTGCTGACTCCTGTGTATATAGACATTGGTTTTCCTTTAGTCAATTAATATGCAGTAAAGGGGAACAAAAATACAGTAAAAGAGGAGATGGGAAATACTACTTAGAGGTCAGATGAAATATTAAAGTGTCATGCACTTATGCTAGGACTAATTTGGTACAGTACTTTGTTGCTACCTTGGCATCCCTCTTGAAATAAATAGATGGTAGCACTCTCTATAGAGAGAATTTCGTGTAGAAAAAACTCACACACTTGATCTCTATTGGCAATTATAGTTTGGACAGAGATCAAGAAGCATGATCTTAGTCAATTTTGGACATGCGGATGGCATTAAAATATGTTGGTTGCCAAACTAAATCAAGAAGGCCACAACATATAAGATATTGAAAAGTATGGCAAACGGTTTATACTATCTGCTTATTTGGATTGAACAAACTGGTGTGTGTGCAGAATGCAACATAACATCACTGCAAGTGATCACAAACAAACATAATGGTACAAATAAAACAAGTCTGCGTTGTAATGATATTAATCCTGGAAACAACGGAAGGACACTGTGTTAGATTTCGTAAAAGGGACTTCCGAAAAACAGTGAAAGACTTGGCAAGTTATCTTATCATAGAGGCATACACTAACTAGAGAACATGGTTGATTAACTATTATTTTCTTCTAATCTGCTATTGTTGGATCTCTAGCTCCAAAGGGAATAATAAACAATAGTTGCAGGTGCAGGTTACCGATGACTTGACGCGAGAGCGATGTCCTTTGTGTTGGAGTTCTTTCTTCTTCTTTTTCGTCAGTCTTGAGTTAGGTTCCGGGTCGGCAGCCTGGGATAGCTGATGGATGTCGTTGTGTTTTTCATGTTTGCATTCGTAATCAGATGCCTTGTATTGATGTTGTTGTATTCATGTGACTTGTATGAATTGTTGTATCCCCCATGTATGTATGTAATGGGACGATGTAATAATATCCATCTTGCTAAGCGCCTGAAATGCGGTTGTGCCTCAATCACAAGTTTTATCTAGTGATCGAGATAAAATCGCATTTTTGGCCTGACAGAAGGGAATTTGGTTGTCAAAGAGCGTTTAACTGCATCTCTAGTAGCAAACTGTACACAAAAGAGCTAACTGAATCCTCTCATATAAACGGCTAACTGGATCTCCATCAATGGACTGAATCTCTTACAGATGATCATCACAAGTTGCTTGGATGCTATTCTACAGTTGTAAGAGCATCTCCAGCTGCGCCCCCAACAGGCTCCCCAAGGCCGTTTTTAGCGCCGGCGCCGAAAAATCGGCTCAGTCACGCCCCCACGAGCCAGTTTTTCGCCAGATTTGGCCGAAATTGCCGCCGGCGCTCCCAACCTGAACCCGACGCGAATGTTTTGGCGCGAAAGAGTGGCGGGACCGACGCGTCAGCGAGACTAAGGCTGGTCGTCCTCATCGTCTCGGTTTTCCCGCGGGGAAATCAATGCCAAGGCTGCCGCCGGTCAGTCTGCGCATTCATTCACGGGCGGCGCAGTGCGGCGACGCCGCCCGCCTTCCGCCACGTGTTCGCACGCGGCCGCCCCTGATCCGCTATGAAAAGGCGCCCCTGGCCGCGCCGGTGAGGCACCCATCCATCGGCAGTCCTCCCCCTCCTCGCCGCCGCACTCCCTCCCCCCTCCCGGCCGTTCGAGCCCCTCTCCGCCCCCTGGAAACCATGAGCGCGAGGTACCCCGGCGACGCGGCGGCGGCCAACAGTTTCGGCCGCCGCTCGCTACATGAGTGGGAGGCGTACCTCCTCCACGAGGCCAACTACCCCGCGCCGCCCAACGTACGCGCTCCGTCGCGGTGGAAGCTCAGCGCTGGCGGGGTCCCAGTCCCTCATCTGCCCGTCCCCGAGACGTCCCATTTCCACGCCGATATCGAGCGTGCGCTGGCGTCCCTAACGGTCGCAGAGCGGGCGCTCCCGGAGTACGCCGCCTACAACCACGCGGCGTGGGCGACGTACTTCGAACGCCGGCAGGAGGAGCGGCTCGTCTCCACCAACAACGTGCCGATGCCGCGCGGCCGCAACAACAGCGAGGGCCGCCGCCTGTGGTGGGGTGTCCCTGGCCGCACGCTCAGCGGCGGCCTCACGCACGTCGAGGGTGGCAACGACCCGCGGCTCAAGTGAAGCAGCGTGCCGGGGCGGCTGTGTCAAGGAGGAGAAGCATTGACCGTAGTTTAGGGTTTTTTTCGTCCCTTTTATTCGTGTAAAAAACGTCTAAATTTCGCCGAAATATGTCGTGTTTGTTCAAATATGACCGTGTTTGCTGAAATTTGGCCAAACTGTGGGGACTTCTGGTGCCTGACCTAGGGCGACGGCTGGGGACGTGCTCGCCCCCACGCCGAAAATAACGCCAGCTCGCCCCCAACCGGCGATTTTCGGCACGTCTTGGGGGCGCAACGGCTGGAGATGCTCTAAAGATAGCCTGGGATAAGGCTGAGTAAAAGGTTATCTCGATTACGAAAGTTTATCCCAATTTCGTAAGAAAACCTGGTAGTTTCAGACTTGCTTAATTTACCCAATACCATTCTGATTCATCAGGGACTGTCAGTGTACCTAATCTACAGCGTAGAAGCTAGGCATTTGAGCAAACAGGACAAGTGCATCGAAAATACCGTAGTGGCACGCTCCATTGGATCGATTCAGCTGTTCCATTGATGGAGCCAACACTGAATCCGCAGAAGAGAAGGGAATGGGAATTGAGATACAGCACCCATGAGGCAGCTAGACGGCCGTACTCCATTCAGAGGAGGGGATGAAATACGATAACATCTATTCTATCAGGAAGGAACAGAGAGAGGATGGCACAATCACCGGGGGCTCGGGGCCTCACCTGGGTACGACGAGGTCACCGGGTGCTCGGAGCCATATGGCATCAGGGGTTATGGCGAGGTCGGGGAGCGTCGAACGCATCGCCTGGGCGGAGGCTGATAGAGGCCTCGCTGGAGCTCCCTCGTGGGGGGGAGGACGCGTCAGGGGTCACCCCGAGCGAGGCCGACGACCACACTGCGTGGAGGCGCCAAGCCGGATGTCGGCGAGGTTGGGGAGCATCGAACGCATCGCCTGGGCGGAGGCTGATAGAGACCTCACTGGAGCTCCCTCGTGGGGGGAGGACGCGTTGGGGGTCACCCCGTGCGAGGCCGACGACCACACTGCGTGGAGGCGCCAAGCCGGATGTCGGCGAGGTCGGGGAGCGTCGACGCATCGCCTGGGTGGAGGCTAATAGAGGCCTCGCTGGAGCTCCCTCGTGGGGGGGGGGAGGACGCGTCGGGGGGCACCCCGCGCGAGGCCGACGACAACGCTGCATGGAGGCGCCAACCCGGATGTCGGCGGTGGTGTTAGGAGAACAGAGGCGGCCACTAGGGCGTTGTGGCGGAAGGGAGTGTTGAGCGGAAACAACGACAGTTCGTTGTGACAAATGCATGAGCCATTGGATGGTAAGGGCATCTCAATGGCATCCCGTAAATTTAATCCCGTGTTCGTCCCTGGACATGGGTGCGAGAGTCGGGCATTCAACTGTAACCCCACACATTTTGACAATAACACGAACCAACCGAACGAAATTTGTGCAAATCAGGCGAATTTCATTGAAACTAGCATAATTTGTACATAAAAGCCGAGAGCCGCTCCTCCTTCACATGGTGTCTGATTTGGACGTCATGGCTGAGCGGTGACGGAGAGAGTGGATGGGATGCCAGCTCCTGCTTCACGGGGAGGGGCTTCATCGGTGGGGCAGCCGGGCCGTTGATGTGGACGTCGCTCGAACGCGGCTTATATAGCTGCGACCAGGCCATGCGAAGGACCGGTCAGCCGCATCAATGTGGCGCAACGGCCATAGTTGGTTCCTCGGGAACCCGCATTTGCATTGAAGTGGCGGCTGCCGAGTGGTCGCGTCGATCTACGCCGACCTCCCTCCCTTCGGTCACATCGCAACATCAATGCCGGCCTCCGTGTGCTCTGAGTCAGCATGAATGCGATGCGGTAAGCGGCGCGTGCATCGAAGGGAGAGCGCGGGAGGGACGGGTAAGGTGTTTTTGATATGCCAAGGTGGTCAGAAGTGGGTGTGGAATCGGTCCGGACTCTCGCAAAGCCCCCCACATTTGTCTCCGCTTTGCCAGACAAATCGCGTTCGGGCCGCTAAGCTGATCGAGACAGGTCCGCATTGGATGGCCTACATGATCCGAACAGCAATGGTTTGTCGACGAGATTTTGGGAAGATACGTGGTTAGGAGAGACGCCTTTGGCCGTCCAATATCCAATACTTTATAATATTGTGCAACGAAAGGAGGCTTACGTGGGCACAGTTATGCAAACCACTCCCCTAAACATCTAGTTTCGACGTACGTTAGTTGTTGACAGATGGAATGCCTGGCTACACTTGGTTCGGAGATTAATGGACGTTCAACTCTCTGACCAACCGGATACGATACACTGGACGCTCACTAAAAATGGGATTTTTACGGTGAAATCTTTCTATCTAGATTTGATTAATTCTGGGCCAATATCAAGGTCATTGCACATCTGTAAGGTTAAGGTCCCTTTGCGGATTAAAATCTTTATGTGGTTTGTTCACAGACAAGAAATACTTACTAAGGTTAACTTAATCAAAAGAAGATGGGTAGGAAGCTCGCGGTGCTGTTTTTGTGATCATGATGAAACAATACAACACCTTTTTCTTGAATGTCCTTTAGCGAAACTATTGTGGAGAACGATTCATATAGCTTTCAGTATTCACACCCCTGCTGATATTGCGTCATTGTTTGGGACGTGGTTAGCTGGGGTTGATCAGATTACTGCAGCTCGTATTCGGATTGGAATATGTGCGCTTTTCTGGGCTATATGGAACTGCAGAAACGATATGATTTTTTAACATACAACACAATTTAACTTTCTTGCAGGTTATCCTCGAGGCTACAGCTTGGATCCGTACGTGGTCCTTACTCACTCCTATGGACTCCAGGGAGCCTTTGGTTACTGGGTGCAACCGATGGAAGATGGTAGCTCGGGCTATATTCAACCGGTTTGGATGGCGATCACATAACAGGATAGGAGTCTAGGGAGTTTATCCTACATTTTTATCTAACGGTTGATGGAGTCATGATGTTATTTTGTTTTACTCATACTTTTGCTCCTTATGCGAGCTGTAAGACATTTTTGGATTGACTTTTTTGACCTATTGATAATATGGCTGCATGCATCTTCATGATGCAGAGGCCGAGGGTACGACTCCATTTCAAAAAAAAAACATGATCCGAACAGCGCTGTCGGAATGGTTGTGGATGCCCTAATTAGGGGAATGGATTTGTGCTTCTTCGAACGGTTCGGATTAATTTCACATGTGTGATGTTTGCTAGCAGTTTATATTCCGAATTTGTATGTTTATATTGGACGACAAGCTTCCTTGGATCGAAGCGACACACGGTTCGATACCACTGGCTTGGCTCGAAGCATGGCTGCAGTTTGTACCGTGTCGTACCATTCGTCGGCCATGCTAGCCGAGTGCTTCCACGCTAGGTCCTGCCCCGACAACCGCGTACATAGATGAGTTAGTCGATGTACCGCGTAGGTTGGATGCATAGCAAAGTTATGTCCGGGTAGGATTAGCATTAGCATTGTGATCAGCGTAGCCATGCAATTATATTAGAAAAATCATTAAGTTGAGTACGGCTGGGACTTGACGGGCTATCTAGTTGTGTTGGTAGAAGCTGCACGTGGAGGACACGGTTCAGTAGGTTAGCTGTGTCCGTGACGTATTGGTTTAGGTCTGTTTGGAGTCAGCTTGCTAGCCAGGTCATTGCATATATATATATATATATATATATGCATCGTTGCGTGAGTTGTGTAGTACCGTGGAAAAAAGAGAAAGAAATAAAGAGGAGAAAGGAGGGCACGACACGTGCCCTTGGCTATCAAATTTTTGTGAGCGTGTGTTTGTCGTGATTTGATATGATCGATCCTGAGGGCGTATTTCCATCATCCTATGTGTCCCTCGTCCAAGAAATGAATTGCTTATGATTGCTTTGCTCTAAAGTCTGAACATGCAATTGATTTGTGTCAAAATGGCTTCTTCTTGGCAAGTTGCACGTACGTAGCAAGCAAGATGTCTCTGAAGAATACACGGACTTCTCTTCAGGCTTTGCTCTGAATCCGCGGTGCACTGGAGTTTCTTCTGAATGCATCTCCTTCCACGTCTTCTTATTCAATTCTAGGATCCACTGATAAATCGAGTAATATTCAGGAGTGTTCGAAAGTTAGTTAATGCAAGATATCTTTGTATCAACAAAGTTCCTTCATCTGAATCGAAATGAAAACTGAGAGACCAATGCACATAGCTTATTCCTCGAAATAGGCTCCCCTTTACCCCCTACCCAGGGAAGGATGACTCGGAAGTAGATCATCTGATACTGTCTGTAATAGATTCAACCTCATTTTTGACTCCTCCTTTCCCTGTGCCTCCCGTGCCCGCAAGACAGATGCGATTTTGCCTTGAAAACAAACAAGGTTAAATTTTATGCTATCAAGTTTCTTGCATAATTTTAGCACGTGGTAGATGATATTGGAATACTTTAGAGAGTTTTGGCACAACTAAAGATGGGATAATAGATGAACATCCTTCCATATCCAAGATGAATGAGAAGCTCCAGTTGTATATATGTAGCCCTCGAGTGTTCTTATAAAGTGGTTGTGCTGCTAGTTTCCAAGCTAGTTGTTAGGTAGGCTAAGTGATAGAGCTATAACTTCTACTTCTCTGGGAGTAGAGCTATAAGTTCAATGGCAGCTGCTACGGGTACCATTTCTGCACATGATTTGTGGATGTTTTAACATTTACCTTCGTCCTCAAAAGATATTGCGTCCAAAAGATATTGTTTTTGCATCCTCGTCCTAAGAAAATTAGTAGTACTTTGCAAGTGATCCCGACAAATCATTCTTACTCATCAGGTCGCGACGAATGGTAATGCTGCTTTAAACATCAGTTCCATGAAAGAGTAACACACATACTTGTTTGTTTGAATGGTGTATGCACGTATGAGGCACAAACAAAAGCACTCCCCCTCCTCCTCCCTCGTCTCCTCCGGTGTCGTCCTCTTTGGAACAACGCCCTCACCACCTTCTCTTTGGTGCGCCCCCGTCCTACGACGGTCTCCGCATCTTCGGGTGCCTCTGGTATCCCAGCACCACGTCCACCACCCCTCACAAACTCTCACCACGATCACTTTCTTGCATCTTCCTCGGCTATCCCTCCAACACGAAAGGTTACCGGTGTTATGACCCTGCCTCCCACCTTGTGCACACCTGACGGCACGTGTACTTCGACGAGTCTGTGTTTCCCTTTCACTAGGTACCTCCGTCTGCAGCACCTTCGGCGACGCCCCTCCAGCCAGGCGACTCCCACCTGCACCCGGGCCTGCGACTCCCTCCCCCGAGGTCGAGTCGGACCAGGCCTCCATCTCGGGTGCCTCGGTCGGCACCCCTCTAGCTTCGGACGCCGCCTCAGGATGGGCAGCCGACGCACGCGCGGCTGCTACCTCTGCCGCTGGCTCACCTGCCAGGACCCCTGCGACGTGCTCGACTCCACCATCGTCCGTCGCCGAGCCCGCCTCAGCAACTTCTCTGCCTCTCGACATGACGACCCGCTCCCGGGCTGGTGTGCACCGGCCAAGAACGCGCTTTACTTCGGACGAGTACGTGTGAGCATCCTCGACACCGACACCATCACCCATCCCCTCCTCGCCTCGCACAGCTTTGGGATCCCCGTTGTCTTGCGGCGATGCGGGTGGAGTTCGATGCATTGCAGCGCAACCGCACGTGGCATCTTGTTCCGTGACCCCCTAATGCCAATGTCTATCATTGGCAAATGGGTGTTTCCTCACAAGACATGCCCGGATGGTTCTCTTGAGCGCTACAAAGCATGTTTGGTGTTCCGTGGATTTCGGCAACGTGTGTGCGTGGACTTCGCCGACACCTTTGCCCCGCTTGTCAAACCGGGCACGATCCGCACGGTGCTTCAGTTGGCGGTCTCTTGAGCATGGCATCTACATCCGTTGGATGTCTACATCCGTTACATTCATGGTCACCTTGCTGAGTAGTTGTTCTGTCAGCAGCCCACCAGTTCGTCAATGCCGTGCATCCCGACCACGTGTGCTTACTCTCCCATTCGCTTTACGGGTTGAAGCACGCGCAACAAGCGTGGTACCGGCGTGCCCAGCCTTCCTGCAGTCACTTGGATTCGGGCCCACTAGCTCCGATGCTTCCCTCTTTGTGTATCATCAGAGAGCCGACACTGCATATCTGCTGATCTACGTCGACAATATCATCCTGACGGCATCTGCTCTCTGCCTCCTTCAGCGGCTCACGGCTTGTCTTCGCGATGAGTTTTTCCTAAAGGACATGGGCCCCCTGCATTACTTCTTCGCCATTGAGGTGGTCCGCCGGGCTGATGGCTTCTTTCTGCATCAGCAGAAGTATGCCCACGAGCTTCTCGAGCGTGCTAGCATGCTTAACTAGAAGCCCGCCGCCACACCCGTCTACACGAAGGCCAAGGTCTCTGCCATGGAGGGCTCTCCCATGTCCGATGCAGCGTTCTATCGCTCCATCGTTGGTGCTTTGCAGTAACTGACGCTGACACGCCCGGACCTACAGTATGTTGTTCAGCAGGTGTGCCTCCACATGCACTCCATGCGCGACTCTCATTGGGCTTTGGTGAAGTGCATGCTCCGTTAGATACGCGGCACTATGTCCTTGGGGCGCACACTGACGGACTGGGCAGGCTGCCCCGACACACGTCGCTCTACATCAGCCTACTGTGTCTACCTTGGGCCCTCATTGATCTTACGGTGGGCAGGCTGCCCCGACACACGTCGCTCTACATCAGCCTACTGTGTCTACCTTGGGCCCTCACTGATCTTACGGTGTTCCAAGTGATAGCACACGGTCTCCCGCTTGAGTGCCGAGGCCGAGTATCAGGCAGTGGCTAATGTCGTTCGGGAATGTTCTTTCCTTCGTCAGCTGCTCCACGAGTTGCTTTGTGATATTCACAAGGCCATGCTCATTTACTGCGATAACGTCTCCGCCATATACCTCTTTGGCGCGTTCGGATTCTCCATGTCCCCACCGCCCAACAGTTCACCGATGTTATGACTAAGGGACTACCGACTTATATTTTCGACGAGTTACGGTCCAGTCTCTGCGTTTCCGGCGACGCTTCGACAATAGGGGTGTGTTGAGTAGACGGTATAAGTTCACTTGTATATATAGTACAAGGTCTGTATATCTTGTACTGTCGTGCCTCCTCTCTCCCACGTATATTTGTATTTCTTGGAGACAAGTAGAGGCCGGACCCGTTAACCTATACAGTGAATCGACTGTGAACGCATGCAATCTTGGTCTAACTAGACGGACCAGACGGAGGAGGGGGTACAATTTTCGTGGGGAGGAGCAAAGACAGCCATGTGATTGTTTGGTTGATTGACATTAGGACATCGCTAGGCATCAGACTACTGGTAATCGCATCCTATCAGACCATTCATTAGCCGTTGGATCGGAAGCAGCACATACGTTGGATCTGCTACTTAGTCAAGGCGAGAGATTAGTGGACCGAATCCCTAATTTGGTGGGATTGCTTCTGCATGGCATTGATGACTGTGTTCGTTTTCTATGGTAACTATTTCAGCGCTAATACTGTGGGATTGGACAAAACTTGCCTGCTCCCTTCTCGTGCTCCCATCCGTGCTCCCACTTCATCCTACGGCTGTTATTTCATCTTTTTTCTTTCTAATCTAATCATCGCCCCCCTGATTTTAAGGGGGTGGGGCCGGGCCTAACTTTGGTCCAATCAAATCAAGCCACGTACGCGGGAGCACGGATGGGCACATACGAGGGGAGCAGGCAAGTCTCGTCCTGTGGGATTGATAAGTAAGTAGTCCCCCTATTTTAGGAAGGTGGTCCCTATTTTCATGTAGAAAATATTGTGTCCATTGTATTTTGATTAGGAAAAGCCTTCACGCCAGTGCGCCGGCCGAATCGTTCCGCCGGTCGCACGTGAGTCGTGCGATCCACTTGGATCTGACGTTCGCTTCCCGCTTCTCTCGTCACGTGCATTTGTGGCCCACAAGCCGGCCCATCGCGTGTACCTTATCTTCTTCTATCTTCTTACACCTAGCGCCAGATTCATCTTTTTCTCTAACCGTGCCGCCTGACCCAACCTTTTTTATCTCCCGCGCGCTGCTGGGATTTTCTTGCCGATAGCCACTAGTCGCCGCCGTGCTACTGCGAGGTGTTGGGACTGTGCTGGGGGCGCCATGCCGAGTGTCCTGACGAGTCTCCATGGATGACCACGGTGAAGCTTGCGACACCAGTGTAGCGGACAACGATGCTGGAACTAGCATTTTTCTTTGCTTCAACCGACCGAAGACAGAGCTGGAACCACATGTGTTTTTTGCTGCAACTGATAAGTTAGTTGGAACCACAACTAGTTTTTCATACAACCGTATCATTTTTTGGCTACGACCGGCGACGAGAAAAGCTACAACCGTAGACGATGATAGTGGGTCAGCCGCTGCACAACACTAAAAGCTGCAACCGGCGATCGATAATGTTACAACCGGCATTATCGAAAGCTACAACCAGAGACGACGGGAATTGAGGGTCGGCCAACGCGCATCCGTGGAAGCTACAACCTCGCGATGAAAAAAGCTTCAACCGGCTAGAAAAAAAGTTTCGACCGGCAATATAGAAAGCTTCAACCTGCGACAGCAAAACACAAAAAGCTACAATCGTTAACATAAAAGTTTCAACCATATTTTTCATAAGCTTCAACCAGAGACCGACGAGGAAAAAGCTGCAACGGCGAGCCGTTGATGCACATGAAGGTTTCTATGCACCAATGGCTGCGCCGGATGCTGGAATCGGCGGCCCAGCCATTGTTGGTACCGGCGGCAGCCATTTTTTTTATGCATCTGGAACCCCCGTTTGCTACAGCGGAGACGGCGAACGGTGGCGAGCGGCGACGGTGAGCAGCGGCCATGGCGAGGCACATGATCGAGGGGAGGAGAGGCGCATCTGCGTGAGAGATGGCGAGATGCGGGGGACGCGCGGTACGAAGAAGAAGATGTTTGGGCGGTCCGTTTTTTTTTTCGCTAGATCCAATGGCCAGGGTGACTCGTATCGGGCGGCTAGGGCTAGTCCGGCCGAACTGCTGGGCCGGACAGCCGACGCCTAGCACTGCCCTTTTGATTAGTTGCAAATTATTCTAGTCACTAACGTTTTGGTTTGCTTCCATATAACAATAAAATTGTGTTTATGCCGATTGGAAAATTAGCTTCCAGGGTGAATTAGATTTGCTTCAATTTGGTAAAAAAAAGTCACAATATTTTTCCGAGAAACCATAGTATTGCTTCCAACTTAATAAGAATTTGCATCCATCTAAATCACAATTATTTTCACCATCACAAGCGCACATGCTTCAACCGAATTGGGGGGTGTGCATCTAAGTAATAATTTTTTGCTTCCTTTCTAAGGTTAATTTGCTTCTTGCAGAAAACAACTCAAAATATATATAATGACAACTTTTTTTATGAGATCGGTGACCACGAATACTTCTTTTGATTGTGCCACATGCTTCCTACTAGCATTTTGTTTGCTTTCATAAACATTGACAGGCGGCCATGTCATTTCCTATTTACAAGTTACATATGCTTCTTATTTGCTTCATGGAGGTTGATGATGCAGCCGTGTCCCCTGTTATTCCATGTGTTGGGAAGCTAGCATGGCCATCGTTTTGGGCTAGGCTCTCATGGTGCCAGAAGTCACCATTCGTTTGCTTGTCATCGTGGCTTGCCTACATGCCACTGGTGCCCCTATCCATGAGCTCCTTGGGCCCGCTGGCTAGCACGTCACCCGTCTGGATTCGGCGACCTATAAGCACATTTGAAGCATAAACGATTTAGGCATGATGCATAACAATAGAATGTACTCCCTCCGTCCGAAAATACTTGTCATCAAATTTGACAAAAAAGCATGTATCTAGAACTAAAATAGATCTAGATACATCCCTTTTTATTCATTTTGATGACAAGTATTTCCGGACGGAGGGAGTAGGAAGCAACAACAACTACTACAAAGAAGGCTCAGAATACATGTATGGATATATTGGGGTGAAGTATCTGAACTGAAGAAATATAAATCAGATTAGGAAGCATGGATATCTGGAATCATCAATTTCATGCTATCTCGACATAAGAATGGAAGCATAAAAAACTGAAAGTAGAAATTGGCAATGCTTGCTGCCAACATGCGGGCGCATGATTTTGTGATCTGCAAACCAATTCCATCCAAACTGATTGGTTCTAGTTTTTCTTTTCCACACATAAAAACAAGGCAGAACATGATAAAAAACATGAAATCGAAACAGATTAACGCAGATCTCGCCCCTGGTGTGCCTCCCAGCCCCAACCACTTAAATTCTGCAAATATAGAACGAGGAGCATAATCTGGGCAAGATGGCTACCTGGATTAGAAAAAAAAAAGAAGTAAATTGGAGAACGGCGGGGAGGTGAGATCGTCGGAGACGCGGTGGAGAACAGCGTGGGCGGTGATCCGGGTGGCTGCATCGACAAGTAGAACGGGGCAGGGATCTAACCTAGAGGCCTCTAGCAAGGAGTACAAGGGCGGCGCCATGGACGTTGACCCGGACAGAGAGGAGGCCAGGAGGGTCAGAGGTAGGAGAGAAGAACGGCGGTTGTGAATTGTGATTAATTTCGGAGAAAGGTAATGAGGCGAGGGATTATGGGAAGGTGCGTGCGTGAAAAATGGGAGGATAAAGGAGGATTTGCTGTGGTCTTTTGGCCGTGAGATGTGTTAGGATTAAATTAATAGGTTAATTAAGGAGATAATCCTGCCTTTGTAATCTGTACGCCGGTTGCATTGGCAACCGTCGCGTCTCTCCCCTTGCACCTCTACGAACAGTCGCATCTCTTGATCGTGCCTGTTCCCCTTGTATATATACCGAGAATCATTCAATCGAATAGACAGTTCGATCATTTGCTTCTTTTCGATCTCGAACACGTTATCAGCACGCTCTTTGCCGAGAGCGATTTGGCCAAGAGAGGAGCGACCACGGAGCGCCCGGCGGTCCTCGACCTCGCCCCGCCCCGGCGAGGCCTCCTAAGCCAACAACCATGGCCACGCACGGCATGGCGCGCTGCCTGGCCCTGGCGGTCGACCAACGGCAACGCCCTCTGGCGCGCCCCTGCGTGGAGCGGCTCCCTTGCCTGCCCATGGCGGCAGCAGCCTTGATGCGGCTCTATACCAAGGCGTGTTGGCGCTCAGACCAGCACGCCCTCCTCGGCGTGCCCTGGCGCAGCCCTGACCGGCCTCCTAAGGCGGCCGGCTTCCAAAGGCGGCGGGCGATAGCAGCGGCCCCTCCCGAGCGGAGGCGGCGCCCAGCGGCGCCCAGCGGCGCGGTAGCGAGGCCGACTGCCTGGCACGGCTCCCCGCGAAGGGGTGGCGGCGCACATGGTCTTCACGACCGCGGCGCGCGAGTCGACGCCCCGATGCACCAGCCCGGAGCGAGGGCGCCTCCAAGCGTTTGCCCGGCCTCGGTACTGCTCCTATCGCGACGCGGCGGATGGCAGCGAACATCTGGGCTTCAAGATCAAGAGAAGATCGAATGTTCAGACAAAAAACGCGGCCCGGTGTGGCTTCTCGAGCGGCGGCGGCCGACGCGGTCCTCCTATTGCCACGTTGCCGCGCCGTCCGCGAGAGCGGCCCCTGACTAGCATCGCCGATGCCCTGACGCGACGGCGACCTTGACGGCACCGACCTACTGGAGGCACGGCTTGAGCCCAGCGCGCGGTGGCCCCCGGCCCCGATGCTTCTGCTCCCGGCGGAGACGGTGCCCGGCACACACGGCGGCCAGCGGTCTTCACGGCGTGGTGCCGACCCCCTGCAAGAGGGAGCGACGACCCGACTCGTCGAACTGAATCGCGGCAGCCGGCTCCTCCAGTGCGGCATGGTGGTGATGGGCAGCGGTGCCGTGGTGGTATCCGGCTGTGTCTCTCATGTGAAAGGGATCGAAGCTGCTGGGGATTTCTATTCCTGGTCGCTCTCCTTATCTACTCGATTGGCCAGGCCGTGGACTGCCGCACATACGTGTACTACTACGTGGCCTAACTGCATGCGGTTGAGTCATTAGCACTCCCGTACTAGTATTTGCTTAATTGCTTTACTAGTTGAGTCATCAGCACTCCTGTACTAGTATTTTCTTAATTGCTTTACTGGTTTATTTTTTCTTTTTAGAAAATTAGTCCTAACAACAACTTTTAACAGTGACTTTATCCTGTTTTTAGTCTGTTAAATTCGGTACGTATATTTCAGTACCTTTTTTTTTTCTGAGTACCAACGTATTCCAGATCCTATATTTCCGCGTTTGTCACGTGTTGAGATTAATTACATCTATTATTTGCAATTGAGATTTTTTATCTCTTGCAAAGATAAATTCAATACCTCTGCAGTACTATTTCTCCGTTGAGTACGATATATTCCGGAATGTATGTACCTCCATGTTTACTACATGTCGAGAATAGTACATCTATTTGCAATTGAGATTTTCAATTTCTTGCAAATACATATGCAAAATTCAAGGTGTCATCCTTAGCAATTTGAGATTCACACTAATGATTTCGAGCAACCTTCTTGAAATCTATTAATTTTGCAACATTAATATGTATTTATATTACGCAATCTGTAATATAAATAAATTACCGATTTTACATCGGAGATGATATGTTCTATGTGTTTACCACATTGCCATTCTTCGTGAGCATGTCACAACGGTCGAGATCGATTTCTCCCGCACAACAAAGATGTAAATTTTTGACAAACAACATCTCCCTCATTATATTAGGAAAACACTAAGTAATGAGTTGGATCTACTGCCCATGTGCAGGATGTCTCTATTACTGTGAGATATGTATGATCTTCAATGTGTTATGTTTCCACAATTGAGGTTGAGCATTTTCAAGTTATACACTTGAGTCAAAATTTTGCATTCTTATTACAAAACCATGATGACTTTTAATTTACTTCTTGTAAATTAATTATCTCTGGTTTGCCCCTATGAGTAATCGATGGCTAACAATTTGAGGCTATTGCCCTCAAATTGCCACAACTTACTTAAGCGGGTTATGGACATCAAGATCAGTCTTGCATCCCATGGGATAGCCTGTGCAATCCAAGCCACACCATCAGGACGCAAATGACCTCAAGGGTAATGGTTTGAAACTCACTTCAAACCCTCAACCTGACACCATCAAGTTGTCACGAGACCATATGAGCATGGAGAGCATGGTGGTTGAATATGCATCAACCGACATGTTTGGAGACTATACATTTAGTCCCTTAGTCTCCTTAGTGATCTATTTATTTATGTCCATTTATAATGTTCTAATATGAACATGATTATTGTTGTCATCATATATTGTATATCACAATATATTGTATCAGCACTTTGGTACAAATTCATTTGTATGTATTCTATATATATCTGACAGTGATTTTCTTGAGAATGTTCATGTCTATATATAGATTTCTACGGGGGTCAATCTGATGAAAGATAATTTGTGCCATGTGGACATATGCTCCACGAACTCTATACTCAGGGAAGTGAAATGTTTCCACTCTCGTTGAGAGAAAGGAGATATTTTAAAATCGCTAGACGCGATGAGGTATTTGTTGGCTCAAGTCGAGTCATATTTACTGTCCCTGTGGGTACTCGAGTAACGTCAGGATACTTTATTGCTTTCGGGTTTAACTTGTACCCTACTAAACTATAGAGGTATCCGTCAAAATAGTTTCCATAGTGAAACTTATGATGACAACAAAGAGGAATATCTTCTCTTTACCATATGCAGCGGATATAGCAAGCACATTCTCTTTGTATCATCATGGTTGTACTACACATACTACAAAACCCGTAGCACATGTTGCCTACGAGATAGTTTTCCAGAGTGTCTTTTGCATGACGAACTTGGCATTCCAGCTTTGGTCATCATTGACATTGGGTTGAAACCGAAACTATCAGCAATTTTAATGGTTTATGATTATTATGATGCTAAATTCTAACAACATTTGGATTTTATGTGCACTACAAGTGACACGGGGAAGCTAATTTTAAGGCTCGCACACCTTAAAGTCTACGTTGAACCACTCAGACTCCTTGAATGCATCAAGTTGAGGTAAGTGGCTTTTCCCATCCATTGACTAGACTATTCAGGTATTCCATGGTTCTAAAAGACATATCTACATGATGGTCTTAAGTGTGTGATTTATTCACACGAAACCATTGGCTTTATCCTGACATCGATTTCAAGCAAATCGGATGGACAACATTGCAAAATTCTCCTTGAGTGCTTCCTCTATGCCTCTCGGATTGAAGTTTAGCAATTTGTCTTAATGTCTAGACTCAAAATGGTTTGGTAGAATCCCATCCAAAGAATTGAGCTCATTGCATGATCTTTACTTTGAATTGCAACTTACCAACTTTACGTTGGAGTCATGTAGTCTTACACACTCATGACCAAACTGCATATATTATTCCCCTCTATCTTTGATACGTGGAAATCTACCAAGTATTTCCCATCTACAGTACTTCGGTTGCATACCGATATCACCACCCGGCATACATCATTAGCCCCTCAACATATAGTTGGGATCTATGTGAGGAATAACTGCATTACCGTCAATACCTCAAGCCCCTCACATGGGGAGTTATTCAAGGCAAGTATGCTGATTCAACGAGGAACATTTCCAGGCATTAGGGGGAGATTTCAAGTACCATAAAGAATGCCAGGAAATTAGTGGAATGTTCAACACATTTCTACCTCAAATCCACGTACTCAAAGATCTGAACCATGCGTTCAGAAGATTTGCAACACATTGCAAATAACCTGCCAAATTCATTTACTGACTATAAAGGTGTCACGCAATCCTACAATCCTGCAAAAATATGTCGGAAAGAGTGGAGGTACCAACAAAAACCACTCAACTCCCCGTTCAAAGCAACAGGGGGAGAAGTACGACAACAGTGCATCAGGATTCAGCTTCTTGCAAGCAAGGATATCAAGGCCTCTGAATCAGTAAATGCATGTCAACTTTACGTTGACAGACACCTAATGGGTAGTATACACCCAGTGGAAGGGAAACCTCCACCAACCCAGGTCATAGTGCACACAATGACCGGGACATCAGAATACCCGACTCAATCGCATTGGGAAATCGCGAGCAGTCACCATGGGTAACGATATTTCCATCAACTATATATTGATATATAGATTCTGGAGAATCATATAACCGGAAGTCTACAATTGTCGACATACATTTCTCAACTAGATTGCAAAACCTTACAAATGATTCAGATCCAAAGACCATGGCCATGGCAAAGTGTGATAAACACTCGGACTGAACTCAAGCAAAGGGATCTAGGTAGAAATGATCTTGCTCAATAATGGGAAGGTATTCATAAGCAATACCTACACCAATTTTCTTCTGGAAACGGAATTAAGAACAACGAGGTGGTGAAACGAAGAGCAAGTATTGTAGCACAAGGGTTCATGCAGATACCCAACTATTCTCCAGAGATGGAATCTCTTTTCGATAACTTATATCATTGGCAGTACAAAATCATCTATCTCTGCAGTTGATAGATGTAGTGATTACATATCCATGTCGATCACTAGATTCAGACATATATGACTGATTCCCGATGGAGTCTCAATTCTGAATCGAAATGCAAAATGCAACATACATTGTGTAAAATCAATAAGTCGCCATATGGCTTATTGTTGTCGGTACATTTGGTACTACCGACGTAGTGAGTTCCGTATTCACAAGGATTACTCCTACAATGATGATTATCCATGTTTGTGTGTCTGCAATGACGACACATGTAATCATCTAAGTGACGGACTTTAAAATGAAGGATTTGGTAAACCAAAATACCGCTCGTTACTACAACTTGAGCACCTTCATTCATACAGTATGGTATACTATGTTGTCTATATCCAAAAATATTGGAGAAATTCATTGTGAACAAATCTTGTCTATCCATAACTCTCGTGGTAGTTCATTCTCTAGACGTAGAGAAAGATCTATTAGACCAAGATATGATGGAAATGAGATATTGGGACTCAACGTTCCATAATGCCATTGGATCCACCAAACGCAATTGGTTGGTACTCAAGAATATCTTTCGATATTTCCAAGGCATGAAACATCTTGTCCTGGTTTTTCAGTTTCGGAGAAATCTGAACACCAATATCATTGGATACATCGATCAGATCCCCACTATGTCAGATCGTGGACAAGTTTAGTATTCCTACTAGGTGTGGTAGTCCTCTCATGAAGAGTCTTCGAAACAGACCTCATGGCTACATCCACCAACCATTATCTCAACGATAATGTTTCTTGTGTTGCCCGGATGCAAACATGTTACATAATTAGCAATATCACTATATTGCATATCTTGCAAGTCAAATCATGCGACTGATTTGTTCAGGAAGTCTCTACCAACTTCTATGTTTTGGTATGTGACGGCTTCGAGTTTTTGCAAGAATCAGGGGGAGTATCTTCCTAAATTGTTCCTGTTCAATGCATCATATTATACTCTTTTTCCCTTCATGAGTTTACTATACAGGTTCTCATAAAGGTTTTTAATGAGGTAATATCAACATGAGATCATATGTCATACTTTCTGTTTTCCCCAACGGGGTTTTTGGGAAAGTATATACGGCATATTTATTGTCCTCCGAACTCTATGGGTTTTCTCATATTGAGTTAAAAGAGACAATAACCATTATATGTTGAACCATTTTCTCCTTATTTTCCCACTGGGTTTGAAGGAGTTTTAGCAACATATCATACTACAACACTTCTCACATTTTTCCCATAGGGTTTTTGGAGAAGAATTAATTCAAGGATGATTCCAGAGATGGTCGGTTGCAAGGACAAGGAAGGATTAGGGGGAGTGTTAGGATTAAATTAATAGGTTAATTAAGGAGATAATCCTCCCTTTGTAATCTGTACGTCGGTTGCATTGGCAACCGTCGCGTCTCTCCCCTTGCACCTCTACGAACAGTCGCATCTCTTGATCGTGCCTGTTCCCCTTGTACATATACCGAGAATCATTCAATGGAATAGACAGTTCGATCATTTGCTTCTTTTCGATCTCGAACAAGATGAAGCACAAATCAACGGCCTACGCACAGTCTGACGATGGCATTGTATCAGACTATAGATAGAAAGTGTTTCCCTTGACATTATAGCAGCAACAACCAGCATTTAATGCACATTTGTCACACCCATATTGGACAACGTTTAGCAGCCTCGCCTATGTGACACCTGTCGTGAGAATTTTTCCAGCGGAGTTCATAAAAAATAGAAATCATGTTTACCGTTCCTAGGGCTTTCAATGTAAAAGCAAATAATTTAAATCATTTTACGGGTCACAGCCATCAGTCAAGTATCTCTATCATTATAACCATATATAAGACATCTTAGGGGCTACATACATCTTGAACTCTTCATTCAACATCGATCTTCCTCACCTGGTCTTGTCTTTTTTTCCTGTCAGTACTCTCTCAACATTCTATTGAGAACAATTGTTTCGTGTGAGAACCATTTCGAGCCTGTAGATAGGCTTGGGAGGCAAAGGGAAAGAAAAGGTCAACAATGACTTTGAACTGTGTGCATAGGGCATCGCATGTGTCGACCAGGAAACACAAGCAACTCGTTGTCCTCGTTCTCTGCCGGCTAGCAGCATGAGTTACATGGAATCGGATGCCACCTTGCTGCAGTGACCCATGTTGCTGTCATTGATGGATCACGTATTTAGTGATCCCGCCACGATGCGTTACACCAGCATGACGTGCCAAGGTAGCTGATGATGGCTTCTATGTCGGCTTGCTTCCCCACAAACACGTAGCGTAGGTTGGTGCACGTGTAGCTGTAAAGCTATCGCACAATCCAACCACAAGGGAGCAGAACATGGTGGACTAGTGGGCTGGAACAGCTCATTGTCAAGCGACCTCGACAGCTGCCTTGCCGCCCGTGCCGACCACGACGCGGGAGTGAGACCGGGATTACGGCGACATCAGTAGATGGAGCAGTGCCACCACTCAACGACATGCTAGAAAAGGCGAGTGAGTGTATCTTGCTGAAATCAACCTCGCAAAAAATACCCTACGGACGAATTTTTGACCTGTATAACATAATCGAGTTACGTGTGCAATTCCTTTTTATTTCGTGAACTAGAATGTTCACCTCATCAGAGTTTATGGACCAACACTACAAGAAATATGTCAACTTATGACCTTTTGTTAGTGACTCTGGAAGAATTGGTCATAGATCTATGACCATTTCAGACCAATTGGTCAAAAGCTGTTCGGGGGGCTCCAAACCCTAAACTATAACGACCATTTTGGTCAGAAAGGTCATAATTTCCTTATACGAAATGGTCATAAAGCAGATAGCACTGGTTCGTTGCCTTATTTCTAGCTGATCATGACCAATATAGATGGTCATAACCTTGTAAATTGTGTTGGGTTGCTACGACTAGGCGCCACCTCATCAGTTTTGCCTATGTGTCATGTCCATGTGACGGTTTTTGCCCTAGGTTGTGAAGCAACCTATATTTCTGTCACTCCCAAAATTCCCCAAAAAATCTCATAAATTCTTTGGGTCATATCTTCGTCAAATATGTAAAAAACCTTCCTTGCCTAGTTCAAAAATAATTCAAAAATATTCATTTTCCTATTCTGTTAAAAAAAAGACTTTGTGAAGGAAGTACCACTTTGGCATGTCCAAATGCTATCCATTTTTCTACAGTGCTTTCCTATGCCCAAATAACTATCCTCCACCAAATGCCAGCTCAATCCATTCATTATTTTGAGCCCATCTTCAACATTCGTATTTATGTCCAGTGTGGTACTTTGCAAAGCAAGTACCACCTAGACTCCTCCTTTTCAGCTGAAAATTTGTGAAGACGGTCTTCTTAGTAACTGATCATTCTCAACCAAAACTCACGCCCATTAGCCATGTGCATTTCCCGTACCGCTAATCAAACACTTGGCTGCTAATTCATGTTTGAGCATCGATCGGTCTCCTCGTGAGAATCTTATGTTGTAATTTTCTTCCTAGCACCTACCTGGGGAGTGGCCAACCCACTAGACATGCCTAGGCCGCCCAGAACACATGGCAACGCCACAGTCATGCGGTGACCACGCGACGGGCATGCGAGTTTACGCGCTCTAGAGTTGGGGCCCTCGACCACCGCCCAAACCTCGACGTATCGCCACAAAACCATGTATTTATGATTAAATAGGTACGTATGTACCTAGAAATGATTTTTGGAAAAAATAAATAACAAACTATGAGGCAGCCGCAGTTCAAATTTGACCCGCTTCCAACTAAATCGGCGGAAATTTGTCTTTTTCACGAGAGGTGGATCAAAACTTTTTACACCCAACCATTTTGTCAATTGTGCATTAAATATGTCCTAGTATTTTAGAAAATTGATTTGGTCAAATTTTGCAACAATTATTTGGGAGGTCCTTCACAAAAAAACCTCCTTTTGGGCACACAAAAAATGGAAAATGATTTTTTCGTTCAAAGAAAATGAAAACTTCCTTAAGCAATATTGTTTGCCATTCCAAGATGTACCCTTGTGCACAATATGAGATCATTTGAACAAACTATGCTATGAATGTGGCCATAGGATTGATCATTTGGCTTGAAAGCCATGAATCTTCACGCATGATAGCTCATTTCTGAGAACACTTTTTTAAAAGAATTGCCGTATTACAAGTTTATTATTTTTCCTGGTAAGTTGGTCATATATAATGACACAATGCGAAAGTTTTCCAACTTTTTGATTTTTTTTTGAATTTTTTATGCCCGTTTCAAAATGCGGTCAAAACGGCGGGAATGACCGTTCCTAGCTAGTGGTTGAATCTTGGAATTTTTTTGGTATTTCTCTGATTAAATAGATACTTATGTACCTAGAAATGATTTTTGTAAAAAATAAAGAGCAAACTACAAGGCAGCTATAGTTCAAATTTGACCCACTTCCAGCTGAATCGGCCGAAATTTGTCTTTTTCACGAGAGGTGGATCAGAACTTTTTACACCCAACCATTTAGTCAATTGTGCATTAAATATGACCTATTATTTTATAAAAATGATTTGGTCCAATTTTGCAACAATTATTTGGGAGGTCCTTCACAAAAAAACCTCCTTTTGGGCACTCGAAAAATGGAAAATGAATTTTTCGTCCAAAGAAAATGAAAACTTCCTTAGGAAACATTGTTTGCCATTCCAATATGCACCTTTGTGCACAATATGAGATCATTTGAACAAACTATGCCATGAATGTGGCCATAATATTGATTATTTGGCTTGAAAGCCATGAATCTTCACGCTTGATAGCTCGTTTCTGAGAACACTTTTTAAAAATAATTACCGTATTACAAGTTTGTTATTTTTCCTGGTAACTAGGTCATATATAATGACACAATGCGAAGGTTTTCCAACTTTTTGATTTTTTTATGCCCGTTTCAAAATGCGGTCAAAACGGCGGGAATGACCGTTCCTAGCTAGTGGTTGAATCTTGGTATTTTTTCTGGTGTTTCTCTGATTAAATAGATACTTATGTAACTAGAAATGATTTTTGTAAAAAATAAAGAGCAAACTACAAGGCAGCTACAGTTCAAATTTGACCCACTTCCAGCTGAATCGACCGAAATTTGTCTTTTTCACGAGAGGTGGATCAAAACTTTTGACACACAACCAGTTTGTCAATCGTGCATTAAATATGGCCTAGTATTTTAGAAAATTGATTTGGTACAATTTTACAACAAATATATGGTAGGTCCTTCACAAAAAACTCATTTTGGGCATTTGGAAAATGATTAAAAATGGCTAGAAAGATCATAAATGCATACAAATTGGTACTTATCCATAATATGTGGTCTAACTCTAGTGAAAATTTGTATGGTGCCTTTTGCAAAATATTTTTGGTAGCTACTTCACAAAACCCCTTAGATATTTTTAGTACTTAGATACTTTTTTAAATCACTGGTTTTCCGAACCAATCAGGACTCTTCCCCCGGATCGATGACATGGCGCCCATCCATCCATCCATCCATCTCACCATCCCACATCCATCCATCCATCCATCCATCCATCCATCCATCTATCTACATCAAAAAAAAAGAAAAAAGAAAAGAAAAAGAGATACCCCCACCGCAGCCCAAACCATAGCCATCCCGATCCAATCACAACCCTCCCCCCATCGCACCCCTCCTCCCCCATCTCCTCGCCGCCATCTCGCCTCCTCCTGTCCAGATCCATCGCCGCCACCACCTCCCTCCGGCGGAGCTCGTCGCCGTTCCCCATGCCCTCCTCCACTCGCCCCTCCCCTTCCCACTCCCCACAGTGACGGCCGACGGCCTCACCGCGGCGCGAAATCCCCCACCACCGTGAAGCCAGCGAGGATGTTCCCGTGCAGGCCGCTAGTGTCCCCGCTGCTACCGCGTGCCCTCGCCGCTGGGGCGCCCTTCTCCGTGCGGCGGCTGCCGTGGTCATCGACGTCGCTGCGCCACCCGTCGACGACGACGGCCCCCCGTCGTCGCCCCCTCCTTCCCCATCCCGCCGCCGCCTCTCTCTCCCACCCACCCGATGCATCCCCTCCCCCGGCGGGATTCGCCTCTCCACTCTCTGCCCCGCACACCACTCGTCGTCCCCTCCTCTTTCTCCTAGATCCAGGCCGAGATGCTGCGCCGGGGCGCCTCACGTGACCCTACCGCGGGATCACCGACGCCTTCGCCCGCGTGATACGTCCAAAACATATCTATAATTTCTGCTTGCTCCATGCCACTTTTGGGTGATATTGCTATGATATTCATACACTTCCATACACTTTTGATCATATTTGGACTAACTTACTAATCCAGTGCACCCCAGTGCCAGTTTCTGTTTTCGGTTGTTTTTGTATTTCAGGTTTTCACGTTTCGAGAACTGCCCAGAAAAATCCAGAAAAATTATATAAAAAATCAGCGTTCCGGAAACAACACTGCGTCCGAAGGGTAGCCTGGGGGGGCCACCAGGGCTCCAGGCGCCCTGGCGGCGCGCCCTCCCCCTGGGCCGCGCCGGGGGGGGGGGGCGCCTGGGCCCCCCGAAGCTCCCCCGGTGCCCTACTTTGGCATATATTTAAAGGACCCTCCGAAACCCTCAGAAGAGGAACTCTTTTCGCGATCCCATCTCTGTTCCGCCGCCGCCGCCGCTTCAAAGATCGGGAGCACCACGAAAACTCTTCCCGGCACCCTGCCGGAGGGGAGGATCACCACCGGGAGCTTCTCCACCACCATGGACGCCTCCCGGATGACTCGTGAGTAGTCTCCCTTGGACCATGAGTCCATGACCAGTAGCTATGTGATGTTCTCCTCCCGTTCTTTTGCTTCACTAATTAGTCCTCGTGAGCTGCCCTACATGATCGAGGCACCTATGTAATCCTTATGCTGTTGCTATGTTGAGTTTGCTGGGATCCGATGGATTATGAGATTATGTTCAGATTGATCTTGATTAATATATTTGATTCACCTCTTTTATATTTTTGTTCATAAGTAATTCTTGCATGTTCTCCGTTGTTATTTATTGCTTTGGCCGAGTAGTAGGTAGTGACTCCAAAAGGGAACGTTATACTCGATTGTGGGTTCATGCCCCTCGATGACTAGCTTGAGTGACAGAAACATGAGTCTAGGGGATGTGCTGTTGCCACAAGGGGGAAAACAACGGTGCTTGTGCCCGCGGGTGCAAGGATTGTTTACTTTACGCAAAGTTCTTTTAATGCAGTTGTCTGTTGCATTGAGTTTACACTATGGGTGGGACTCGCAATAATACCAGCGAGATGTTCTGGATAGATATCTCAAGGTGGATGATTAGTAGTAGATATTGATGCATTTCGGTCTACTTACTTTGGTGTACCGCCCATGCTTTGAACCTCAACCTTTCTTGCAATGTAGTCAGCATTGGTTTGCGTTCGTGGTCCTGTCAATTGCCCAGCTGTAATTCGTTTACCTCACATAGCTGTTTTATCGTCTTTTGGGAGAGAGACATCGCTAGTGAACATCATGAGACTCCGGTCCATATTACCATCATTGATCACATCCGCTATTTACTTTTTCGCTATTTACTTACTATTGCAAAACACTATCTATCACTACTATCATATTGCTTTTAACCCTTTGTGAACTACAGGGCCGGAGGGATTGACAACTTCTCTGTACTCGTTGGGAGAAAAGTTATTTGTATCTGTGTGCAGGTCCACTTTGATTGCTACTAATTTGGCGCCGTAGCAATTGACACCTACTTGTTGAACCTAGGAGTCTCTGGGGATTCGATCCTTGGTATCTTTGCTAAGGGAAAACACTTCTACAATACTGCATCTTACACCTTCCACTTGGGGTAACCAACGAGGGGTTCGAGGCCCATCAAGGAGTATTTTCTGGCGCCGTTGCCGGGGACTCCACTCTTCAGGATAGGGGAGTTGCATGCTATCATTTACCTTTGCTTTTAGTCTTGTTAGTTTACCTTTCAGTTTTGTTTATGTCTTTTCACCAGTTATGCTTATGTACAACCTTGTTATTGGATCGTTGCTTGCGGGAAGACGCCCCACACCTGTGGTGGTTGCTCCTGCCCCTACTGAAATTGTGCCCTATAAAATACCAGCCGGTATTATCAATTATATCTTGGCTAATCGTTATGCAGGAGACAGACATCCCGGTGAACACTTGCTATATCTGTCACAATTATGTTCATTATTTAAGCTTGCAGGTGTATCAGGGGAGTTTGACATGAGGAAATTGTTCGCCGTATCACTTATAGATAAGGCTTCAGATTGGTATAAGCTTCTCGATAACTCGCACTTGCTTGATTGGCAAGAGCTTATGTCTCTCTTTTATACTAAGTTTTATCCTCTTCATGATGCTTATGTGGAGAGTAAGAGTACCTTTTTGCATGTGGATCATGGTAACAATGCTTTATGTGATGCTTATATTGTTGAGTTTATTCGTGATCCCACTAAAAATTATTATGAGAAGGGAACATATGCTTGTAGATATTTCAATAATATTAAGTTCCCTCTCTTTATGTTGAAGGTTTTGAAGCTGCACTTGTTTTGTCTTCCTATGCTTATTGATTTGTGCCTCAATGAATTATTCTATTGCAATATTCCTATGCATAGGAAGCATGTTAGGCTTAAATGTGTTTGGTATTTGCTTCTTGATGCTCTCTTTTGTTCTTCTTCCTACGAGAGCATCATTAAAGTCTTAAGCCTATCTTTATGGCTATAAATAAAGAGCTCTAGGGAGACAACCCTTGTTATCTTTACTTTCAGTTTGTTCTTTCAGTTTTTAGTGGTCTTGATGTTGTTTACTGCTGTAGCATCATCATTGTATCTTTGCTTTTCATATTTGTGCCAAGTATAGCCTCTGATTGCTAGAAAGTTCAAAAGTTGTGAGGTGCTGTCCAGGAAACAGATTCTGTCCTTGGATAGAAAAATTCGTATAAAATCACCAGATGATCTTTTTGGTCTGAATTTTTTCGACAGCGTTCTCTATATAATTTTCTTTCGTGCGTATGTTCTGAGGTTTTTGATTTGAGTTGTAGAAGTATCCCGAACAGATCAATTACTGCCTGCTGTTCTGTTTTTCACAGATTCTGTCCTGTTTTGCCTTACCTTCACTTTGCAAATCAAGAACTTGCTTTTTCTTTGCAAAAACCATTTGGCAATCTTGAGAAATAGTAGAACTTCAAGAATATCCTTATTTCCAGCAAGGTATAATTATTTTATTAAGGGTACTAACCTCGCTAATCAGATTATGATGAGTTATGTATGAAGGGAGTTTTCAAGTGTGCGAGGGAAGATGATAAAAAGATTCAGGAGTGTCAAGCGCTCAAGCTTGGGGATGGCCCCGTGCACCCCCAAGAAATATTCAAGGAGACTCAAACGTCTAAGCTTGGGGATGCCCCCGTGCATCCCCTTCTCCATCAACATTATCAGTTCGTCTTTCGTTTCGCTATATTTTTATCACTTCATGTGTTATGTGTTATGCTTGGAGCGTCTTGCTTTTAGTTTTCTTTTTAGTTTTTCATAACGAGTCGGAACTCAGCATTCCTTTATGTGGGAGAGAAACACGCTCCACTTCTACCTAGAACATAACATAGAATTTTCATGTCTATCTATGCTGTGTGTGTTCTTTGTCTTGTAAATAGCTACTATCATACTCCGCTCTTAGTATTCATGCTTATCTTTTCAAAGAGCTTTTGTTTAGTTGGTTGCTTGAACTCTCTTTAATTATCATGCTCACCTTATTAAGAGAGTTTGCTTCCGTTGCACTAGTTAATGTGTCTATGATAAAGATGCTACTTGCATGATGGTGCTTAGTAGTTCAGGTTTTCTTATGGTTAATCTCGAATAGCTGGGGGGTTCCCAATGTGTTATTGGAGTACCAACTTGGTTTGTTTGCCTATGATATGGTATGGTTTAGTAATATCTTCCTTCGAGAATTTATTTTGATTGACTTGGCGTATGCTCACGCATATTTAAGACTATAAAGAAAGTCTGTCAAGCCTTGATGATCTTTTTTTTCTGAGTAGTGATATAACTTCCATGCCTGATTCAATATTGCTTTGTCGCTCTGCATGATTATGACCGTCATTGCTCTCTTAGTTGGTCGCTCCCAATCATTTTGCTAACCTCCACCTGTACTAAGCAAACTAACCATGCAATACATAGCTCATGGGAAAGTAGCCTAAAAACTATTGTGGTAAAGAATATGTTGCTTATGTATCCTATTTCTTATAAGTTGCTCGCTGAGCGGTAACCATGTTTTTGGGGACGCCATCAACTGTCACACTTTTGTTGAATATCATGTGAGTTGCTATGCATGTTCGTCTTGTCTGAAGTAAGGGTGATTTGCCGTGGGTTGAATGAATATGCATATTGTTAGAGAAGAACATTGGGTCGCCAACCAAAGCCATGTATCATGGTGGAAGTTTTAGCTTGGACCTTAATCCTCAATCTCTCATGAGAATATGCTTATGCATTAAAGAGGAGTCCATCATCTATTTTCTATGTTGTCCCGGTATGGACGTCCTCAAGTTGAGATCTATCAAAAACGAGAAATCAAATGCGATTTATCTCCTTGGACCTTTGTACAGGTGGCATAGAGGTACCCCATTGTGACACTTGGTTGAAACATATGTAATGCAATGATAACCCATGGAAATCCAAGCTAATTAGGACAAGGTGCGAGCACTATTGGTATTCGATGCATGAGGCTTGCAACTTATATGATGTTTTATGCATGACACATATGAATTACTACTACCGCTGACACAATTGCTTCCATGTTTCAAAATAAAAAGCCCTAGCACATAACCATTCTTTTACCTTTATGTTGAAGCACCAACTACTGAGAGCATGATTGTCATTCTGAGTGTAATGTGCATTGTCCCAAAGTAGCATTGTCTTTTGCATGACTGTGATATCGTTTATTCTGAAATGATTGTATCTAGATATCACTTGAAGGTGCTCCTGCATTTATGTTTTGCATCACTAAAGGGGGCAAGCTAGATATCACTTTATCATATTTGCACATCATGTTCATTGCAAATCTTTTTGATGTTTCAGTTTCATATTGTAAAACTTTCAGTCATTTGTGATTTTATCTTGAGGCAACTTAATTACTTTAGAATCATTGTCTCAGTAAGCTTTTGTCATATGACTATGAAAAAGTCCTATATGGTTAATAGCATGTCACAACAGAAATTATTCTTGTTATCATTTACCTACTCGAGGACGAGCAGGAATTAAGCTTGGGGATGTTGATACGTCCAAAACGTATCTATAATTTCTGCTTGCTCCATGCCACTTTTGGGTGATATTGCTATGATATTCATACACTTCCATACACTTCCATACACTTTTGATCATATTTGGACTAACTTACTAATCCAGTGCACCCTAGTGCCAGTTTCTGTTTTCGGCTGTTTTTGTATTTCAGGTTTTCACGTTTCGAGAACTGCCCAGAAAAATCCAGAAAAATTATATAAAAAATCAGCGTTCCGGAAACAACACTGCGTCCGAAGGGCAGCCTG
>LR738712.1:897105783-897122747 GCA_902687465.1 Secale cereale
CCTACTTTGGCATATATTTAAAGGACCCTCCGAAACCCTCAGAAGACGAACTCTTTTCGCGATCCCATCTCTGTTCCGCCGCCGCCGCCGCTTCCAAGATCGGGAGCACCAGGAGAACTCTTCCCGGCACCCTGCCGGAGGGGAGGATCACCACCGGGAGCTTCTCCACCACCATGGACGCCTCCCGGATGACTCGTGAGTAGTCTCCCTTGGACCATGAGTCCATGACCAGTAGCTATGTGATGTTCTCCTGCCGTTCTTGTGCTTCACTAATTAGTCCTCGTGAGCTGCCCTACATGATCGAGGCACCTATGTAATCCTTATGCTGTTGCTATGTTGAGTTTGCTGGGATCCGATGGATTATGAGATTATGTTCAGATTGATCTTGAGTAATATATTTGATTCACCTCTTTTATATTTTTGTTCATAACTAATTCTTGCATGTTCTCCGTTGTTATTTATTGCTTTGGCCGAGTAGTAGTAGTGACTCCAAGAGGGAACGTTATGCTTGATTGTGGGTTCATGCCCCTCGATGACTAGCTTGAGTGACAGAAACATGAGTCTAGGGGATGTGTTGTTGCCACAAGGGGGAAAACAACGGTGCTTGTGCCCGCGAGTGCAAGGATTGTTTACTTTACGCAAAGTTCTTTTAATGCAGTTGTCTGTTGCATTGAGTTTACACTATGGGCGGGACTCGCAACTTAATACCAGCGAGATGTTCTGGATAGATATCTCAAGGTGGATGATTAGTAGTAGATATTGATGGATTTCGGTCTACTTACTTTGGCGTACCGCCCATGCTTTGAACCTCAACCTTTCTTGCAATGTAGTCAGCATTGGTTTGCGTTCGTGGTCCTGTCAATTGCCCAGCTGTAATTCGTTTACCTCACATAGCTGTTTTATCGTCTTTTGGCAGAGAGACATCGCTAGTGAACATCATGAGACTCCGGTCCATATTAGCATCATTAATCACATCCACTATTTACTTTTTCGCTATTTACTTACTATTGCAAAACACTATCTATCACTACTATCATATTGCTTTTAACCCTTTGTGAACTACAAGGCCGGAGGGATCGACAACCTCTCTGTACTCGTTGGGAGCAAAGTTATTTGTATCTATGTGCAGGTCCACGTTGATTGCTACTAATCTGGCGCCGTAGCAATTGACACCTACTTGTTGAACCTAGGAGTCTCTGGGGATTCGATCATTGGTATCTTTGCTAAGGGAAAACACTTCTACAATACTGCATTTTACACCTTCCACTTGGGGTAACCAACGAGGGGTTCGAGTCCCATCACCGCGTCATCCGATACTTTCCCACCCAGGTCCTGGTCCTCTCCCTCGTCGTCCTCGGTGGCGACACCTGGCTGAGCCACCGGGCCGCCTCCACCGACTGCGAGCGGTTCCTGGAGCGGCCGGTCATCACGCTGGAGGCACTACTCATGGCCCTCTCCCTCGCAGGGCTCGCGGGGTCCCTCTGCCGCGTCTTCATCGTCTCCTCCTTCGTCGTCACCAACCGCGA
Organism: Secale cereale; assembly: GCA_902687465.1. NCBI lineage: Eukaryota > Viridiplantae > Streptophyta > Magnoliopsida > Poales > Poaceae > Secale > Secale cereale. The sequence goes on from LR738712.1 coordinate 897,107,310, forward strand.
TGCCGGCTCTGTCGTCTCCCTGATGATGGCATCCCTGCTACTGTGGCAGCAAGAAGGAGGGGTGGTGGAGGCCTTGCAGGTGCGGGATCCCGACGGTAGCCGATGCCTTCTTCGTGCCCTTCTTCTCCTCGCTCAGCTTCAACTTGCACCGAGGCCGACCTCCTCCTTCAGGTAACAGACGCTCCTCCACGCCATGGAACTCATCAAAGTGCCCCCCTTCTCTGTTCCATTTGCCCAAAACATGAACTCGTTTGATTTTGACCATGGGGAGTGATCTGAGGCACTGCTGTACTGGTGCGGATTGCAGTGCGTAGTGACTGAGATGCTGCTATTATAGTTTTTTCTAGCTTGATATGATACTGCACTGGCTCTGAACTGATGGCAAATATCTTATCTATGTTGAATTGCATTTGATGAATATTCAGATCTAATTATGTACTACCAATATAAATAAACCCTGAATCGCAAGATCCTAGCACTACAATTTTGTTTTGTTGTCATGTTAAGGATAAAATGTTAGTGTTACCTTACGAGATGAATTATGTAAAAGCGAACATGCTTTGCCACTAGCAAATAATGCACCATCTTGCATTGCAATTGATCCAATTCCCCTTGTTGCCTGAAATCAAAGCTTATGGCAGTGACCTGCTGTTTGAGAGTAGCAGGGGCTTTGTCCTGGTTATACTGGCCTAAATTTGGTTAACACATTGGTACTACTACTAGTGGTACTACTACTACTAATCTTGAAAGCCATGAATCTGCACTAGAATTTTCAAAAAAACACATGTTTTTTTAGGGTGGTTGTCTGAACTGAATTGCTTAGAACTTTCCTATCCAAACAAGAGTTGTAGTTGAGCACCTTTCTTTTTCTTCGGTACAGCCACATCTTTTTTCTTTAGCTCTCAAACTTCATCTTACATGGTTGTGCTTTCTCAGCTCTTAGCTTTCTTCGTTCTTAAAATGCAGCTCAAATGGTTGTGATATATATTTATCCTAGATAGAGAATCAGTGTTGTTCTATCTAGTTCTACTCGGACAAGTTTCTCAGTTTCATTGATCCTCTCTTTTTCAGCGCGAGCATCGACGTGGCAGGACGACGGCATGTCGAAGCAGACCGCCATCATCAAGCACACCTCCTCACTGACGCCAACCCCATATTCCCTTCTCTCCTTCCTTGAGATTGCTAGTATTATATGATGTCAGTTTAATGGATTGTGACTGTTTGCTGTTCCTTCAGATAGCTAGTTTTAACTGGTTGCTTGCTTCTGTACCATGCTATCTATGGGTTATTATTATTGTTTATCCCGATCATGAGCTTGAATGGTGTAGGAGTACAACAACACCAGGTTAATTTTTAGAAGTGATGTTACTGAATTTTTTTCTATGCCATGGTACAATTATAATTCGAATGGTAGCCAGTTGACACGAGCTGTTTGGCCCAGTTCGTGGTATCTATTAGGGGCTACAATTTATTACTTTCTGTATAGATTTGTTAGCAATGGATGAACTGATCAGGGAAACACTTCTGAGCTGATCTGAAGTTCTGAATTGGTCCAGCGGATCTGAATTTGGAGTGCCTTTTGTACTGCATTGAGTGCCTCAGCGCTATATGTTAGTGCCAGGTTGTTAGGCACTTTTCTGTTCTCTGCTGGTAGCTTATAAGAATACAATTCTCACTGAATGTACTTTGCATTCTTACTGTATCTACTACTGCCACAATCATTCTTATACAACTTATTTACTAAATTAATGTAATGTCTTAGCCTATTTTGTCCAATCCAATGAAAGCCCAATAGGTAACCAAACTGAAACTGTAGTTTTAATCCACACTATTCCCAAGTTTACTTATGTCAAGGGATCCACTTATCAGAAGTCAGTACTTAATGTGTGGATGGTTGTGCTGTTTTGCAGGTTGTTGGCACCAAGGTGTTTGAGATGGTCTTCCTGTTGGTGCACGAGGAAGAGGAAGTGAAGTCTTTGATTTGTCCACCAAGGAAGAGGAAGCACGAAGTCTTTGATCTGTACAGAGGGTAAGTCCTTGGTCTGTCCCACTCTTCCTTTGCTATGTGATGGTGACCTCCATGTGTTATTTGGATACTTTGGTTCATATACTATTCTTGTTATTTTCCAATGCTATGTCAAGAAATGAATCTGTAACCTTTAATGAATTCAATGTATGATCATGATGAGATTGAATGAATGAATGATATCATGCCAACTTGTTTCTGTCCTTGATCAGTATCATTTGTGGTAGCTCCTAGGCTACATGTGACTTTTCTTGCTCCGAGTTCCTAAGTATGGTGTTGTACTTTTGTTAACTAGACAGATAAATTTTTAAATTTGGTGAACATCAGTAGCTAACTATGTTGTGAACATCAGTAGCTGCTACTGTTAATTGTTACTGCCATGATGTTGACACTGCTTAGAATATGTTTTGTGCCTTAACTCTAGTAGTATTTGCTGTCAAAAACATGATTGTATTGTGAGTCATCAAGTTCTTGGAGTTTTCTTCGAGCTTGCTAGTATTTAATTTTTTCCACCAATATAATATTTGCTAATACTTACTCATGGTTGCTACTGTTATGTATGCCCTCATGCTTCAGGACCCACTCCTACCTGCTTGTGTATTTTCTTATTATTTTGTTCAATTCCTTTCCTAGCTGTTGTTGATACGTCCAAAACGTATCTATAATTTCTGCTTGCTCCATGCCTCTTTTGGGTGATATTGCTATGATATTTATACACTTCCATACACTTTTGATCATATTTGGACTAACCTATTAACTCAGTGCACCCCAGTGCCAGTTTCTGTTTTCGGCTGTTTTTGTATTTCAGGTTTTCACATTACGAGAACTGCCAGGAAAAATCCAGAAAAAATATATAAAAAATCAGCATTCCAGGAGCTACCGTGCGGCCAAAGTATAGCCGGGGGACCCACAGGGGCTCCAGGCGCCCTGTGGGCGCGCCGCCCCCCCCCTGGGCCGCGCCGGGGGGTGCCTGGGCCCCCCGAGGCACCTCCGATGCCCCCCTTTGGCATATATTTAAAGCGTGTCGAGGAAACCCTGATTCCGGACCCCTTTTTCCCAGACGCGATTCCGATCTCCGCCGCCATCGCCATCAAGCTTCGGGGGACCAGAATTCCTGCGCCGGCACCCTGCCGGGACGGGGAAGTGCCCCCGGATTCATCTCCATCGACGTTGCTTCCTCCCTCCATGATGCGGGAGTAGTTCCTCCTCGGGGCTGAGGTTCTTACCAGTAGTTATGTGGTTAATTCTCTCTCCCATGATGTGATCTTCGTTGTGATCATAGGCTATGTTAATCTAGGGTGATCCCATGATGTTTCCCCTTCCTCTATGTATTGGATTGATGTACTCACTTGTCTTTATCTAGTATAATCCCCGAGACCAAGGTGACAGCGGTCTATTGGACATGGATTAGAAAAGTATTTTCATGAGTGATTTCCTCTCTTGTGTGTTGATTGAAGATTGAGAGTCTCTAGGTGCTTGTCTTTGACTATCCTTTAGATATGTTGTGGTGATTGTGGGACTCTCTTTGGATGGCCGCGGTGACATTGGGAAATCCTTAGATAGAGAACTACGAACTTTGAGGTGTGCTTTTGTAGCCCTACATAATTCTCGTCCTCTCTTGACCACGAAGGAATGACCTCCGAGTGTGTCCCCTTTGCATGTTTTGTGGGAAATATCATGTGATTCGATTATGTTAATGTTGTTGGGAGTTGCCACTAGTGAAAGTATGAACCCTAGGCCTTGTTTCCACCATTGCAATACCATTTGTGCTCACGTTTACCACATGTTTGCCTGCTGCACTTTTTATTACAGATTTATATTACTTTGTTTTGCCATCCATATCACTTGCCATTTAACATCTCTTCGCCGAACTAGTGCACCTATACATCTGACAAGTGTATTAGGTGTGTTGGGGACACAAGAGACTTCTTGTATCTTCGTTGCAGGGTTGCTTGAGAGAGACCATCTTCAACCTCTACTTCCCTGAGTTCGATAAACCTTAGGTCATCCACTTGAGGGAAATTTGCTGCTGTCCTACAAACTTCTGCGCTTGGAGGCCCAACATAGTCTACAAGAGTAGAAGCGTGTGTAGACATCAGTTGTATGTTGGAGGATATTGTAGGATAATGATCATTTACTGTCTTTTGCAGGAGCTCTAGGCTTAAGAAGTTGGAAAAAGGGAACACTTCATCTTTCTAGCTGTTGTATTTGTTCCTAGGTGATTACAAATATGGAATGGTTGTTCTATACTTCATAGCAGCACTTTTATAGTTGTTCTAAATTCCTGGATGATGTGGACTAGCATGATTGTAATATATATAATGTACTCATTTTGGTCATCATTTGTGAAAATTGTGTGATTGGGGCTCTGCTGATCGAAATATTGATTATTTATTGCTGATAATTTATTGTTAATACGTTGGAAATTAAACAAATACTGTTTGGGCCCTAAAAAGGCCAAAAATCAAAAATTTGGGAAAAATTGAACAAAATTAATTAAAATAATAATTGTGAAAAGGTGAAGGCCAGAAAACAAAAAGGCTTAGGCCCAGTAACGAAAAAGATCTCAAAAAGGCTATGACCCATGAAATAAAAAGGCTAAAATGTTGGGCTTGGCCCATGTAGCTAATCAAAATTAATAGTAAAAAATATATAAAAAGGCTGAATTATTGGGCTCGGCCCATGTAAAACAACGAATTGGACCGGGCTGAATCTTGTGCCACATCAGCTTGCCACGCTGGATTCCTACGTGGCCTGGGGAGGCTGCTAGTGACCAAAACACGACAGTAGGCATATTTTGGTCACAAACGTCTATGACCTTCTCACAGAGAAGGTCGCTATAGTCAGTTTATGACGGCCAGCTTTTGACCTTATGTGTTTGGTCACAAAAAGGTCACAAATGGAAATTTGTGACCATTCAGTGACCAATAGTGGTGATCACAAGTTGACATATTTCTTGTAGTGCAATTACTCTTTTCACTCAGCATAATTGTTCTGTTTTTACGTGACTCATCATTTTCCAACTAGAATCATTGCGTTTCACAATGCTTTGTACTCGTTTTTTAAAAAATCAACAATTTCTTTGGGGAAAAATAATCAATATTTTATTCCTTATGTTTTGCAACACCAAGTATATTGTTTCGCTTTGGCTCACTTTACTCTTTGCCAGCGTATCACCATGTCACATTGATTATTCGAAAGAAGAATATCATGTCACATTGATACATACATGTATGTTAGAACTGTACATAACGTAGGAATGCAATTTATCAAAGGAAATGCAATTTTTTTTTGAAAAGGAGAATAACCCCCTGCCTTTGCATTAGGATGATGCACGCAGCCACATATTGCTAAGGGTCCAAAATCCAGTATCCGAACAACAACGATCTGGAAATAAAGTGAAAAGAAAACCTAAGACCGCATGCCTTGCGACAATAACTCCACAAGATAAAAACTAGCCTTCACATTTTTCTTCCACTTGTCTCAAATGCATCACAAAGGAGGAGAATCTGCGATCACACTAGCCTTGCTATAGTTTAAGTTAGAGCATGTCCAACAGCAGCCCTATAATAGGGCACATACTGTTTTTTGGACACAAAGGGGCAAAAAAATACCTCTCCAACAGCAGACCAATAGTAAAAGAATAGCAAAAAAACAATTAATTTGGGCAACCCCGAAATAGGGATCTATGTGCAGCAAATAGGCGGCAGCGCGCTCCTACCGCGAAATCACAAGACTGCCGCAAACACCCCGTGCACAGCCGTTTCACCTCCCGCACGCAGCCGGCGCCTCCGACCCCGCCACAGACCTTGAAACACTCGCCGCTGCTCCCGTGCTACTCTCAATGGTCTGTGGAGACCCTAGGGTCGCCGCCGCCCATGGCCACCATGGTGGATTCACCGCCCCTCGACCGGCAAAAGCTGCCAGATACGACGACAACAAGAGAAAGAAAACCCCTATTGCCGCCAGGCCTCGAGGAGGATCTATGAAGAGGCCGCCGCGTGACCTTGCTGTTAGGATTGATCTCTCTCCGCGTGGGCCCAACAGCCCACCGGACCCTTAGATCCGCGCCCTGATCGGGGGCGCCCAACCCATTATGGTTGGTGGGCCCCTGTGACCCGCGCTATATTAACTGAGGTAGGGGCCGGGGCACTTCTCACGAGGTTGAACGCCGCCACAAACCCTACCTACAAACCCTACCGATCTAGGGTTAGCGCGGTGCTCACGGGAAGCACCACCACCGCCGTCATCTCTTCCTACCATCTCCTGCCACTACTTCATCATGGCCGGCGCTGGATCGTCCTCCTCTGTCCAGCACGAAGGTAGGTGTATCGGATTTACTAGCCTACATGATCCAAAGGATCTATCAATGGTTTCAGAGCCATGTTAGGCTAAGATTTTCGGTACAAAGGTAATACAGAGAAAGAACTCACAGAAAAGAAATCCCATCCCTTCCCCAAAGAACCCTAGAAGGGCAAAGAACGAATCCTCAACGGAAAAAGTTGCGCCGCCGCAAGGCCGCGCCTGTTCCTCTCGATCCCCACACGCATCGGCAAGCCGAGGTGCGGGGACAAAGAACCACCGGAGCCCCAAAGCTCTTCGGAAAAGAAAAAGACAGACAAAAAAAGGAGGGACGCACCGCGGCCCAACCGCTCGACGGCGGCGCGCTCACCCCAAGGGGAACGCACCACCGGCGAAGGGAACGGCAACGGCGCCTGCATAGAGGAGCAGAGGTGGTCTTGACATCGGATCTCTCTCTCTCTGTGTCTAAAGAGGATGCGCGCATGGCGCGGTGGCCTTCATGCGCACGTGGCGTGGTGGCTTTCGCCGCCGTCGCCGGCGGCCGGGGCGGCCGGCCGGGGGCACGCATCCCTTTTTCCTCTCCGCCGTTCGGGACAGCAGACGAGAGAGAGAGCGAGCGGCGCGGGGGGGGGGGGAGGAAAGAATAACGAGGGTTTTCCCCAATTGGCGCTGAGCGATGATTTTGTTTCCCCGATCGAGGCGCTCGTCCATCTGATCCCTCCAACGGCTGAGATCGAAAACCTAAGCCGAGCTGGGCCTTACGGGCCGAAAGTGGGGGGTTGGGCGCCAGCCGCGGGCGCGCTGGGCCAAGGCCAGCCGCCGTGGGCGAGCCAGGCCGAGGCTCCAGCCGCCCCGAGCGCGAGCTGGGCCGAAGCCAGCCGCCGCGGGCGCGCCATACTGAGGGCGTTGCGTCGCGTGCTGGGCCGAAAGTTTGGGCCGCGCTGAGCTGAGCTGTGCTCCTGCCAATTTTTATTCATTTTCTGTTATTTATTATACAGTCTTATTCAAAAGTACAGAAAAAGAAAAAACGGCAAAGAATTTTTCTAAAAAGTTCACGAATTTTTATTCGTGTTTTCCGCTGCGTAAAAGTAATAGTGCTCTTTTTTAACACATAAAATAAAAGTACTATATTTTCTTTAAGAGCATGTTTTGTGAATATGATTATGTTATTATATATAACCAACGTTGTAAATAGCATGACCATATTTCATTATTGAAAATAAAGATGCATTTAATCCTCATATTTTCCCAATGGTAATATAGTTTTTTAAATGCTTAGACAATTATGTGTTTAATTTAACCAATGTTAGATTCATACATATAATTGTTATATTGACATCACTTCATTGTGATTTCAGGAGGGTACCTCCTCATGAGTTGCTTAAAAGATGTTCCGACACTCAGAGGTGACAACTACACTGAGTGGAGGAAGAAAGTTGACATGGCATTTATCTGTGCCGATGTAGACTGGGTAGTGGATCAAGCACAACCGGTCAGACCTAAAGAACCAGTAAGAGAAACTACTGATGATGATGCTGCATGGGCCAGAAAGAAGAGGGATTATGCCCCTCTGGAATTGTCATATTCCATAGACAATCAAAAGTGGGTCAATGCGAATAAAAAGTGCATGGCTTTTGTAAAGAACACAATTGAGAACGCAATCGTGGGCTCAATTGCAGAGTGCACAGCTGTTGGAGAGCTGCTGACAAAGATAAAGAGCCAGTTTACTGGTTCTTCAAAGACATATGCCACCCAGCTGTTGAAGCAACTGGTTTCACAGCACTACACTGGGGGTGGTCATGGCATAAGGGAGCACATCCTTAGGATGAGCAATATGGCAGCGAAGCTCAAGCCCATGGATGAGGATCTGGAGATAAAACCAACTTTCCTGTTCCACCTGGTCATGGCTTCTTTGCCAAAGGAGTTTGAGACATTTGTGGTGAACTACAACATGTCACCTGGAACATGGGATCTAGAAAAGACCATTCCCATGTGTGTCCAAGAGGAAGAACGGCTTAAAGCTTCACATGGTGGTTCTATCAACTATGTGAAGGATAAGAAAAAGAATTTCAATGACAACAGTAAGGGTTCTCCCTCAAAGCCTCATGGGAAAGCTCCCTATCTGCGTCAGCATCAGCCAAAGCACTTTGCAGTGGACAAAGACACATGTCTCCACTGTCACCAGTCTGGTCACTACAAGAAGGACTGCCCTGAATGGCTGAAACACATTATGGCAAAGCATGGTAACAATGTTGTTTCCTTAGTTAATGAATCCCTATATACACAGTTTTCGAAATCCACTTGGTGGATTGATTCAGGAGCAACTGTTCACGTTGCCAATTCTTTACAGGGATTTCATTCGACCCGGATTACGCAAAGAAGAGAAAGAGGAATTGAAGTAGCAAATGGAATAAAAGCGGAAGTTGAAGCTGTCGGCGACATCTCCTTGGAGTTAGCTGATGGATTCAAGCTTCTACTTAGAGATGTTTTATATGTTCCTTCATGTAATAGGAATTTGATTAGTGTTTCTTGCTTGGACAAAGATCATTATGAATGTTATTTTGGACATGGCAAATGTGCCATATGGTTTAATAATGCTTATGTGGGTGATGCTTTCCTCCACGATGAGCTTTATTTATTATCACTTCGTGAAAAAGTTTATTCTGTATGCAATGTGAATGAGCGTATTTCCGCGTCGAATAAAGAACAAAAGAAAAGAAAGAGAACTCACGACTCATCGAAATTATGGCACTGTCGTTTGGGCCATATTTCCAAGGGGAGAATAGAGATACTCGTTAAAAGTGAAATTCTTCCTCCATTAGAGTTCTCAGACTTAGAACAATGCATAGATTGCATTAAAGGAAAGTATGTAAAACAAATCAAAAAGGGTGCAAACCGTAGCACAGCAACACTAGAAATCATCCACACTGATATGTGTGGACCTTTTCCGGTGAAAAGTGTGGATGGCTATGACTCGTTCATAACATTCACAGATGATTACTCTCGCTATGGTTATATTTATCCAATCAAAGAAAGATCAGAAGCGTTGGATAAATTTAAAATATTCAAAGCTGAAGTTGAAAATCAGCATGACAAAAGAATAAAGATAGTAAGGTCCGACCGGGGGGGGGGGAGAGTACTACGGTCGGCACACTCCATATGTCCAAGTCCCTGGACCTTTTGCAAAGTTCTTGCAGGAGACTGGCATAGTCGCCCAGTATTCAATGCCGGGCGAGCCTCAGCAAAATGGAGTAGCTGAAAGGCGTAACCGTACCCTTATGGATATGGTGCGCAGCATGATGAGTTACTCCACCTTGCCATTGGGATTATGGATGGAGGCGCTTAAAACCGCCATTCACATTCTCAATAGAGTACCAAGCAAGTCGGTGCCCAAAACACAGTACGAGCTATGGACAGGAAAAGTGCCCTCCCTTCAACACTTCAGGGTGTGGGGGTGCCCCGCAGAGGCCAAAATGTTTAATCCAAACATTGCAAAGTTAGATCCCAAAACAGTAAGTTGCCACTTCATTGGCTACCCAGACAGATCAAAAGGTTTTCGTTTCTACTGTCCAAACAGATATACAAAGTTTGTAGAAACAAGACATGCAGTCTTCTTAGAGGACGAAATGATGAGGGGGAGCTTGGTAGCTCGGAAAGTTGATCTTGAGGAGAAGAGGGTGCATGCACTTAATCCGATGATTCAGTTGCCATTTTTCTCACTACCAGTTGCAACTTCACCCATGACAACTTTGGGAGAAGACCCGGAACCTGTCCGTCAGGAGCCGACTGAACCCGTTGTTGAGCATGAAAGGGAGGTGCAGCAGCAAATTTTAGAAGAAGTGCCAGACATTGAGGCACAGAATGTGCCAGAAACTGAGGCCCTTAGAAGGTCTACAAGACCAAGAAAGTCAGCTATTTCTACTGACATTAAAGTTTATAACACAGAAATGGTTCAAATGGAAAAAGATCCCACCTCATATGAACAAGCCATGAGAAGCCCTCATTCATCGGAGTGGATGAAGGCAATGGAAGATGAAATGAAATCGATGAGTTCCAAAGATGTTTGGGACTTAGAGGAAATTCCTAAAGGAGCCAAAACAGTAGGCTGTAAATGGGTCTACAAAATTAAGTATGACTCTAAAGGGAATATAGAAAAGTATAAAGCTCGACTCGTGGCAAAAGGATTTACACAAAGAGAAGGGATAGATTACAATGAGACATTTTCTCCGGTCTCACGTAAGGATTCCTTTAGAATCATAATGGCATTAGTTGCTCATTTTGATTTAGAGTTACATCAAATGGATGTAAAGACGGCATTTCTCAACGGAGATTTAAAAGAAAATGTCTACATGAAACAACCCAAGGGTTTTATCATGGAAGGCAAGGAAGATATGGAATGCCGCCTGAAGAAATCCATTTATGGATTAAAGCAAGCCTCTAGACAGTGGTATCTAAAGTTTAATGAGACAATTAAAAGTTTTGGATTTAAAGAAAATGTTGAGGATAATTGCATTTATGCAAGGTTCAAAAATGGGAAATATATTTTCCTAACCTTGTATGTGGATGATATCCTGCTTGCTAGCAGTGATGTTAGTCTACTACAAGAAACAAAGAAGTTTTTATCCTCAAATTTTGACATAACAGATCTTGGTGAAGCATCATATGTTTTGGGCATAGAAATTCACCAAGATAGGAACAATTGAGTCTTAGGACTATCGCAGAAAGCATATTTACAAAAGGTTCTTAAAAAGTATAATATGCATGCGAGTAAAGCCACACCTGCTCCTATAGTCAAGGGCGATAGTTTTGGGAAATACCAATATCCCAAGAATCAGTATGAGATCGATCAAATGAAAGGAGTACCATATGCTTCGGCCGTTGGAAGCTTAAAGTATGCACAAGTGTGCACTCGCCCGTACTTAGCTTTTATCACCGGTGTACTCGGTAGATATCAATCCAATCCAGGCATAGAGCACTGGAAGATGGTAAAGAAAGCATTGGGTTATGCGCAAGGCACGAAGGAATGCATGCTAACATTCAGGAGATGTGAATCCCTAGAGATAAAGGGGTATTCAGACGCAGATTTTGCGGGGGACAGGGATGATAGAAAATCCACGTCAGGATACGTATTCACTCTCGCTGGGGGAGCTATTTCGTGGAAAAGCTCCAAGCAGTCAATAGTTGCATCATCCACGATGTATGCAGAATTCATAGCATGCTTCGAAGCAACAGGGCAGGCGATATGGCTAAAGAATTTTATACCCGACTTGAAAGTGGTAGATTGTATTGACAAACCACTAAAGATGTACTGTGACAACGAGCCCGCAGTATTTTATGCTCACAACAACAAGTCGAGTAATGCTGCAAAAACGATAGAGATAAAGTATTATGTTGTGAAGGATAAAATCCAGGATCACACTATAAGTCTCGAGCATATAAGGACAAAAGATATGCTTGCGGATCCGCTAACGAAAGGCTTACCACCCAATGTGTTCAAGGAACACTTAGCCGGCATGGGTTTAAGGCAAAGCCTATGATTCCTGGATAGGCCCTAAAGGAACGGAATTTGCTTCTGAACAAAACATATGTTGTAGCTGTATGATTCTATCGGCAATTAAGCCGTGACGATGAAACATGCTCTATGTACCAATATGTGATGAAACAAATAAACTAGAAAGTATAAGGTTAAAAGTAAAGATGAGATCAAGGGGGAGAATGTTAGGATTGATCTCTCTCCGCGTGGGCCCAACGGCCCACCGGACCCTTAGATTCGCGCCCTGATCGGGGGCGCCCAACCCATTATGGTTGGTGGGCCCCTGTGACCCGCGCTATATTAACTGAGGTAGGGGTCGGGGCACTTCTCACGAGGTTGAACGCCGCCACAAACCCTACCTACAAACCCTACCGATCTAGGGTTAGCGCGGTGCTCACGGGAAGCACCACCACCGCCGTCATCTCTCCCTACCACCTCCGGCCACTACTTCATCATGGCCGGCGCTGGATCATCCTCCTCTGTCCAACACGAAGGTAGGTGTATCGGATTTACTAGCCTACATGATCCAAAGGATCTATCACTTTCATCTTCAGCCACGGCTAAGATGTCGACGACAATGGCGGCCAAGAAGACGGCGGCTGCTGCCGCGAAAGGGGAGAACTGAAAACAACAAAACAAGTAAAGATGTGTTGATATGCACGACATTGAAGAAAATTCCACTTGATCCATCCGTTGGCACTGATCAACTCAAAATCACATATTGGAGGAGGATCAAAGAGTATTTCGATGAGAGAAACACAAGTGGACATGTTGGCACGTTTGGGTCTCTTCGTCACCGACAGTCCACCATATCCAAGGATTACTTCAAGTGGACATGTTGCTTGAAAAATGTTTATCGCATAAACACAAGTGGTTGCAATGAGGATGATAAGGTGATTGTTTGCACCCTTTCCCTTCTTAAATAAAAACTGCCACCATTTTAGTATATATTGTTTGCTCTCTTGTTTGAATATATTTGTCTTAATGATTACTTGTAGATGAATCTCGTGCAAGGGATGTTCCGGAGTAGAGGGAAGAAAGGATAAAAGAAAAAGAAAGGGAAGTCCTTCACTTTGCATCATTGTTGCGGTGAGCTGGAATATGATGAGAAATGGAAGACCTGGGAGACATTTGAAATTCCAAACAACAACAAGAGCTCGGTTGGGCTTGATGATGATTCAAGTGAGGACGAAGAAAAACGGAGCAGTAGTCCAAACTCGGTGGTGAGTCTGTCCAAAAGGACGGATGGAAGGCAAAAAAAAGATAGGGTAATAAGGCCGGGGACAACGACAACAAAAAATGACTCCATGCAATTGTGCATATACAAGGAAGACATATATCTGGACGAAAGAAGGCTTTCAAGATAAAATAAACGGGGAATATGGCGGCGCCCAAACTTTGGAAGGTGGTTGCCGAACAAAAGAAGGCGGCGACAAAGGAGAAAAAAGGTGGATGATGAGGATAGAATGGCATTGGCCTAGGAGAAGATGGCGGAGGTCAAGGCCCTCGAGTGATCGTCGTCGGAGCTACCTCTACTTCCTCTACACCCAAGTCGGTGAGCTAAGAGTCCACCTCCTCCTTTTCTTTTCCTTGGTGCTGAATAGAGTAGAACTATGGTATTTAGTTATGCTTCTTCTCCAAATGAAATGTTCGGGCTATAAGATATATATTGAAATATTTTTGACAATATTGAACCATTGAATGTGCATGAACATCTTTGTATCGCAGGGAAAATCCGAGTGGCATATGTTTTTCTGGAGTGCTGATTCATTTCCGTTCTGGCAAATTACAGCTGCTCAATATGTTCTATTTTAGTAATGATCATTCTGGATTTTTCTATGATTTTTAAATGACTTGTGCTAGTATTTCAAGATGACGTTAAGTCTGTCGGGCCTCAATGCATAACAATCAGAAAATTAGTGAGGGAGAGTGTCCACTATATATGAGAGAAGAAAAATGTTGATTGTTGTTGTGGGGGGTCCCTTCTCCTTCTTCTCCTTGTGCTAGACCTTTGTTATGCACTAGGGGGAGGAGGAGTAGCGAGCATCACCGACGGTGAAAAAAATGGTGAGGGAGAGTGTCCACCATATATGAGAGAAGAAGAATCCCGCCTGTTGTCGTTAGGGGAGCTTCTTCTTCATTTGAAGGTGCTAGACATTTTGGTGTAATGCACTTTCAAATGAAAGTATGAGCTTCCATCACCGACGGTCGCAGGGTCCAGTTAGGTCAGGCGTCGTTGAATGCGTGCACAAGGCAAAGCTGGCATTTGGGTTCTGGACAGGAATGCATGCTTCAGACAAATGACAAAAGAAGTGTTTGTACTTGTAGAAAGAGCAGGGTATCAGTACATAGAGAAGCATGACTTCTAAATTCAATACCTGCAATTTTTTTACTTCTTCACACGCAACTACTGCAGTAACCAGAGTATTTCACCAGTCTATCTTGTGCATGCCAGTGTTCTGTGCATGGCAGTTCATCAGTTTGCAACATCTGGCTAGCTAGCAATGCGACACGTCTGAAACTAGATGGCAATGCGCACGTTTGAAAACTACATCAAAATACGTAGGAGCATAAAAACTTGCTAAAAAGGTCCACGCTATTCTCAATACTCCAAAATACTCTGTTATGTCAAAACCACAGTACTTTGTACCCACAGGCTAAATTATTGTAGTTTTACAGTACATAAGTTTTAGAAGTAGAAACTAACTTGAAAAGTTGAGGAATATTGGAGTATTAAATTTTTTTAACTTAGAATTTATTACCATTGAAAAAATAACCTAATGCTTTGGTATCTTTCAAATCTTCGCTATCCTTCGCGTCTTCAATACCCTTCGAATCCTTGTGTACCAGAAGCTAGATATATGATGTAACTGATTATCAGCCGATACACAAGCTAGTCGGAACTTGAACAATAAGACATAGTATAACATAAGACGGCAGGAAAGCAAGTAAATTATTCCTTCAAAGAGGAGATGTACGGCAGAGTGGTTCAGACAAATGAGTGGCAAAAGTCAAAATAGTGCTGCATAGAAAAGATTGAAGAACAAAAAATACATGTATTAGTGAGCAACAAATGAATAAATAGCTTCAATATGGCCAGAATAATAGAAATCTAATGAGTGATTTAGTGTCGGTAGTCATTGTGATTGAGTGCCTCAATGTAGACATTCATTGGCTTGAACATGCAGGCGTTTGACACATAAAATATTTGTTTCATTATCTAAAAGAAAAGGAAGGTAGCTCTTTCTTATGAAAACAACGGAAATATATTTCTCCTAAATGATTCTTTCATTTCAACCATGACCTTTAAGTCAACAGAACATATATATTTTCGTCAAAAAGTAGATGGGTGGCCTCTCCTCCTTTTTCCGGGCTTGAGACCGGCTATGAGATTATAAGTGTCACCTTACAATGGCATAGGCGGAGTTCCCCACCCACCCTCCCAAAAAAGGAAAAAAACACCTAAAAATAATGAAGACATTTTTCTGGTTTTTGTATTTATAAAATAAGGGCGAGACATAAGCTACAAACATAATAAGACATTTTTTTCATTTAATTTTTCTTTGTACAAACATAA